>OX375884.1:56764449-57364449 GCA_947359465.1 Metellina segmentata | reverse complement strand
TCGGGTGCGTTTGTTGAAAGAGAGAGAGAGAGAGAGGATGGGTAGGAAGAAATGCAGTGCTAAAGGCTAAAGACAGTTTGTTAGAGACTAAAACTTATATACTTTCCTCAAGTACAAAAATAGCATGAAAAGTCCGTCACAACTGTACAAAACGAAATGGAGACCATGCATATAAAGTACCAGCATATTGTAAGATCGGTGTTTGACCGATGGGAAAAGATTTAATCAATTTAGAAGCCTGAAACAGACAATTAAAATAATTAAGCATCTGGATGTAGTAGTCTACAGTACTTTGAATTAAATATGGTTTCCAATGGATGCTACTTGATGATTTAGAGATTCAATTTGCAGAATTTCAAGACAGCATCTGGTCCCAAGTGATGGTCGACTTGAGGTCCAAACTTTGGAATCTGGAATGAAATCCTTCAGAGCAGGGGTGTCCAAACTTTTAGAGCTTACCTAGCCCACATTGTAAGAAGACTTGATCAGGGCCACACATAAAATACACTAACACTAACCATACTAATAAGCGAAAAAACGTAGAATATTTAGTAAACATATTTTACTAATTTAAACTTCAATTCATGATTTTTTTTATTACATAGGTAAAAGACAAGATAGCAACATGAAGCTTGTGAGAATTTTAGAAATTAGTGAATTGTTATTGAGACACTAATGCTTCGATAATTGGTTCGATTGAACTAGTTGCAATTCTCAGTGAGTTTTCAAGGTGCTCATCAGCTATTTTGGTTCTAGTTTAATTCTTCGTGTGCTTCTTTCTTGATAATAGCTGCTCACAAATGTAGGTGCTTCCAAATAGCGATAACATGAATACGGCATGATTGTGAAGCGAGGGTTACTTTTCTTTAGGAAGATATATTGTAGAAATTCAGATAAAGAGACATGATCAAAGTGTTTCGTAAGTTGAATGTCAGATTATAGCTCTATGCATTCCATTTGAAAATTGGTAGATTATATATTCAAATGGAATATATAATCGAATGAAAATGAAGTTGCAAATATACCAAAAGATTGATGATTTTTCCGGAAATCTTGAAACTTGTTCTCAAAAATTCCTGCCTCAAATCGAAAAGCAAAGCTGCATATTTTCCGTTGTTCACAGGATCGTGTTTAGCCAATATGTCAAAATGCATAATATTGTTTGTTTTAATTTGAGATTGTCATAGTTTCGGCTTCATTTCAAATGCTGCTATAGTGAGAAACATTGTATTGATCAGTCTGTTTTCACTTTGAAGACGCATGTTTAACTCATTTAAATTAGCAGCTAAGTCTACTAAAAATGCCAAATCTAAGCCAGTTTTCATGTTTAAGTTCAAGCACAAAATTTGGGTTTTAATTCCATAAACGACTTAAGTTCATTTCGCAAATTATACAATAATTTCAACATTTTACCACAACTTAAACATCTTACTTCCGAAAAGAAAATGATGTCCCAATAGTCAGAATTCATAAATGTAAGGAATTCCTGTTATTGGCGATGATTAAATCCCTTGTCCCTTATGAAATTTACATCCTTAATGGCAATCTGCATAACGTTATCCATCGTTAAAGCTTTTGTGCATAAACTTTCTTCGTGTACAAAGCAGTGATATTTCATCGAACTGAAATTTTGGAAAGCAATTGTATCGCCTTCTATTAATGAATGATTTTATGAATCTCTCCATCGCGCTATAAATAAAGTGTAAAATTCAAACATTCATCGCTTATTAAATTAATAGCATGCCAAAATTTTATTTGTACCGTTACGAACGGCAGTTTTAGTCTCAATTTTAATCTCATAAAGTTTGTAAATTTAAGTTTTTTGCTGGGCCGTATTCATAGTCGTCCTGGGCCGCGGATTGGACAAGTTGGGTTTAGAGAATGAAGAAGAATGCCAATACGAACTAGGGATGCGACATCGATGTCGATGTTTTGAAAACACGATGTTTTAGAAAAAGCATTGATGTATTGGAGTCGATGTTTTTTTAACATCGATGTTTATACGTGTCGAGGTTTTTACGTTGTCGATGTTTTATTTTTAAATGAAAAAAGTACGGTTTTAAAAATTCTAAAAATAACCTAGTAGCACAATTTTTATAATCGGCAAATTGAACATACTTTTAGACCAAAATGGCCAAGGGTGAAGGGTCTGAAAAGTAGGGATGCGACATCGTTTCGATGTTTTCAAAACATTGATGTTCTATAAAAAACATCGATGTATTGGAGCCGATGTCGCATCACTAGTTGCTAAACCAGTTTTAAGAAATGGAGGAAAAAGTTTAAATACACTGAATTTTAAAAACATCGATGATTTTGGTGCGATGTATTATCAACATCGATGTTATAATTTTGAACATCAAAGTTTCAAATCATCGATGTTTTGCTGTCGATGTAGTGTCACTAATTGATAAACCAGTTTTAAGAAATGGGGGAAAGTGTTTAAAAACACTGAATTTTAAAAGCATCGATGTCTTTGGGGCGATGTATTATCAACATCGATGTTTTGCTATCGATGTCACATCGCTACTACGAACAGGAAATTTGGAGGGCTTGAAACTGATTACCGGTCACTTTTAGCACCCTGAAAAATCTATCGATGGCTTTACTCACAATATTTCTCTCTACGTACTTCGTTGAGACTTTATTATCGGCGTTAAATAATATTAAAACCAATAAAAGAAACAGACTGACAAACGAAGTTCGTAGCGCTTGTTTTGGCTTGAAGTGCAATAATTACCAACCTACAATTGAAAATTGTTGGGTCCCGATTTATTAAGCGGGTAGCGATTAGTACAAATATGCGTTGTGTTTTTTAATTTATCTACGAATCTGTCGTAACTGAAAACAAAGACCAGGCCTGCTCGTGTTGAGTGATCCGTAGTTCCATAAAGGAATTCAAAGTTCATTTTTTTAAACTGATTTATTCCAAAATAAATACACACATGTATAAAAAGAAAAAGGGCATTTCGTGAACAACATACAACTGAATGAAAAATCCAATAAAATACTTAAAATAGAAAAAAAAACGGCGAGATCTCACATATTTGATTTTAAAAGTAAAGAACATAATATGGCGCCAGTAATAAAAGCCCAACACCCCTGGTTTTTCCACAGCAAGGGGAAAAGTCAAGACGAAAATCAGAGCGCTCTCGAAATTCTATTTCACAGTGCTTTTATATCCAGCCTCGGAATCGATCACTTGGATATGCAAATTGGCAAATGCCTCCGATTGGTTGATCCATTGGCATCGGTTATCAGCTTTTAAAAAGTTGTAGTTATTATTTGAAGGAATTCAACTCGAAGGCCTGGTAGGTATTAACTGGCTACGAAAAGTCACTAATGAAAAGAATTATTTGTTCTTTCTTTTTTAATAAATAAATATATCAAAAATACAACTTGTTTTACTATGGCTGTAAGTAACACAAAAGTATGGATAGTTCGAGATCTGACACGCTATCCGAGTTAAGATACGTTTTTTTTTTGTTCTGGTTTGTGACACACCGAGCTCAAAAGGTTCGCCATTACTGTTATAAGCATTCAAAAATAAGCAGAAATCTAACCAGGTATACAGTTATTTTTCAGCTAGCCACTATTAGGGATGCGACATCGATAGCAAAACATCGATGTTCGAAATTAAAACATCAATGTTGATAATACACCGACCCAAAAACATCGATGTTTTTAAAAGTCAGTGTATTTACACTTTTTCCCCCCATTTCTTAAAACTAGTTTAGCAACTTGTGATGCTACATCGACAGCAAAACATCGATGTTCTAAAGTAAAACATCGATGATGATAATACATCGCCATCAAAATATCGATGTTTTTAAAATTCAGTGTATTTAAACTTGTTTCCCCATTTCTTAAAACTGGTTTAGCAACTAGTGATGCGACATCGGCTCCAATACATCGATGTATTTTTCTAAAATATCAATGTTTAGAAAACGTCGACATAGATGTCGCATCCCTACTTTTCAGACCTTTCATCCTTGGTCACTTTGGTCTAAAAGTATGTTCAATTTGCTGATTATAAAAATTATGCTGCTTGGTTATTTTTTAAATTTTTATAACGGTACTTTTTTTCATTTAAAAATAAAACATCGACAACGTAAAAACATCGACAAGTATAAACATTGATGTTACCAAAACATCGACCCCAATACATCGATGTTTTTTTTTAAAACATCGATGTTTTGAAAACATTGACATCGATGTCGCATCCCTAGCCACTATCTCATGGTAGAAACTGGATTCCGTAATTGAAATTTTTCGAATACCCAAATACAATCTGACGTCTTTTCATGACATAGTTTGTGTCAGCAAGCGTTGACTATTCCAGATCCTTCTACTGTACTTTAGAAAAATCAAACTCTGGCCTGTAAAAGAGCTTTCAATTTATTGAGATAAGTATTAGATAAGAATCTATAAACTGACTTCAAGAATTTAAATATATATATATTTGCACCATACTAGTTGCAGTAACAGAAGCGTTATCCAATCAATAAATAAGCTCATTCAAAGATTCGAATGCTGAAAATAAGTGAAGCTTGAATATTCTTGGGAGTATACTTTCTCCTTTGAAAATTTCATTGCTTGTAAACTGGTTACATTTTGTGCAAACCTACGTTGCTCTTAAAATTTACTTTTTCGCGAAAAAAAGTAAAAACTGCTTTTATTTGCGCCAAATGTTCATAAAAAACCATTAGAGTAAGTAATAACAAGACCGAAGTAATTTCTTGTAAAACTTACTTATTTAATCATTAAAAAATATGTACTAAATTCTTGAATCTATTGCAATGAGTATGCTTCTCAGTATCGAATTCATGCATTTTTAATAGCTAACACCACAACTGTACCAAGAATGGTATAATATAAGACATGGGTTAATATTTCTCTCTAGAGCAATTGTGATCAATTTGAAGACGGTAGTGGACAATCATATCGCATAATCTCGGCAAGAAAAGTGACGCAACTCAAAATTGCAGAATTTGAAAAACATCAACTTAAACTATAAAACTTATATTGAAATAGTATAAGCTTCTATTAAATTTTAGGTGAGTATTTATGGTGTTAACTTCTATTATATTCCATAGAATAATAGTAATATAACACGTTGTTGTTGTTGTCGTATGTTCTTCTGGGATGCATATGAAAGCAAGTGGTGAACAGAAACATTCAAGACAATACAGAAGAAGAATATTTTTATTATAACAGACGATGATCCCAGCAAAGAACAGAAGGTGTGCGCTGCTTTCCTTTCAAGACGGGAATCCATTCCAGGCGAAAGTCCGACTTCTTTCCCAGGTTTTACATCCATGCCTTATCCGGGATTCGAACCCGGGCCCACTCGGTGACAACCGAGGATCATAACCACCATACTGGCTGGGCGGCAATATAACACGTTGGGGCACCTTATACATATTTTTCAACGACATAACACCAAAATTTTTATTTTTTGACTTGTGTCACTTTTCTTGCCGGAGTGTGCGAAATAAAGAAGATTAACGTCAACAGAAGAAAATTAGAAGATGAGTTAACTCTTTTAATTCCGAAACAAGTCTAAATTCATTATCGCTTATTACTTATACCCCCCCCCTCCCCCATTGGTAATCCCTTTATTCATAATTTGATAATTTGTATTAAGACAATTAATTTTTTATTAATTCTTTGTTACTCTTATACATAGGGTGTCAATTTTTGTCTTTTCAAATTTTCGTACGAGAAATTTGGAATTCACTCAACATCTTGTGCAATCCTGATAATATCTGATAACAATTCAGTTCATTTGTTTCTCGATTTTAATCGATTCATAGAAGAGCCTGCATCTCTAATGCGAGCATTACCAAGCAGTTTGAGCCCATTTTCTCAAAGTACTTACTATCCATTGTGGAAATAAATTTCCCCAAATGGATCCAGTTGTTTCTGTCGTGTTTTGATACGATCCCATTGAAGTTCGCACAGCTCTTAATTGCTGTTATGTTGGTTGACACTCCTATGAATTTCAATAGATTATTGAAAAGCTTCATTCATTAATGGTCTAAATATTCCGAGGTCAATAATGAACTCGCCTGTTCAATGTTAACTGTATACTTTATGAAGTTAATATTCTCTCTTTCTTGAAAGCTGCTTACCAAGAAGAAAATGGGTCCACTCTCTTTTGCAATATCGATTTAAATAGATACAGCTCTGTCTTGAAGGAAGACATAGCAAATAGACCTAGCCCTTGGACAGCCATTTGACCATTACTTGCTCTAGAGTAGTTATTTTCAACTCATGTGCCTTATGGATTGTGAAATGTATTTCATTATAGCTAAGATCTATTTAATTTCAATGCTTTAATTTTGAAATTTTGGCACGTGTGTTCACAAATGTTTTCAAGCAATACTCGTATAGTACCATTTCTTGCTGAAAGTATCATAAAGTGTCTCAAAAGATTTTTTAACCCTCCTGGTGGTTGGTGATTGTTTCCGGAAGGCCTCTCGTCATTAGCAAAGTTGTTCAGATCTTGATGAACGATATATCTCGTCAATACCACCTGTAGGGTTAACCCAAAAGGGGTTTCATCCAAAAGGGAGGTGAGTACTACTATTTTTTTTTGTAAATCGAGCAACTTTTTCGTATTTTTTGTGAGTTCGGCAAAAAGTAATATGCTAGCGAACTTTCCCAATCTTACTTGGGTTGAATTGGTTAACTATAGATTGAAGAAATGACCAGAATAACACAACTTTCCTCTTTCGTAGAAAAATGCCAAATCATTTAAGTGTGAGTAAAATTATTTTCTTTTCGACATTTTTATAATTTCTATAGCGTACTTTGAACACAAACCTTATTCATGCATATCCATCCATGTAATACATTTCACATATATAGTACCTCTGCAAAAGTACAAACTGACGAAAGGTGGCAGACACTTAGGTAACTACTACAAAGGAAGATTCTGAGGGAGAATTAGGAATTTCTTTTCTTAAGTTCTCTTTTCCTATAAAATTGCTGAACTCAATTCATAAAAATAACGAATTTACGGTAAACACTCTTGCACTCATAGTTTATTAAGTAATGTTTTTTACTAGTGACGCTCTTGCACCAGATTTCGACATTTTCGAATTTCCCCATCATTATGGGAAATATGACAAATTAATTTGATAAGATATTTATCACTAATAATAATAATAAGATATTTATCTCTAATATCACTAATAATAATAATAAGATACTTATCACTAATAATAATAATAAGATATTTATCACTAATATCACTAATAATAATAATAAGACATTTATCACTAATAATAATAATAATAATAAGATATTTATCACTAATAATAATAATAAGATATTAATCACTAATAATAATAATAAGATATTTATCACTAATATCACTAATAATAATAATAAGATATTTATCACTAATAATAATAATAAGATATTTATCACTAATAATAATAATAAGATATTTATCACTAATAATAATAATAAGATATTTATCACTAAGATATTTATCACTTTTAACGAATAAGTTTTTTCTTGAAAGTTTCGTCTTGTGGTAAGTGCAATGATAAAAAAAAACTTGTTGTAAAATTATATGTCTTCAGTAGAGACAAAATAAAATGAATTATTACCATTTCTGTAAAATGGAAAATCGATTTGGCATTATTTATTCTATAGAAAATCCTTGTTTTATACAAGCTTTTCTAATATAAGTTGCTTAAATATAGCTTCAATTTGTAAAATAAGCCACCTTGACCTTCTGTTGCTATGATAAAAAATTTGTACTATTTCAAACGTCCTAGTTCTGATATTTTTTAACATTAACGTTCTTTCAATAATGGCAAAATTCCACTTAAAATTTATTATATTCTAACACACAAACTGCTTTAGATAAAATATTTTGTGGTGGTGTTGCATTTGATGAAAGAAAACTATAATTTATTAAAATAAATATTAAAAAAAAATTTTAATAGAAAACAGCGAAATGAAACAAAATAACAGTTGGCAGGCAGAAAGTTGTTCTAACGATATTAATTCTTTATTCTTTTTTATCTCTTGATCTCGCACAGTTGCTAAAACTTCCAATAAAAATAGGACAAAATTATAAAATACGAAATTAATTCCAAGCGTAAAAAACTGGAAATATTATTTCAACTGGCAAACGAACATGTATTTCCGTTTCGTTTCAAAATATCGTACTGTGTCAAATATTCAGAAAGTTTATACTTCGCAAAAAAAAAATGTATAAGACACAAAAAATATAAAAAGTATTAGAATTTAAATTCCGTAAAAATAGTTTTTGGAAAAATAGTTGATATCAGTACTGGTAAAACAATCCAAGTATTGGCAATGATCAATATACCTACCATCAACTCCAAAACTACCAAATTATGGTTGATTTAAGTATAGTTACACAGATCTTTTTCGCATTAAACTTGTCAAAATATGCAAGAAAAGGAATGTAAAATAACGTATTCACTAAACTAAAATACAATTTATAAAATCTAGAACATTGCCTTCAAGTATGTTGAAAAAATTTTATGTGATACTTGTGCAAACACTCATACAAAAAGTCAGACATAGAATGGGAAGATGGAATGACAGACTAACGCAATTAAGTTTAGTCACTAAATGAATGTAAGTGCTCACAGTGTGCAAAGTTTCATGGAAATATATTCAGCCATTTGGACGTAGCACGGTCACGCACAGACAGATGGACAGACACTAAACGCGCAAGAGACGGATTTTGTATCCGAAAGGCCCAAAACGGATAGAAAACTTGAAATGGATCGAAAATATTCACTGTACAAACGCTCTTTTTTATATAGATTTTTAGTGTGCTGCGGAATTTTCGTACTTAGTTTATGTGGGGATCGAAAACTTGAAATGGATCGAAAATATTCAATGTACAAACACTCTTATTTATATAGATTTTTAGTGTGCTACGGAATTTTCGTACTTAGTTTATGTGTGGATCGAAAACTTGAAATGGATCGAAAATATTCAATATACAAACACTCTTATTTATATAGATTTTAGTGTGCTGCGGAAATTTCGTATTTAGTTTATGTGTGGATCGAAAACTTGAAATGGATCGAAAATATTCAGTGTACAAACACTCTTATTTATATAGATTTTTAGAGTGCTGTTGAATTTTCGTACTTAGTTTATGTGTACCATGACATGAAAAAAGGTATAAGTCCCTGCTCAAAAAATAACTCGAGGAACAAGTTCGGAATAATTTTTTTACTTCCCTCAATTTTCTAAAATCAATATATAAACGAGTTTTATCATTGTCTCTTAAATGCTCAAGTGTTATTTAACTAATATAGACTAAGTGAAGAAGCTTTTTATATATACGTGCTTTATTTTGTCTATTATCCAGCACAAAAGCTCTGCGTACATTCAGTTTGGTCTTGAAGTACTCTGGTGTAAGAAATTAAGAGAATTTCCAGACTTGGTCGATTATCTCTAGAACTACTGTGCCGATTTTAATGAAATTTGATATGTACATACATTAATACAATACAAAACAAATAACCATTCAATAATTGTAATACACACATGATCGTGCGTAACACTCGTTGGAGTCGGAAGGTATGAAACAGCGGTTGCAGAATAAACAAAAAAATGGGTTAATAGATGGGTTACTAGGGGTTATGGTCCCCTCTTACAGATATACAGGTCTCGCAGCGTGATTTCATACTTGAAATAAGGCAGTTTATCATTTCCTGTGGCAATTGGTCCCACGCGTTCAGAACCGCTGTTTTCATTCCCTGGATGGTTCTCGGAGAGGGGTTGCGAGTTGAAATTGCCCTCCCCAGAGCGTCCCAGACATGCTCTATAGGGTTAAGGTCTGGAGATCTGGCTGGCCAATCCATCCGGCGAATATCCTCACTCTCTAGAAATTCTTCGACCAGAAGAGCTCTATGTGGCCTCGCGTTATCGTCCATTAAATTGAACTCCGAGCCAACTGCACCCTTGAAAAGGCGAATATAGAGCTCCAAGACCTCATCCCTATACCTCACACCAGTCACACTGCCTCTTTCAAAGACATGGAGAGGTGTGCGGCCATCCAACATGATGCCTGCCCAGACCATTAAACCTCCTCCGACACAATGGTCAATTTCGCGGACATTGGAGGGTAGTTAGCGTGTCCCTGGTTCTCTCCATATGAACGTACGGCGAGAATCGGTGTTTAGGCTGAACCGGGACTCATCAGTGAAGAGAACGGTCGCCCATTGATCCATACTCCAATCTCTATGCTCTCTGCACCATGGTAAAATGATTATCCTGTTCGTAGAAGTGAGCGGGACGCAGACGGCAGGTCTTCTTGCGAACAACCCTCTCTCATGAAGTCTTTTGAAAACAGTCACCCTTGATACACGGGTTCCTGTGGCTGCATACAAGTCACGAGAGAGCTGAGAAGCTGTAGCACTACTGTTACGCCTCGCTATAATCGACAAATGGCGATCTTCTCTGGGCGTCGTGGCTCTTGGACGACCTTGCCCAGGCTTTCTCTCGATGGATCCGGTATCCTGGAACTGTTTCCATTAGTTAAACACGACGCTAGGCGTTAAATTGAACTCTCTACAAATTTGGACTTGAGATTGGCCTGCTTCTAGCCTCCCCATAATTCGCTTTATCATTCAATCATCTAAACGTTGGTGGTTACTCATTTTTACTGTTTCAATTTGAAATTAACCGATTGCTGCAAAATAACACCAAGAAATTCGCCGAGGTGTGCTAGCGAACGAAATGCGTCTTAACTTACGCTCGCTTACAAAGCCTGTTTCTCTACTGGCTCCGTCAACACACACGTGTACGCTTACGTATTTGACGTACAAGATTTGCATTTTTGTCTGGAAGTTGTGGTTTTACATTCAGTTCAGTTCTTTTCATGAAATTCGATAAAATATGCAAATTCTCTTAATTTATTTCACCAGTGTAGATCGAATCAAGTAGATTGTTTGGTCCAAAATTGCCCTTTCAGAAGTCACATGGTGGTTCTGTAAATTAATACAGCCAATAGTATATTTAATTTTGGGTTCCGTGGTAACACAGTTTGAAGGACAAGAGATTCGTAACCAGAGGGTTTTAAATTCGAAACTTGGTCCAGTCTACGGTACACGTGGCCACAAATGTCCACACTTTCGTGTGATGTAAAAGTTTTGAAGAGTGGGTGCCAACTCGAGTGTTGACCTCGCCATGCCAGTTGACTGGAGTTCAAAATTACTAGGTGTTGACCTCGCCATGCCACTTGACTGGAGTTCAAAATTACCAGGTGTTGACGGTTTATTTTTGCTTGAGGGGCTGTCGCCAGTAGCCCCCTGTGTTGCTTCAGAACAACATTAATTAACTACCTACCTGTATTTACTTTTGATAATGTGTGGATAGTTGGCAACGAGATTTGTCAATTTAATTTTCCCTCTTCTTAGTTCTCAAATTAATTCTCTTTATATAAACTAAGGATAGCAAAGCTAAAAAAAAAATTCTTACGATCGTTCCCGGACCGTCACCAATAGCCCGTTGTTTGCTCCAGTGATACGTTAATTAAATACCTACCTACCTATACCAAAACTTCTTTACAACTAATAATTATATTCTCACTTCAACATCAACGCAACCTCTCACTCAACTCTCATCATAAAGAATGGAATTATTATGAAGGAATCATCAGAATTAAATGAAATTTAATACACAAACGGCTTGTATTAGTACAAATAAATGAATAAATATTTTCAAAGCAAAAAAACAATATTAAGTGTTCGAAATCAGTATTTGGTGTAGCCACCACGCGCTGCAATAAGTGCTGCTATACGACGTGGCATGGAGTGAAACAGATGTTGAATGTCAGCTTGTGGAAGAGTATTCCATATTGTTTGTGTATAACATCCAAAGTTCGTCTTTTGAAGCTGTAGGACTCGGATCACGAGCGAGACGCCGACCGACCAAATCCCACACTTGCTCACTAGGCGACATATCCGGTGAATAAGCAGGCCAAGGAAGAAGTTGCATGTGTTGGGCTGAAAAGAAGTCTCGAACATTCCTTGTAAAATGTGGGCGTGCATTATCCTGTTGAAAGATAGCTCCAGGGATGCCTTGAAGGAAAGGAACGACTTCGGGCTCTAGCACTTCACGGACGTACCTGTTGCTATTCAAATTACCCTCAATTCGTAGCAGCTGAGATCGTCCATGATACGAAATCGCACCCGACCATAACTCCGGGTGTTCAACCACTATGACGTTCGATAACGCACTCTGGAAGGCAGCGTTCACCGGCATAGCGTCTAACACGAATACGGCCATCATGGTTCCACAAATTAAAGCGGATTCGTAAGAAAAGACAAATTGTTGCCAATCAGTCCGCCTGGCTCTGTGCTCAGGAGCCCATTGCAGACGCAGCCGTCGATGGTTTGGCGTGAGGGGGATCCTGTATAAAGGAATACTTGCACGCAGTTCACGGTGCAGCAAACGTCGGCGAATTGACGAAGCCGACATTAGTACGCTTGTAGCAGCAGACCAAAGTGCTGCCAACTGCCTGGAGGAAGCTGTACGGTCATTCACCGCCATGTGGACCAGGTTTCTATCATCTCACGCTGACGTCACCTTCCGTCGTCCACTCTCAGTTTTTCGAGTTGTCCGGTCCTAGTCGGTCCACTGCTTCCAAACTCGCATCACTGGGGAACTGTTCCGCTGCACACGAGCTGCTATTGCGTGTTAGGAAAATCCTCCTTCACGAAGGCCGATGATTTTCCCTCGTTCAAACTCCGTAAGTTGTTGAAATTTCACCCTATTTCGTCGTTGATGCATACTTAGGTATCACTAAACGTTCGCCACTAAAAAAAACCATGCACTATTTTCAACGTCCCGCTACAGCCCTCTATTTATACGCTTTTAGCATCAGTTCAGAGAGCGCTGCTCACACCACGCATGCGTGGTGGATCTGAAACATTACTACTTTGCATAATATCCTATAAATGACATTTGCTGCAAATTTCATTTCATTCGGATGATTCCTTCAGGGTGTTGCATTTATTACAAACAGCAGTGCATATCAATTCCTTTTCTATAATCTATATACCCTTTCTTTTAAAAAAATTTATTGAATTGTAAATAAAAATATAGAAAAATATAAATATATAAATCAAATTTAGACGAATATATTATAGATTTTATGTCATTGTATGTACATTGTTTATATGTTATTCTTTCAAGCTGTCTCTAATTTGAAGAATGCTTAGTACAAAATTATTTTTCCATTATTTTAATGCGACTTAGTATGTATGCAAAATTAAGATATCTAAAACGCTGCCTTAACCTGAATTTTCACTTAGACTGAGCACCAATCTTTTTTAGAATTAAAACAAATGTAAGAAAAAGGTAATTGTATTTTTTCTTATAGAATCAATTTACTTTCATTCTCTGATCAGTGTTTCTAATTGTTGAAAAAACCTAATTAAACCATTTTATCCGTGAGTTTCGTAAAAGTACAATTTAAGGCTTGTTAAATCATTAATTGAGTTGTAATTCCCGAATTAAGTTGTTCGCTAAACTAATCTGCTAATCTGAGAAGTGTTCAAGACTAGCGTTTGATGAATGTGTCTTATTTAAATAAGAGGCCGAAACAAATCAGATCGTTTAACGGTCGTGCTTCAAAAACATGCTTATAGACACGTTTTATTTTCCGACAGGTATAAAAAGACGAAACTATATCGATGCTCCACGTGGTTTCGACGAAATATCTCGTCTATGAAGATCTGACCAGTTTTTCTAATGACGAGATATCTCATCATCAAGATATTGGTGATATTTCATGCTGACGAGATCAATTCCTAATCGTATTTCCTCTAATGGGAAGATATCCCGTCTATCAATAACTAGTCATATTTTCTCTATTGGGGAGATATCCCGTCAACAACTAGTCATATTTTCTCTAGAGGGGAGATATCCCGTCCATCAATAACTAGTCATATTTCCTCTAATGGGGAGATATCCCGTCCATCAATAACTGGTCATATTTCCTCTACTGGAGAGGTATTCCGTCCATCAATAACTGGTCATATTTCCTCTACTGGAGAGGTATTCCGTCCATCAATAACTAGTCATATTTCCTCTAATGGGGATATATCCCGTCAATAATTAGTTATATTTCCTCTAATGGGAAGATATCCCGTCCATCAATAACTAGTCATATTTCCTCTAATGGGAAGATATCCAATCCATAAATAACTAGTCATATTTTCTCTATTGGGGAGATATCCCGTCAATAATTAGTCATATTTTCTCTAGAGGGGAGATATCCCTTCCATCAATAACTAGTCATATTTCCTCTAATGGGGAGATACCCCGTCCATCAATAACTAGTCATATTTCCTCTAATGGGGAGCTATCCCATCCATCCATAACTAGTCATATTTCCTCTAATGGGTAGATACCCCGTCCATCAATAACTAGTCGTATTTCATCTAATGGGGGGATATTCCGTCCATCAATAAGTAGACATATTTTCTCTATCGGGAGATATCCCGTCAATAACTAGTCATATTTTCTCTAGAGGGGAGATATCCCGTCCATCAAGATCTGGTCAATTTTGCTAATAATGAAACAAATCTTGAATGAAAAAATCTAATGAACAAAAACAACCAGAAGGGTTAAGAGAATTGTAATTCAAAATTTTCAAAAATATCCATTTTGAGAATTTTAAAAATTTGGACAGTTTATTCTATTTTTTTAAAGAAATACATCGGTATTGTTTCCAACTCCTATTAGAAGTTTTTAAATGTAATTATTGCATGTTTTTATTTATATAACTTGACATGAAAAAAACACCAATTCCATTAACCCGTGACATTTGACGCTAATAAGCTAACATGAAGGACAGTCGAGGTAGGTAGTAATAGTTAACCCTTAACTGCTGTGTCACAAACCGTCACGTAACTAGTGTGGAGGAGTCTCTCAGACCTCTCTCATTAAAGAGAGTATAAACTTGATTAATATAATATATTAATGAAAGATTCTTTAGATAATTATTCTTTACGCATTTTAAATTTAGATAAGTCAATTCTTAACATGAAATGCATTTTATATTACTATATAAGTTAAGTAGATTCCATGTCTCTTCAGGCTCAGCTTTCGGACCTAATTTTGCAGGACGTCTGAACCCTGGAAACTGTAAAACTATGTTTGGCTTTGGTGTTCTAACGTCACGATTAGGTTCCCTCCCCCTTGGCATCCCATTTGAAGTTATTTTTTCCGTAGAAATATTCTTTTTGTGAAGAAACACTTGAAATGTCTTCATCTTCATCTGCCTAAATTTCCGAATCCGTTTTGTGTTCGCTTTCAATAATATTATCCGAAATTTCACTATTCCAGTACTCTATTTCCAACCAATTATCAACAATATCCTGAATTTATTTTTGTGTAGGATACACAGGTCGTTTTTTTGTAAAGTTTGTTGCCATTTTAGACTTTCTGCCGAAATTCCCTACTCCAACTTAGACGATTTCATTCAACAAGAACGGTAACGCAAATACCGTGAATGGGTCTAAGAGACCACGCGGGAAATGCAAATAGTGTAAAACACGAAGTAGTGGTGCAGCCAAACCATTCTTGGAATGTGGCTTCTGTTGGACGTAGTAGGAAGGTACATAATAGGACAGGGACCAATATTCACTTTAAGGGGTGGAAACGACCAGTCAAAAATGACTCGGGGTCTGTGAGACCTATGACAGCAGTTAAAGGTTAACTAACGTCGAACTGGAGCAACACAGCGGGCTATTTCCGATATCAATCCCCTAAGGGAAAGATTCCCAGGACAACGCCTCGTAATTTTGAAAAACGGTGCTCAAATGAGAACAACACCTGAGCTGGCTCCCCACTCTCCAAACTTCAGCACCACGCCAACCTGAGGACATTTGAGGCATCGTGAGATTTAATTCTATTCTGTGGCTCTTTCGAGAGGGCTACAGTGGCCCAAGAGACAGTTCAGACAGTCAAGGATCTTATCGGGCGAAGTCTCAGCTGAATAGCGGCACAGAGAAAAATACCTGAAACCCGATTCAATCTTTATTGACTTCAAGAATCCATTGCGATGCCTAGAGTGAGCAGTCTGGCCTTTACGACTGCTTATTTTACCCGGGGTGGCACCTATCTGAGTGTAGTCTTTCGTTGGAAGAGTCCTCCCGAATTCTGCTTATATTCACTTTAATTCTAGAAGCGATTTCTTCATAGTTAAAGTTTGCCGTAAGATGGTAAAGCATTTGGACTTCCCTCCTTTGCCAAAAGGTTATCGCTATCTCGACGCAAGTGATGTCTACAGTTGGACATTGCGTATTCTGAGACTTCCGTATTTGAAAGAACAACTCAATTGCGAAGTCCGAGTTCAATTGCACACAGATGAAAATGCTTGCATCCCAATTAGATCTCCATTGACTTCGAGTATCCAATGCGATGCCCAGAGAGAATAGTCTGATCTTTTCGTTTGACAAATCAACTATCATATAAAATTCAGAATTCATTCTTTTGATTTTTTATTCTTAAAGTTCTGACATCGTATTCGTAAAACATGGCTTGGTGGCGTCGTGTTCGGAATAAGTATAAGAAACAAGTTTGGCATTTAATCTAATTAAAATTGACCAATCAACTATCATATAAAATTCAGAATTCATTCTTTAGATTTTTTATTCTTAAAGTTCTGATATCGTATTCGTAAAACATGGCTTGGTGACGTCGTGTTGTTCGGAATAAGTATAAGAAAAAAGTTTGGCGTTTAATCTAATTAAAACTGACCAATCAACTATCATATAGAATATATAATTCATTCTTTTGATTTTTTTATTCTTGTAGTTCTGATATCGTATTCGTAAAACATGGCTTGGTGGCGTCGTGTTGTTCGGAATAAGTATAAGAAACAAGTTTGGCGTTTAATCTAATTAAAACTGACCAATCAACTATCATATAGAATATATAATTCATTCTTTTGATTTTTCATTCTTGTAGTTCTGAAATCGTATTCGTAAAACATGGCAAGGTGGAGTCGTGTTCGGAATAAGTATAAGAAACAAGTTTGGCCTTTAATCTAATTAAAATTGACAAATCAACTATCATATAAAATTCGGAATTCATTCTTTTGATTTTTTATTCTTGAAGTTCTGAAATCGTATTCGTAAAACATGGCAAGGTGGCGTCGTGTTCGGAATAAGTATAAGAAAACAAGTTCCGTCACTGAAATATTATAGTCGCCTACTTTTTGCTTGACAGAAAATGCCTCTTAAATTGTAACCTTACGCTTAAAATAAATTTTATTTTCTCCAGGATTTCGTTAGGAAAATTTAAGTTTCAGCTAATTGGCGTACGAAGTATTTAGGACGTCTGATACTATTCAAACTGTAGTCCATCGCCTTTTCGGGGTCGTTTGACGTGTAATCTAATTGGACCAATCATGTATCATATACAATTCAAAATTCATTCTTTTGAATTTTTATCGTCAAAGTCTTGAAATCGTCTTCGAAAAACAAGTCAAGCGACGCCACATGTAAAAAAACACATTCCGCCGTAGAAACACTACCTCCCCCCTTGGCAGAAAAATCTTGTAATAAACGTATTTCATTTTACTGACATACATAAAAAAGGAATATTATATTAAATCACGGGATGGCAATTTTTAAAAGCTCAAGAAAACAAGCACTTGTGAAACGTTTTAAGCGCTTACTCGTCAGCTAACTAAATTGCAGTTCAGGCTTCCACTCTCATTTATTTACGCTACCGTGCTAAGTCCAAGAACCACGCATTTTCGGCAAAAGTAATATTTTCCTTCCACATTCACCAGCTCAGAGGGACTATTCACATAAAGCTTAAATTAAAGGCTGAAAAGGAAGCCGTGAAAAAAAACCGAAAAGGTCAATTTACTGAGAATCAAAAATGACGAAAGGCAAAGACAAAAAGATCACTCTCCACTCAGTTTTTCTCCCCCCCCCCCCCACTTTTCCTGCCCTTTTACTCCCCTGTCCGTACAACTTACATCATTTCGACGCGCGAAGAGTACTGAGGGAACCCCCTCGAAAAAATCGCGTGCCACGAAAAAAAAAAAGAAGACACTGAAACAAAAAAACGCAAAAGAAGTAGCTCCGGCGACAAATTCCAATTTTTCCCTTGAGTTGGTGGCAAAGTAGATATGACATTCTTCCTCTAATCACATTGCCAGATATCGATCGCTGACTTCCTGACTTAGCAGGAGATTGAATTTTTCGGCTCCTCTTCCGAAAAGTTTATTTTTTTTATTATTGTTGTTCATTTTTTTTTGTCTTTCTCTCTCCGTACCCCAGCCGTCGTTATCTGCTAAAAGATTTAGCTGTCCGAAAATGGAATGGCCGGCTAAGATAGAGTAAGGAAATAGATTTTTTTTTCTATACTCTCCCTTCCTCCCCGTCGATCACACTCTGTTTCTTTTATTACTTTAAAAATGCATTTTTTTCTGCTCCTTTTTCGTTAACTTTAAATCCCCCATTTCGTTTCGATATTTTAAAACTAGTTTTTAGATGTAAAATAAATGATGTGGGTATCGGATCTGCATTCTTGGAGGGTGTGCTCGAGCCGGAGATTTCTTGAGGAGAAAAAAGCCTTAAATAAAGATCGTGGCCAATAGTACTTGAAATAGAAATGAAGGTGGGGTGCTGCTTTTTACACAGTTTGTTTCAAAGAGAATTAGTACAATAAGGAACTGACCCCTTACTTATAATAAAAGATAGAAACCTGAACCCACCAAATTAGTAAACAATAGTGTAAAAGCTCAAAAATGTCTAAAAAAACGTAAAATGCAAAATTCCTAGTCACGTGAAGGTGGACTTTTGATCCATGAAATGGTTATAGACCAGTTTTATCATCTAGTTATTCTCAATGTTTGAAGCTCTTAATATTGTTTAGATGTAAAATATTATTAGAATATCCCTTATTTAGAAATTTTAACTGCTTTTTTTCGTTTGGAAACAATTTGTGTAACCGCAATATATACTTTATATCATCCTAAAATATTAACCTCTGAGCCACCGTTTTAAGTGAAAAAAATTTTATACCCTTTAATTTGTACACACTGTATGGACAAAAGTATTTGGACACTGCAGAAATTTGGATTAGTGTGGGTTTGTTGGTGACCAACGTGAAGGTGGACTTTAGTTCCATAAAATGTGGTTATAGACCAGTTTTATCATCTAGTTATTATCAATGTTTCAAGCTGTTACAATATTGACCACCCTTAATTTGAAATTTTAACTGCTTTTTTTCGTTTGGAAACAATTTGTGTAACCGCAATATATACTTTCATCATCCAAAAATATTAACCTCTGAGCCACCGTTTTAAGTGAAAAAAATTTTAATACCCTTTTATTTGTACACACTATATGGACACTGCAGAAATTTGAATTAGGGTGGGGTTGTTAGTGACTTGAAGGTGGACTTTTGTTCCATGAAATGGTTATAGACCAGTTTTGTCATCTAGTTATTCTCAATGTTTGAATCTCTTACAATATTGACCACCCTTATTTAGAAATTTGTACTGCTTTTTTTTCGTTTGGAAACAATTTGTGTAACCGCAATATATACTTTACATCATCCAAAAATATTAACCTCTGAGCCACATTTTTAAGTGAAAAAAAAATTTAATACCCTTTTATTTGTACACACTATATGGACACTGCAGAAATTTGAATTAGTGTGGGGTTGTTAGTGACCAACTTGAAGGTGGACTTTTGTTCCATGAAATGGTTATAGACCAGTTTTATCATCTAATTATTCTCAATGTTTGAAGCTCTTACAATATTGACCACCCTTAATTAGAAATTTTTACTGCTTTTTTTCGTTTGGAAACAATTTGTGTAACCGTAATATATACTTTACATCATCCAAAAATATTAACCTCTGAGCCACCTTTTTAAGTGAAAAAATTTTTTATACCTTTTATTTGTATACACTATATGTACAAAAGTATTTGTACACTGCAGAAATTTGGATTAGTGTTGGTTTGTTTTTCTGGATAGGACTCGGCCCATTGCTTTATGTACCTGGTACCATGAAAGCTGACGTGTACCTCTACGTTCTGCTATGATGGTTGTTTCTTCAAACAAGATCGAGCTCCAAGTCATACTGCGAAATGAGTGCTTGACTGGTTTCCTGATAATGAAGTGAATTTGCTAGACTGGCCTGTTCGCTTATTCATATCCCCGATCCTTATCCGATCGAGCACATTGTTGGACAAACTGAATCGACGAGTACGACACCGCCACGCACGCTAATCTTCACAACAATCTCTTCTCATGGCCTTGCAAAAGGCATGGCGAGCTATTCTAGCCCAGACTTACAGAGAACTTGTGGAAAGTATGCCTCGATGAGTTGCATCTGTAATACAAGCAAAAAGGGGCCTACCCGTTACTAAATAGAATTAACAAAGCACTTTATCTGAAAACCATGCATTGTCCAAATAATTTTGTCCTTATAGCGCAAATTTGTGCCCTTGGTGCCTACTTTGAAGGAATCGATGCCCAAAAAGTACTAGGTACTTTTCCCAAAGCTGAGATAATCTCTAAAAAGGAAGAGATTTCAGACCTTGGATGCTATTCAAGAGAATCCATATAGTTTATATTTCTAAGCTTTTAAATATGGTAACTTATTTTAATTTCACAAGGCACCAAACTTTACTAACCATGCTGCTCTCATGTTGAAACGTTTTCTCAAACCTTTAAGAAAAGAGATGGCTAGGCTTAAAGTGAATGTTGGTTCAAAGCTTCGTTGAGGAACAAAGAGTTAAGACTAGCTGAGATGAGATATGCTTAAAACTTTTAAAAAATTTTTAGCACAGAAAAATTAGGAAAGTAAATTGGTTTCTAATTCCAATTTGTAACAAGTCATCATAAATAAACGATATCTGCAGTCTTTTAAGTTAAAGATTCAAATGAAATTTTAATGGAACTCGCAAATATTTCATTTCGAGTAACACTGTTATTAGTGAAACCAGATTTTTTATTTTACGTGATGTGCGATAAAAAAAAATTTCAATTTTTTTGCGAAATTAAAATTTTTAAAGGGAATTATATAGTGAATCCATTATTCAAATTTTTTAATGACAATAGCTCATTAATTCATTCTGTGTCATCCCTAACTTATAACCGTATATTCTTAAAATAGTAAATTTTTCTACATTATTTCGTTTCACTTTGATCGTAATAATTTAAAATATTACTGACGAAAATTTCCAAATAAAAGTCGGTGCTTTTTTCTCTTAATTTTTAATTAATGAGACTTCATTAAACTTAATTCTAATTAGTTAGAACAGTCTACTTGATATGCGGTCGGTTAGTATTATCTTTAACTAATTAAAACTTGTTTTAATCAATTTCGGATTTTTCCATAGCATATGGTCTTAGTTTAATCTTCATATTTTAAGTTCGTAGAAACTAATAGAAAGTTGAAGACGAGTTATATAGCTTAGTGAGAATAGTAAAATATTATATGTTTTAATAATTCTCTACAGCCGAAAATAGAGGTTTCTTCAATAACATCTAAAAACTAACTGTAGAGCTTAGACTTTCATTTTATTACAGGAAAATAATAGAACAGTATTTAAACTAAATACTGTTCAAAAAGTATAACACTTGTTTCTGCATGTCTAAAGATTTTATTCATTGTACAAGGGGCTATAACAACACATACTTCTTATTTATTTTGTTTATTTAGTTTATTTATTTAGCTTATTTAGTTTGACAGAGGCCGAGTAATTGGCCTCCGAGAAGGTGGATGGTCTAATCGACGGATTGCGCAACATATTGGTTGTAGTGATGTTACTATTGCACGCGGTTGGCAGCGGTGGATACAACAAGGTACATGCCAGCATCAACCAGGCTCAGGAAGGCCTAGAGAAATCGTACCTAGAGAGGATCGACGTGTTGTAAAGCATGCGAGTACTGATACAACAGCCACTGTTGCAGACATCCAACGGGCTGTGGGAACCTCTCTCGATCGTCTTATAAGTGATCGGACCATTTGTCGACGGCTCCACGATTTGGGACTAAACTCACGTAGACCGTTACGACGACTGCCTTTAACAGCATTGCATCGCCATCAAAGATAGTAATGGTGTAGTGCCAGACGAACATGGGGCGTGGAATGGCATCGATTAGTTTTCACTGACAAATCCCACTTCTGTCTGGGTGGAGACGACAATCAAATCCGTGTGTGGAGGAAACGTGGTCAGCGCCAAGTTTCACGGATTGTTGTGCAGAGTCATACGTCCAAAAGACCTGGTGTCATGGTGTGTGGTGAAATTGCGTAGGTTGATAAATCACCTTTGGTATTCGTTATGGGCTCTTTGACAGGCCAGCGTTACGTACAAGAAATTTGCAGTCGGTTACGCTCCCTTTCCTGAACTCTCAGGTTCATCCACCTTTTTCAAGCCACCATATTGCTACCGTCTGTAGATCCTGACAACGACACAACGATATCTTATCACGGCCGGCATACTCACCGTATCTGTACCCTATCGAGAATGAATGGGATGCGATTAGACGAGATCTCAAAACTCCACCTGTACCGCGTAATCTGCTAAAACTACGTGACATGGTCCAAGCAGCATGCGATGTATTGTCGCAAGACTTCCTAAAGAGCCTGTATGACTCACTACCAAGGCGCTTGGTATGCTGCAATAGGAATAATGGTGGTCATACGTCATACTGAATTATACCACTTTTTTTAATTTTGCTCAATAAACTTTGCATATTTCAGTCTCAAATTTTAATGATTTACTCATTCATAAAAGAGCACTTTACCAACCTTGTAAATTTCATTGCATTCTGACAAATCTTTCTTGCAACCTTTTTGGTCTTTGAGTGTATTCCCTTATACACACGTGCACACAACATCATACTAAATCATTAATATAAAGACGGAATTATTAAAACCAGTTCACTTTATGGAAATCGAAATGTATTAAAATTTCATCAGTCCATATCATTTTAATGTCATGGTATATGCTACAATGTTATAAAGAATAAATACCTTCCATACAGCATTGAGAAAAATCTTGTGCCAGAAAAAATATTGCAACACTCCTTATACAAAACTGTCCCAATATTACATTTATAATAACTAATCTATTTCCAAACGAACTCAAACACTATATTCATAATAAATTTATAACATTTCAATACACCTTTATTCGTTTAATACTATGCAAATACTTAAAATATATTCTTATTCATTCAATTGAAATATCGTTAGTTGGCGCATGTATATTAGTTTATTAGATCAGCTCGTCAATGAAATAAATCATAAAGGTATATATTTCATAACTTAATATGACAATAACGTACTTTAAACTTATTTTTTACACATTTTTTCACTAAAGCATTTCATAGCCGATGTGCGACAAAGCTCTTATATTTTCTTACCTTTCACTTCAATTTTTATAAAATTTTAGTAAAACCTCTTGAAATTACGTATTCCTTAGAAAAATTTCATGGTAAATTATATGCCCATCAAATAATATGCAGTGATAGGATAAAGGGGTTCTTAAAATAGTTCTGAAGTTTTTTTGCGTTTCTTCTTCACAGAAGTTAATCAAACTTAACGGTAGAGTTCCTGTTCTTATCCAAACACAGTGTGTAACTGTGAAGTAAAAAATGCGCTCACTGGGAAAAATTTCAAGTGGTCATAAGGAAATTTCAAGGGGCCATTGAGAGTACTTTTGAAATGGAAATTCTAATAATGAAACAAAGATATAACAATCATTTAACTTAACTTTATGGATACATTATGAGTTCCATAAGCTATGCAGGGAGAAGGGGTTTCATAATCGTTTAAAATTGTCCTTAATGTTTCAGAAAAAATTAGCATTAGATTATATTTATGTAGTAGCACTTAATCCTTGCACTAGAAAGATAAATAAAAACTACCTACTTTTACATCGGAAACTTCTGGAGCAGTTTCTTTCGATTCAATGTCTACCAATCAGTTAGTTACTCCAATCAAATTAAATCTCAACAAGAATACTGCACCAAAGTGCTAAAAGTGCATTTAATACTTTGGCAAATTTAAGAAGCAACTGCCATTGCCACTCTTGAAATTTTTGTGTAAACATGTTTATGTAGCGATTTAATCCGTATATTATTAATTCCGTGATAGTAAGATGAAAACCTATCTTCTTTTTCATTTGAAATTTCTTTAGTAGCTTCTTTTGATACAATGTCTATATGAGTTAATGTCTATATTCAATGTTCAATGTCTATATTCAATGTTCAATGTCTATATTCAATGTTCAATGTCTATATTCAATGTTCAATGTCTATATTCAATGTTCAATGTCTATATGAGTTAATGTCTATATTCAATGTTCAATGTCTATATTCAATGTTCAATGTCTATATTCAATGTTCAATGTCTATATTCAATGTTCAATGTCTATATTCAGTGTTCAATGTCTATATTCAATGTTCAATGTCTATATTCAATGTCCACAAATGAGTTACTCCAATTAAATTAAAACTGCCATTGGGAAGACACTTGAAATTTCTATGTAAAATATGTTTATGTAGTGAATTAATCCCCGTATTACTTGTAGTAAGATGAAAACTACCTTCTTTTTCATATGAAACCGTTAGAATAGTTTCTTTTGTGTGTGTGTGTGTGTGTGATTCAATGCCTTCCAATCAGTTAGTTACTAAAATCAAATTAAATCTCAACAAGAATACTGCACCAAAGTGCTAAAAGTGCATTTAATACTTTGGCAAATTTAAGAAGCAACTGACATTGCCACTCTTGAAATGTTTGTGTAAACATGTTTATGTAGCGATTTAATCCGTATATTATTAATTCCGTGATTGTAAGATGAAAACCTATCTTCTTTTTCATTTGAAATTTCTTTAGTAGCTTCTTTTGATACAATGTCTATATGAGTTAATGTCTATATTCAATGTTCAATGTCTATATTCAATGTTCAATGTCTATATTCAATGTTTAATGTCTATATTCAATGTTCAATGTCTATATTCAATGTCCACAAATGAGTTACTCCAATTAAATTAAAACTGCCATTGGGAAGACACTTGAAATTTCTATGTAAAATATGTTTATGTAGTGAATTAATCCCCGTATTACTTGTAGTAAGATGAAAACTACCTTCTTTTTCATATGAAACCGTTAGAATAGTTTCTTTTGTGTGTGTGTGTGTGATTCAATGCCTACCAATCAGTTAGTTACTCCAATCAAATTAAATCTCAACAAGAATACTGCACCAAAGTGCTAAAAGTGCATTTAATACTTTGGCAAATTTAAGAAGCAACTGACATTGCCACTCTTGAAATGTTTGTGTAAACATGTTTATGTAGCGATTTAATCCGTATATTATTAATTCCGTGATAAAAAGATGAAAACCTATCTTCTTTTTCATTTGAAATTTCTTTAGTAGCTTCTTTTGATACAATGTCTATATGAGTTAATGTCTATATTCAATGTTCAATGTCTGTATTCAACGTTCAATGTCTGTATTCAATGTTCAATGTCTATATGAGTTAATGTCTATATTAAATGTTCATTGTCTATATTCAATGTTTAATGTCTATATTCAATGTTCAATGTCTATATTCAATGTTCAATGTCTATATTCAATGTCCACAAATGAGTTACTCCAATTAAATTAAAACTGCCATTGGGAAGACACTTGAAATTTCTATGTAAAATATGTTTATGTAGTGAATTAATCCCCGTATTACTTGTAGTAAGATGAAAACTACCTTCTTTTTCATATGAAACCGTTAGAATAGTTTCTTTTGTGTGTGTGTGTGATTCAATGTCTACCAATGTGTTACTACAATCAAATTAAATCTCGTCAAGAATTTACTCCCAAAAGTGCTGAAAGGGAACATTAAATACATCCGTAAGTTTAAGAAGCAACTGCCATTGAGAAGTCACTTATGAAATTTCAAAGTAGAATACATTTATCTAGTGGTATAATCAAATTTGTATTTACGGTTATTGCAGTTTTAAAGGCAACCTCCGGCAAACGGAAAGTTTACATTTTCATTTTGATAATTCTAGAAAGTTCTTTCAAAATCCGTTTTAAAGTTGTTTGATTTGATTTTACGTTTGATATATTTCTTTGATTCCATTGGTATTTTAATTTTAAAATATCCTTCGAGAGATTGCATTGGTCCTTAAAAAAAATTTTTCTTTGATTTCATTAGTTCATTTAATGGTTTTTTGTTAGTTGTGCGATTTTATTCGAAGACAGCACCGATTTTAATTTTAAAACATCCTTTGAAAGATTGCATTGGTCCTTTTAAAAAGTTTTTTCTTTGATTTCATTAGTTCATTTAATGGTTTTTTGTTAGTTGTGCGATTTTATTCGAGGACAGCACCGATTTTAATTTTAAAACATCCTTTGAAAGATTGCATTGGTCCTTTTAAAAAGTTTTTTCTTTCATTTCATTAGTTCATTTAATGGTTTTTTGCCAGTTGAACAATTTTCTTTTATTATATTTTTTTCAGGGTACAGTTCTGACGTATAAGGTTGTATTATTTCTTGCATTCTGTTAAAACTAATTACTTTCGATTGCAAAAAAAAAAATTCAGTATTACATTTTATGAAAATTTTCAAAAAATATATATTTTTCAAAACATTCTCAAATGTGTTTAGAAGCTTTCATTTCCCGTTGTAAAAAGAAAACTATTCGTGAAAGAAAAATATTTTTGAAAAAATTATTTCCTTGTCGACTTTAGAAGTGCGCCAAATAAATCGCCAAAGCTGTTGCCACTGCTATATACGCAGACTGCATCTGTACCAAAAAATTAGTTCTACATAGAGACTTTTTTTCAAGCTAAAGTAGGTAGCGGGTAGTCTTTTTGCTGCAGAACCTGCTTCCTGTGTTTATTCCGAACGTAATGTCAAATTTGACTTGTTTTTCAAATACAATTTTAGCACTTTGACGATGAAAATTCTAACGAATCAATTCCGAACTGATATAGATGATTGGTTAACCTTTTGAATACGGCTATAGATATAACTGGTGCAATTCTTTCTTGGCGCGCTTCTTTTAACAATCAAGGTGCAACTGGTGTACCGGCCGTAATCTAAATTCCTTCTTGGCGCGATCAAGGTACAGCTGTTGTACAGGCCGTAGTCTTAAGAAGTTAAACTTTAGATTGCGTGGTACAGTCAGTTGTATCTTGATCGTCCCAAGAAATAATTTAGACTACGGCCAGTACAGCAGTTGTACCTTGAAAGTTATAAGAATCGTGCCAGTTATATCTATAGCCGTAGTCAAAAGGTTAAAGCGAATTAGATTAAACGCCAAATATCGTCCCAACTAGGATAAATAAAATTTAACGTAACCCTGATTTGTATCATACGCGCGAGGGCAATAACAGGAAGAAAAATCTCCATTGTCTCATCTGGGTTTATTTTTTTACTAAAAATCTCTCGCATACAAAAGAGTAAGAACTTGTTAATCGCATATATTTATGTAAAAGTATTGGGAATTAGTATAAATAAGGTGAAAAACTACCTTGTTTTACCCATGTATGGATTCAGTCACTACATTTGCAAGTTTTACACAGAAATTTCCAAAGTGACTTCCCAATGGCAATACCTTCTTAAATTTGTGGAAGTATTAAATGCACTTTTAGCACCTGTAGGACAGAATTCTTAATGAGATATAATCTACTTGGAGTAACTCATTGGTAGACACTGATTCGAAAGAAACTACTCCAAAAGTTTCAGATTAAAAACTCTTCTTTCCATCCAAAACTTCCGCAGCAGTTCCTTTAGATTAAATGTCCACCAATGAGTTACTCCAGGTAAATTAAATCGCTTTAAGAATTTCCCCCGACAGTGCCAAAAGCGGGTATTTAATACATCCGCATATTTAAGAAGCAACTGCCATCGACTAGTCCTAAAACTTCACCTGGTTTTCAAACCCTCACTTTTGACTGCCTCTGAACAATGCAACCCCAGAAAAGTACAATTCTCCCTCAAACTTATTCACGCTACGGTGATTTACGAAATACAGAGTAACTGGAAGTCTTTGGGATATGAGGAGAGTTATTCTTCCTTCCAGGCTTCTAATCATGGAACGCCCGGGGGTGAGAGGAGGGACATATAGTAAGCAGATCTTCCACACGTTGTGACATTACCCTCTTAAATTCTGTGGTTGCCATACCATTTGACGGCGGCTGTTAGCACTACAAAGAACTGAAAGGTTTTGACTTAACACTGATGCACTCAAGATGCGAAGAAAGCTGGGAATTACTAATTGAAAGAGAACCCGTATAATAGCGCCGTCTGCGGTTCTGAGTAATCTTGAACCCAGGGGATTATTTGTATTCATTATTCAAACAAATATCTTGACATTGGAGGGAGCTATCCTATTCATGGGCGCCGAGGATTCTTGCAGATTGGGAAATTTAAAAGAAGCTTAGAGATCTTACATTTTTGCAGCAGGGAAGAAAATTCGTGAGAGATTTTCTTCCCGAAACGAAGTGGTTTGCTGAGAATAATAGAAATATGAAATCATTAAAACTATGCATGCAATTCCTAATGCTACAGAACTGAAAGAAACAACAGATTTGGACTTGCAAAATGATGCCTGTATAATCTGGAAAATGTGTATGGATGAGAAATCTGGGGACAATTCGAAAGGAAAGTATCTTTTAAAACTAATTTTTAACTTTGAACGAAACTTGTAGAAACAAATGCATGATTTTAAATTTGTACTGATTCGGAATTAAACTTTAAAAAAATTTCAAAACAAATCAATTTATGTATACATTATGTGGTGACGGTTTATTTCAGAGTTGATTCGTAAGAAAATAAGTTTGGAAATCTATATTCTGCAAGCTACTTAATTTGATGGCTTATTCGTAATTTGTTGAATTTTAATGTTATTAAATGTCTAACGCATATATCGCCGTCTTTGAGAAAAACTACTTAACTGACTAATATTTTCTCATCTTTCTTTCAAATAAGCGTTGCACTCTCTGAGGGGTTTGATCTAAAAAGAAAATTACTGAACAACTGTTTAAGTAGTAACCATTAGTTTCAAATCAAAACATAAATGTCACATGCGTTTGGATAGCGTTATGCATCGCTTGAACAGATTATATGACGATTTAATTCCCATCATCCTTAAAATAAGCATTTAGTGTCTCAAAAAAATGTCAGTTTATGAGTTTAATGTCAGTTTATCAGCTTGAAGTCAACGATATATCATAGGTTATAGATCAGTATTGAATTTTATTCCCCTTCTGTAACAATTTAGTCGTTTAGATTTAAGTTTCAGATCTTCAAAATTTTGATGAATTTTGAAACCTTTCTGTAAAAGTATTAAACGCAAAACTCCTGAACTGCCCAAGAAATCATTATTTTTCTGCTTCCATGGAAAAAAATTAATTTAGAAAACGTTTTTATGAAAGAAATCCATTTTTATCCAAATTTTTAGTGAATAATTAAAGCGTCTTTTTTTCAAATTAACACAAGAACAGCCGGATTTTAGACTTACCTTAAACCGCCATAGGGGGTCAACTTGACCCTTGTAAGAAATGTAAGCCATGTCGAAGTAAATATTTTTAAATTGATAGTGGATGTTGAAATGACAATATATAAGATCTTTTATAGATTTTTTTAGTTTTTCGAGTAAGGTTTTTTTTTTTTTTAGATTTAATTACTTTTTCTTTTTTTAAAAGTTATTCTTTTGGAATGACAACAAAAAAATTACAATATATAATGTAATATACACTGACGAGCAAAAACATTATGACCATCCCCACGTTTTTCAATGAACTCGTCTGGATGAAGTGGAGGGCACGTGATTAAGTGAGAATGGTATTTAACTGCTGCTGTAGAAGGTAAGTAATCATTCTTGCACTTACTTTTACGAGTGATGGGAAAGGCTGCTGATCTAAGCGAATTTGATAGAGGGCAGATCGTAATGGCCCGAAGACTCGGAAGTATCACCGAAACTGCACGACTGGTAGGTTGTTCACGATCTGCCGTTGTTAGCATTCATGCAAAGTGGATAAATGACGGTGACACCAGCAGTAGACGCCAAGGTGTTGGTCGTCCACGCGTCATCAAAGAAAAAGGACGTCTTAGACTGAACAGCTTGGTAAAGCAAAATTGGCACGAGACAGTGGCTCAGCTGACAGCCCAATACAATGCAGGTCCAAGCGCAAGTGTTTCGGAACACACAGTTCAGCGGACGCTGTTGGATATGAGACTGTGCAGCAGACGTCCCACTCGTGCGCCTCTGTTGACCAAGCGTCATCGTCAACTACGCCTACAGTAGGCCCGGGGACATCGAGACTGTACCATGGATGAGTGGAAGAAAGTTGCCTGGTCAGATGAATCCCGATTTCTCATTCATCACGTCGATGGTCGTGTCAGGATACGCAGTCCGCAACGCGTTATTGAGTAGTTGATCATAATGTTTTGGCTTTTGGCTCTTCAGTGTATAATATTAAACAATATTATACATTACATTAAATCTTTTATTATGTGTCTCTTAATATTAAAGATGAAATGATTAACTTTCCCTCGCTTGTTTCTTTGCTGATATGGGTAAAGTAATACATCCTTATTCTTTTTTATTGTTTTTTATGGTCAAGTATTGTACTTGGTATTGTATTTTTGCTTTTTAGAGCTTCTGATGTCCTTCGATATTCTGATTTTAATTATACCAGGACTTTTTCCTGATTTTACTTTTTACCTATTTTGCCTTTTTTGTTCTTTATTGTTTGGGGGCTACATTTGGCGTTCTCCTGTTCACATGCCGAAAACACCGTCTTGAGTTGTCTTGGCCAGGCTTCTCTCTGATGAAGCCCTAATCAGCAATCCATCAATACATCTTCCTTTTTTTTAATTTTCTTAATGTTCTTAAATTTTTTCTTATTTTGACTTAGTGTGTTTTACATGTAAGACTACTATTTATAAGTTACAAAAACAAATTCTTGTTGATAGGTAAGGAACTAGATAATTAATTAAAGTCGCACTGGAGCAATACAACGGGTTATTGGCGACGGTCCGGAATCATTCCGGAAGGGAAAAATCTTAGGACAACACATTGTAATTTTGGACTACGGTCAGATGACGAGGTAAGCATCTGAGCTTGCATCCCGCTCTCCAAATTTTCACGCCACCAGAATATTGGAGACCACGACAGTTTTAACGTGCGCCAGCCCCGCGTGAAGGACGGTCTTTGGTTAGATTTAGTGCAATCTTCCTGTTAGTAATCTTCCAAATGAGCTATATTGCCCCCAAATTCTTGTCGGATTTCAAACATTAGTTTTCTTTGACCATTTTTTAGTTTTATCCATGAATAAGTACAATTTACACACGAATGAATTTCTTTAAATTATTTTTTAAAAATAACAATTTAAATTCTTATAGCAAATGATTCCAAGTACTCGAGTTCAAACTAAGTGTTTCCGATGAGGTCTTTATATATCCTCTAGGGATAAATTGACACATATTGCTTTGTAGATATATTTTTAGAATAAAACTGCTCGCCTGATGTGCTTAGGAAATGCTCGGATTGCATGTTATCAAACGGAAAATGCAGCACTACTTGTCTCATTCTCCTCTTTTACCCTTTTCAGCAGATGATTTCAGCGAATTGGAAAGACATTTGAAATCCGATTCTCGTTTCACTTCAGTAGCTCTTTGTCCTCCACTCATTAAGACGTTGGAAATCTCGTGAAATTGGAAGTCACACTCTTGAAACGCTTCATTTCTTTCTCAAATGTTGGAATAGATTAGAATATGGCATGCACTGCGATTTGGATTTTCGCTCCCTTCGACAGATCTCATCATTTGGGGTTGTTGTCCATCTCACCCTATTCCTTTCTAAGCAGGGGTACAGTTTTCTTCAAAGTGCATTGAAGAATGGATTGTAATAAAATTATTTCGCATTTTCTTTTTGTAAGGGCATGGGAGAACATAAGCTTTACCCGCGTGTATTTTGGAGTTTCCTACAATTAAAATTTTTGCTGCAGAAAATATTTTTATGACAATTTCTTCGTATTTCCTTTACTGCTAGCTTTTAACCTTTCTGGTGATTGTATTTAGAAGAGGTCTCTTGTCATTAGCTAAACTGACCAGATCTTTATCGACGAACATCTCGTCATTTTAGAAAGTGACCAGATCTTGATCTCGTCAAGGTAAAAAGATTGTTAATATCTTGATGACGAGATATCTTGTCATTAGTAGATTTTTTCAGATTTTGATAGACATCTTGTCAAAGCTACTTGGAGGGTTAAGAAGTCATATTGCACTTTATGAAATTCAGTAAATTATAATCTGTAATGCTTATCTTTGATAGCAATATTGCCAGTTCAGTTTTAATCAATATAAATAAGTATGGAGTGTTTGTTTGTACATTGAATATTTTCGACCCGTTGCAAGTTTTCTATCCGTTTTGGACCCTTCTGATGTCGAATCCGCCTTTTTCTCGTTTGGTGTCTGTCTGTCTGTCTGTCTGTCTGTCTGTCTGTCTGTCTGTCTGTCTGTCTGTCTGTCTGTCTGTCTGTCTGTCTGTCTGTCTGTCTGTCTGTCTGTCTGTCTGTCTGTCTGTCTGTCTGTCTGTCCGTCTGTCTGTCTGTCTGTCTGTCTGTCTGTTTGTCTGTATGTTGTGCCCTATACACGTCCACGCCGTTTAAGATATTTTCATGAAAATTTGCATACAGTAAGTACTTATCTTCATTTAGTGAGTGGCATTGGTTGCGAAAGTCTGTCTGTCCGTCTTTCTGTTCTATGTTCGATTATGTGTTTATGTTTTTGTACAGGCATCACATGAATTTTATTCCAGAAATTTGATTAAATGTGCTTTATTTTATACATCAGATATTAGGTTAGTTGAATGGATATTAAACTTTTCTTTATTGTCATATTTTGATAGGTTTCATTTTAAACAACTTAGTAAGTATACTTAAATCAACTTTAATTTGGTAGTTTTGGAAAAACTGGTATGTATATTGAGTATTACGATTAATTGGATTGCTTTACCGTTACTGCTGAAAAAGCAATCCTTTTTCCAATAATTATTTTTTTAATGGAATTTCAGCTCCGATACTTCCATTATTTCGAGTCTTATTTTGGTTCTTTGCGTAATGTAAACAATTTCCGAATATTTGGGACAGACGATATTTTTCAACGAATGGGAATGAAATGGAAACTCGTGTTGGTTGATCGCGCGTTCAGTGGTATTCCTGTTTTTTTTCGTTCTAAATTAAATTCGCATTTCTAAATTGTGTGCACTTTTAGTTATAAGTTGTGGCAACTGTGCGAGATCTAGAGACAAAAAATAATCGCGAATTGATATCTTTATAAACAACGTTTTACCCGACAACTTTTATTTTGTTTTATTTCTCTCTTTTCTGTCGTTTTCTGTTTTAAATAATTCTTATAAATTGCATTTTCTTTTCATCACACGTAGCACCACCACAAAGTATTCGACTTAAAGTGACAGGTAAGTCAGAATAAAGCAAATTTTAAGTGTAATTATGCCGTTATTGAAAAAATAATAAGGTTTAAAAAATATGAACTAGAACTTTTCAAACAATAAAAAATTATTTGACAAAATGACTGAATAAGATGTCGAAACTCGACAATGTCACATGCCTGATGCAAGAGTGCCACAAGTAAAAAATATTGTCATTTTTTACTATAAGTGCGAGAGCACTCTCCGTAAATCGTCATTTTATTAATTGATTTGAACATGAAAAGAGCTTAAGAAAGGGAATTCCAAATCTCCCTCAAAATCGTCTTTTGTTGTAGTAGCCTTTCTCTCAACTATCGTCAGCAAGGTTGCGATGTATGTGAAATGTATTACATGAATGGATATGCATGTGTAGGATTTGTGTCCAAAGAAGTAAAAATTATAAAGATGGCAAAAGGTATTAAACATTATTTTGTTCTACGAAAGACATAAGTCATTATATATTTTGATCATCTCTTCAATCTAGAGTAAACCAAATCAAACCGAGGTTAATATAAAAACTAGTTAAAAATAAAAGGTGGTTTTTTGATAAGCATATAAGACAGATATTTTATATAACTTCATACTGGAGGAACACTACGGGCTATTGACGACGTTCCGGGTTTAATCCCTACTGGAAAGATCCGAGCGGTGTTTTCGGAAAATAGTACAAATAAAGCAACTTAGAACTTCTGGTGAAATATTCTTCTTTTTAAATATGTAATTATTTTAAATCTGAAACTTCCATTAAAAATGTAAGGAATCTGGGTTAGTTTTTTCGTATTTTTAATAATTTGTTATGAATAAATTTTAATTTCACTTTTAAGTGTGTTGATATTGATTAATATAAATTAGTTACTTCAGCTTATCAGTTTCAATTTAGGTTACTCCTAAATTATACTGATAATTATTAACAACATTAATTATTTCAATCTAAGAAACGTCTGTTTTATGTTGATAATTTTTAAGATTTACCAGTAACATTTTAGTTTATCTTTTTCAATTTAATTAACATCTGAATTATGATGATAATTAATAAGATGCACTAGTTACTTCAGTTTGTCTTTTTCAATTTAGGTAACATTTGAATAATGTTGATAATTGACCTGATGCATTAGTTACTTAAGCTTATCTATTTCAGTATAAGTAACATTTGAATCCAGTGAGAAGCTGAAATAAATACTTAAAGGAAAGATGTAACTTGACTTGATGTTTGACACATTAAAAACAATTGTAAGACTATTGAATCTAATATTCTTACATACAAATTGAAAAACTATTGAAGTTCGTTCATTTTTCTCTATTCAATAGGGTAAAATGTTATAGGAAACCCTTCATTTCACTATTCAAACGTAGGATCTCAAACTGCTTAATAAATACTAAATTTTCAAAAACACATGACAACGAAAAAGTCCCTATTTATATACGATTTTTCTTCCCAAATTGCAAAAGCAAATATTTGTCTCTTTTACATTACTGTTGTTTTGAGACTTTTTCGAGTATTTCTTGTAATAGTATGCAGTTCTAGATACAGTTTTTGTTAATTTAGTGACAAATATAGATGCTGAATAATGCATTGAAATTTGATCAAAGCAGAAAAAGCGGTTCAAGAGGACGATATTAAGTAATAATCATTTCTCCAGTTAAATAAAAACCATATTGTTCTCCTGATAAATTCTAAAAAAAATCAAGCTAGCGTAGTGAAAACTTTTTCAAGGTGTATTTTCCTCGCTATAAAAGACACGAAGAAATTCCGTTAATTTAGTGACAAATATAGATGCTGATTAATGCATTAAAATTTGATCAAATCAGAAAAAGCAGTTCAAGAGGGCGATATTAAGTAATAATCATTTCTCCAGTTAAATAAAAACCATATTGTTCTCCTCATAAATTCTAAAAATAAAAATAATCATGCTAGCGCAGTGAAAACTTTTTCACGGTGCATTTTCCTCGCTATAAAAGACACGAAGAAATTCCGTTAATTTAGTGACAAATATAGATGCTGAATAATGCATTGAAATTTGACTAAAACAGAAAAAGCGGTTCAAGAGGGCGATATTAAATAATAATCATTTCTCCAGTTAAATAAAAGCCATATTGTTCTCCTCATAAATTCTAAAAAAAAATCATGCTAGCGCATTGAAAACTTTTTCGAAGTGCATATTCCTCGCTATAAAAGACACCAAGAAATTCCGTTAATTTAGTGACAAATATAGATGCTGAATAATGCATTGAAATATTATCAAAGCAGAAAAAGCGGTTCAAGAGGGCTATATTAAGAAATAATAGTTTCTCCAGTTAAATAAAAACCATCTTATTCCCCTCATAAATTCTAAAAAAAATCTTACTAGCGCATTGAGAAATTTTTCGAAGTGCATATTCCTTGCTATAAAAGACACGAAGAAATTCCGTTAATTTAGTGACAAATATAGATGCTGAATAATGCATTGAAATTTTATCAAAGCAGTAAAAACGGTTCAAGAGGGCGATATTAAGTAATAATCATTTCTCCCGTTAAATAAAAACCATATTGTTATCCTCATAAATTCTAAAAAAAATCATGCTAGCACAGTGAAAACTTTTTCGAAGTGCATATTCCTCGCTATAAAAGACACGAAGAAATTCCGTTAATTTAGTGACAAATATAGATGCTGAATAATGCATTGAAATTTTATCAAAGCTGAAAAAGCTGTTCAAGAGGGCTATATTAAGAAATAATCGTTTCTCCAGTTAAATAAAAACCATCTTATTCCCCTCATAAATTCAAAAAAAAAATCATGCTAGCGCATTGAGAAATTTTTCGAAGTGCATATTCCTCGCTATAAAAGACACGAAGAAACTGAGTGAATTGCGTTCTTTGTAGCGGGATTCAAGTGAACGAGAAATTTGGATTCGTTGCTGGCACATCCTTTTTTTTTCTTTCCATCGATACGGCAAATAAATGGGGATTTACTGAAGGCATCTATTTCTCAGCTGTAGTGTGTAGTAGAGTGAAGAGAATAGGTATTCCTGATCTACGGGTACTACTTCGACAAGGCACCGAAAAGAGCAATTCAGCAAGTGAATGCATACCAATCAATTGAAGAATGTTTTCGATCGCCTTTTTTTCCCCTTTTCCGATCTCTCTTGGTCATTTTGAGAGGAATTCGGTAGTTTTAAGGAATCAGATCATTTTGAGTTATCCGTTTGTTTGAAATAGGGTCGTTTTTCATACAGAACTGGATGAAATGGCACTTTCTATTCACAAAGGAAAGAAAAATATCACACTTCCGTTCCCACAAAGAGCTCTAGGAAAAATGGATATGCACGCTATAAGGGAAGGCTTATCGTTAAATTCCGGCAGTATCCATGAAAAAGCATTTATTGTGGAGATTTTGACGTTTCCAAAGCTCCTTTACTGTAGTTCTTAACTATAAATCTGATTTAATAGGATGCCGAACTTGCATGCATTTTGTGTTTTACAGTAATTCATCATGATACAAAAGTTGCTTAATGTAACTGATATGAAATGTAACGTACAAGAAGAATGGAGAAGAAATGAAAGGCGAAAATTGATTCCAGATGACAAAATTGAAATTGATGAATTAAATTCAACTTGTTTGCTTTTTGAAAAGCTTGTGTGTAGTAGTTTAAATGTTTCCGTTTTCTTGCTGGGAAGTACGCATATCACTAAAATGTGTGGTGTGGTAGATATATTTTATTCATATATTATATTTTATTCATTTAGATCTTAAGAATGTATTGTAAAAGTCAGAAAATCTCTCACAAGCTAGATATACTCTAGAAAAGTCATTGAATAAAATGGTTAACTGAAGTAAATTTAACAAATTATGTACACAAAATTTAACATATCACACCCCGGCAAGAAAAGTGACACAACTCAAAATTGCAGAATTTGAGAAAAACATCAACTTAAAGGATACTATAAAACTTATATTGAAATAGTATAAGATTCTTTTAAATTTTAGGTAAGTATTTATGGTGGTAATTTCTATTTTTTCTATAGAATAGTAATATAACACGATGGGGCACTGTACGCATATTTTTGAATGACATAAGATCAAAATGTTTATTTTTTGACTTGTGTCACTTTTCTTGCCGGGGTGCGATATGTTGAATATATATTTCATTCAAATCGCAAAAAGCTACATGTATTGTTTCTACTTGTTATTAAGGTACATACAAATTAACAATGACCCATCTATTCAATGGTAAACATGTGATTCGAGACTCATTTTTGTGTGTCTGCATAGATGGGTCATTGTTAATTTGTATGTACCTTAATAACAAGTAGAAACAATACATGCAGCTTTTTGCGATTTGAATAAAATATATATTGTATGCTATTCGAGATATTACTTGTATAATTTACTTAAATAGCTTAGTGCTAATTTGTATGAGGTAACACATATGTTACAGTGAAAGACCTAAATTGGAGATTGTCGACTTTCTTTGGTGAATGTCAACACATACTAAACACGTAGGTGAAAGACCGAATATTTGGTTAAATTCTTATACATTCAGACCATCAACGGTGTATGTCAACAAGCACAGATATGCTTTGGTGTAGGTCGAAACGAGAAGCCTATGTTTAATGTTCAACAGTTTATTTACATGTTCTTTTACTTAATTATGTTATAATAGGAGAAAGCTTGTTTGTTTATTATTGGTATTATTTTATTTTCTCATTTAGAATGTACTCTTCGTTTTATGTTCAACAGTTTATTTACATATGAGGCTACTTAAGCTTTTTCCCATTATGACATATATCATAATATGTTTTAGTAATAAAGTATGATTTAAAAACGTAACAAAAATGTTTTATTCAACATTCAACATCAGTGCATCGTGAATGTCGACATTTGCCGGTGTAAGTGAGAAATAATGATATTTAGCAAATATTTCGGACATACACCAAGCGACTAGATGAATCTTGACATTCTCCAATTTCGGTCTTTAACGGTAACATATATATAACACAGTACAAATAGTAGCAATATATCCAGCTTGTAATAGCAAAACATACAACTCATTTTGTTATAATATATCTTTCATATAAATCAAATTCAGGGCGATTTAACAATTTATTTCTAGCCTTATAGACGTCGTCATCTGACCATGGCTCAAATTGTCCTCGGATCTTTCCCTTCGGGTTTGATCTCGGACGGTCACCAACAGCCCATTGTATTGCTTCAGTGATACGTTAATTTAATACCTACCTTATAGAGGTATGACACTACAAATATCTTTGGTGCACACTGAAATTTTATGTTTCTCCAGGAATTAATTTTAAGTGTAATAGATCCTTTAGGTATAGATTGAACCATTTAATCAACAATTATTCACAGTTTTTTAAGTTATATTGAAATTATTTGAACTTTTTATTTTCTATCCTATAGTTATAGTTACGAAACATCATTCATAGTTAGCTGTTGCATAGTAAATTTACACTCCCATTTATGTTATTTATAAAATGTTACATGCTTTAACTAGACAGAAATCAATTAGCTAATTAGGCCCTTACATAAAGTAGTATACTTCGCTTTTAATTTTTATCAAAAATTTACAACATTTTTTAAAAGTAAACATTTGCTATAAGATAAAAAATTTTCAACGTAATTTAATTTAAGTTCCATAAATAAAAAAGTGTTCAGCTTATATAATTGCTTTAAATATAAAAATCATCTTAAAATGAAACACCACTTTATTGTTTAGAAAAATGTTAACTGTCATAATTATTACTATCATTAAGAAAATGAGCTTTTCGAAAATTAAAAAATTATGCATTAAATAGTCTGATAATTACATCGAGTAAAAAGTAATTCTTATGATGCACTATTATGACCGATATACAAAATATTCTGCACAGAAACACTCATACACACAATGCATACATGCCGTTCATAAAATGTGTAAATACATTAGTTTTCTCCGTAAAATAAAGAAAGAATGTACCCCACAAATGTGAAAAAAATAAAAGAAACATTCGAGAATCAAAAGAATTCTACAGAAACATTTGTACTCACAATGCATGCATACATTTCATAAAATATGTAAATACAATAGTTTATACAATAGTTAAATAAAGAACGTCACCCACAAATATTAAAATAATAAAATATATTCAAGAATCAACATAATTTTTTTGTTCTAATATTGTACCTCACAAGAGCTTTTCTGATAGTTTCAATGCGTAATAAAATAGATGCAACCCAAATTCAAATTATACCGTAAGAACTAGTATTCTTAAGTCTAACATCAACTTAGAAGAAAACCCGGTGATTATGGTGCGCTCTTACATTAATCTTGATATTTAAGATCACACTAAGCGACTTAGTACCTCAGTGGTCAGTAGTATAAAAAAAATATGACGAACCCCTAGGGACTAAACGTCACTCATTCTTTGAAGGATGTCAAGAACGCTTCTTTATTTTGTTGGAAAATATTCATTACTACCCTGATTTATGACTGAGGCTTCAGATGTCAGAACGTACAGGAAACATTATGTCTGTATAATGATTTAATACACACAGTGTCTCCTTAAAGTTTTATACCCTTAACTTCTTAGTTTCGAAGTTCTACATGCATGGACTTTTACTTTTGCTCTCTTGAAACTTCTTTATTGTAAAAGTCCAAAAATGAGAGAAGTATGTATATGTGTTTATCCATGAATTAAAATTAAGAAAGTATATAAATGAGTTATAACTATTTTTGTTGGAGTAAGGTCTTATGTTTATAGCTTATATAACAATTTATACAGTTACAATAATGTGTATAGCAATTTATTATTTTATTTATTTAGAAATTGTAATTAGATATGAGTACTTTAGTCCCGAGTGAAGTTAATGCTATAAAAATCAATGCAATAATTATTACAAGCAAAGCTAAGTTTGTCTTTCCTTCGTATTTTCGATATCCGAACCATATTCCCTTCAATTTCATCCTGCTTCATTTACGAGGGCTGTTCAATAAAGAATGATCATAATTTTTAAAAGTGATTAAAAAATCAAGAAAAATAAAATTCATATTGAATGTGTAGCGGGATAAGTGGAGTTTCACGGTCATGATTTCATTGCTGAGGCCTTGGCAGCCGGCTAAGAACGCCTAGTTTTACTTTCGCATACTGCAAAAATGGATGTGACAAGCGAAGTGCAATACACTGCTTTGAAATTTTGTTTTCGCCTTAAAAAATCGTCAGCTGAAGTCTATGTGATGCTAAAGGAAGAATATGGGGAGAGTCATGTGTTCCCCATCCTCCATAAAGTCCTGATTTACCATGCGATTTTTTTTTCCCGAATTTGAAGAAACACCTCCGGTAAAAGCGGTTTTCATCATCGCAGGCAATGGTAAAAGTTGCGTAGGCGATTTTGAAGGACCTGTCAAAAAAATGGCTTCCAGCATGTGTTTGAAGACTGCTAAAGAGGTGGGATAAGTGCATAGCATATATTGGGGAGTATTTTGAGAAAGACCATAAAAATTTGAAGGATTAGTACAGAAAATTATTTTTTATAAATTTATGATCGTTCTTTATTTAACAACCCTAGTACAACGATTTAAACATTTCCCAAAACAATTTTTCTGGTATTTATCCCTGACCGTTGTCCATAGCCCATTATGTTTCTCCACAACGATGTTAAAATACCTACATACCCAAAACAATTTTTCTTTTCATCAAACGTATCTACCTACAACAAATACAAGCTTTCAATTATGTCATTAAATGACAAAATTATTTGTAACAAAAGCACCTACATTACTGAGATTCCGAACTGCTCTGTTGCATTGGATATTGGTATATACTTAGAAGCACTACCGAAACCGTTATTAAAGGAATCAGTCTTGTTCATTCTTCAAATTTTCCTTTAAAATTTTAAGAGTGGTATGTCTTGTAATACTGAAATAAAGAGTGTAACTCCAAGTCAATAAGATATTAAATAATTAATAAAGAGACACCGCGCAACAGACCAGCATGAAGAACTATGCGAACATTGTAGACTCAGAAGCAACTAACCTCTGCATATCATAAAAGATTGCATCAGACAAATAAAATGATAAGAATACGTTTACAGGAAACAGTAATGTAAACACAGGAAAGAGTAAACGACTCATTATGATTTTGTTTAAATAAATTATTTTTAAATTGTAACTTTCATATTTTTTCCCATACGAATTCGACCTTCGCTGTCGATAAATCAACAGATTCCATTTCCTGCGCTCAAACAATACCAGCAAAGGAAAGCAAAACAAATATAAAAAAATTTAACTGGCATTGTTTAGTTCCTTTCTGTAAAATCGGGATCGTTAAAGGTAGATTAAAAATTTCAAGGAATTTGAAATCTGCGGGAAATTTTACACCAGATAGATGCCTTATATGTTTGATTTTCTTTTAATAAATAATTTTTCAGTTAAATATTTATATTTTCGCAAGAGATTGTGACGACACGCCGATTGGATCTCTTCGTAATTCAAATTTGGCTTCATTTGACAATTACGAGATCACCATGGGCAACGCCGGGAGATGTTATCCAATAGGCTACGAATTCGCAAACCAAATGGGAATTCATAGCAATCACCGGGGGATAGCGAGCAGTGGTCACACTTGACCCATTGAAAAGAACTGTCACGGGCAACACCGTGATCGCCACACAGTGGATAGTCGACAATAAAATTGAAAAAGTATGGTGACTTAAAATCGCACGCGAGTGTATGATCAGCCATAGAGTAACGCATAGAGAAAATTAAAGTAGATCACAGTCCGCCGTCATTAACTTTCAACAGCAGTGCAAATACAACCTATAAGATAGAGAATGAAATTTCACCATGACTGAAGCTGGTTTTAGTGAAAGCGAGGAGAAAGTCGCTATCCTTAAGTGTTGTGCCAACTGGGGAGCTTTATAGATTTATAGAGGTATATCACTTTTAAAGTTGCAGAAATTTGTTTTTAATTTAAGTTGTTGCTCCTCTAGTTCTGCGACATGCATCTTAACTTTAACACTAGATTTACCAAGTGAGTCAAATCACCCGTTTTAAAATTTTGACTTAAAATTACTTTTAAGTTTCATTTCTTTTTCTTAATTGCCTTTACGACTTCTGCTGAGTTGCTCATATAATTTATTTAGTAGTATAGATTTATTTTCACCTCTCCCGGAATCTGACATACGTATGAAGTATACTAGGGATGCGACATCAATGTCGATGTTTTCAAAACATCGATGTTTTTTAAAAAACATCAATGTATTGGGGTCGATGTTTTTGTAACATCGATGTTTTTACGTTGTCGATGTTTTTTTTTTAAATGAAAAAAGTACAGTTATAAAAATTTTAAAAATAACCAAGTAGCATAATTTTTATAAACAGCAAATTGAACATACTTTTGGACCAAAGTGGCCAAGGGTGAAGGGTCTGAAAAGAAGGGATGCGACATCGATGCTTTCTAAACATTGATGTTTTAGAAAAAACATCGATGTATTGGAGCCGATGTCGCATCACTAGTTGCTAAACCAGTTTTAAGAAACGGGGAAACAAGTTTAAATACAATGAATTTTAAAAACATCAATGGTTTGGTGGCGATGTATTATCAACATCGATGTTTTAATTTAGAACATCGATGTTTTGCTGTCGATATCGCATCAATAGTTGCTAAACTAGTTTTAAGAAATGGGGGAAAAAAGTTTAAACACACTGAATTTCAAAAACATCGTTGGTTTGAGGGCGATGTATTATCAACATCGATGTTTTAATTTTGAACATCGAAGTTTTGCTACCGATGGAGCATCACAAGTTATTAAACCAGTTTTAAGAAATGGGGAAAAAATTTTAAATACACTGAATTTTAAAAACATCGATGTTTTTGGGTAGTTGTATTATCAACATCGATGTTTTAATTTTGAACATCGATGTTTTAATTTTGAACATCGATGTTTTAATTTTGAACATCGATGTCGCATCCCTAAAGTATACCTATTTTTACTTTGGTCGTTTGACCGGTTTAATAATTGTATTATTGTATTGGTTGTATTGTTGTATGTTATTACAACATTTTCGATTCTAAAACCATTCCATATATACTGCTGTACGAAATAATAAACAGACACGCTAAAGTAGTCTCCTGCTTCTTTGTATCCAAACAATACCTTCAGGAAAAGGGGAAAACGCAAGCAAAATTACTAATGAGTGTAAAAAGTACAAACACTACTATATTGCTATGAAAATAAAGCCACTGAAATCTGCTCTGTGTAAGAAATATGTTTACGGAAAGTATTTAGGGCAGAGGAACCTGGCATCTATAAAAGAGGCTGCAAATGAATCGGTTTTTACTATCGAGCACTCACGTCATCTGACCGTGGTTCAAAATTAAGTGGCAATACCCCAAATAGCTTAGGCTGGGACGGTGAAATTATGGAATAAAAAGTCAAAATCATATTTTAATTTATGATTATTTAATTTTGTTGTTTGTTTATAATTATTGGATTGTTATTTAAAGATCATTTTGTTTATCATTTCAAGCGCTAATCGTACTCTTACCTGCATACAAATTGAAAATGGTCATTTAATTCGTTTCGATAAAAATAGGCATTTACAAGAAGTCGATAAGTATAGTGATATTCTACAAATATATATTTCTATGTTTTCATCTTTAGAATAGAATACCCTTCCAGTATCAACTAGGGATGCGACATCGATGTCGATGTTTTCAAAACATCGATGTTTTTGTAAAAACATCGATGTATTTAACATCGATGTATTGGGGTCGATGTTTTGGTAACATCGATGTTTATACGTGTCGATGTTTTTACGTTGTCGATGTTTTATTTTTAAATGAAAAAAGTACCGTTATACAAAATTCAAAAATAACCAAGTAGCATAATTTTCATAATCAGCAAATTGAACATACTTTTAGACCAAAGTGACCAAAGATGAAGGGTCTGAAAAGTAGGGATGCGACATCGATGTCAATGTTTTCTAAACATTGATGTTTTAGAAAAAAACATCGATGTATTGGAGCCGATGTCGCATCACTAGTTGCTAAACCAGTTTTAAGAAATGGGGAAAAAAGCTTTAATCCACTGAATTTTAAAAACATTGATGGTTTGGGAGCCATGTATTATCAACATCGATGTTTTAATTTTGAACATCGATGTTTTGCTGTCGATGTCGCATCACAAGTTGCTAAACCAGTTTTTAGAAATGGGGAAAAAGTTTAAATACACTGAATTTTAAAAACATCGATGTTTAAAAACATCGATGTTTTTGGGTCGATGTATTATCAACATCGATGTTTTAATTTTGAACATCGATGTTTTAATTTTGAACATCGATGTTTCAAAACATCGATGTTTTGCTATCGATGTCGCATCCCTAGTATCAACGTGTGAAAAATATTTATATTAACCTCGCTAAATATCGCTCTTTTAAAGCAAAAGGGGAATACATCCGATGAGAAAGGTAGCCACACAAAAATTACTTTTTATTAGAAATAAAAGCATAAAGTATCATTAAATCGAGCGTTCTCTCTCTCTCTCTCTTCTATTTAAAATTATACAAAACTATAAGTTAAACTCCCAAAGTATTAATACAAAGTAGACTCGCTCTATAGCGACCCTCGATTTAACGACCCGCTATGATATAACGACCAATTGAGAAGCAATACTACTTTATGATAGATATAAAGACCTTGGAAAAGGTGAAAATCTCGTTAACGACATTCAGCTGCCGGTGTTAAAGGTTTTTTTAGGCACGATTTGGCGGTTTTCGGTCTCGCCTAATTGATCTAATATCGCCAATCGAATACTTTCATGGCTTTAACCATTAAGATAATGGCGTCTAGGAATACTCTAGACCAGTCCAGTTGTCGTCAAAGTGGTCGATATTGACCCCCCTAGGGGTCGATATAGCATTGTTAACGGTCGATTCGGGCTCAGAAGTCGATAGAAATATACATAAGGCATCATTGTATGGATAATACTATGTAAAATTCGGTTAACTCCATCGGACTACCTCAATCCTGAATGACAACGCAATTAAGAGATAATCGTTTGAGTTAATCAGTTAATCTACATGGCTTGAATAGGACCTGTAAAATAGAGGAAGAGCGCGAAAATAGTTACATGCACATTCCATATTGAGTTATCACGACTTTTTCTGAAGATAATGAAAATATAGAATGTAACTTGCATGGTAAACTTATGGAACTGTCAGTTGATTTTGAAGCTAAGACGTTTCTAAAAATCGGACTTTAAGCTACTTTGGGACGAATATAAACGTTGTAGAAAAAGTTCCAAAACTTTCTGAAATGCTACTCTTTTCGCTTGCATTTCCAAGCTCTACATGGTTGAAACTGTTTTCAGCCATGTTAATTCCCTTTTAACAAAACAAACAAATAAGCTAGATGTAGAATTCCGTGGCGATTTAAGGCTGAACATTTTGAAACCAACACTGCGAATCTTGCCAAGAGTCACGAACCACGCCCTTCCCAAAGACAACGTTAGTAAATTGTATACTAAGTTAATAAAAATTTAATTTTTACATTTAAGGTAGATTTTACGTTGTGTTATTTTGATACCTAAATTAATTAAGTAAAATTATACCTCCTATCAAATATGCAATGTTAAGAAGGACGCCAAAAAAAAAAAACGCATCTCTCTGTCGTTAAGCCAATATAATAATACACTACCCTAAAATAATGACAGGACGCCAGCGGATTTGTATAAAACTTGCATACTTGTTTGGGGTGATTTCGTGGTATGGCCTAGGACCTTTACATGTTGTTCCTGTTAAATTGAACCCCTAAGCCTACATGAACATTTTGGGCAATCAGGTTCCTTCAACGCTCTGGCAATTTTATGGAATGGACGAATGTTACTTCCAGGACGACAAAACGCTCCGTCTCATGTTGCAGCCTCTGTCAAGCAGTGGTATCAAGATATGGATGTAAAACGTCTTTCCTGGCCTGCTCAGAGTCCCGACCTAAACCCCTTAGATTATTTGTGGGACGAGTTAGAGCGACCAGTTACGGACCAGGGAACCACGTCCGAAATCTACAGCTGAGTTGGCGACAGTCTTGCAGCAGGAATGGACACAAATACCCATAGCTGCGTATCAAAACCTTGTTGAAAGTATGCCCAGATGGGTTGCTAGTGTAATTGCAGCACGTGGGAGACCATCCCCTTATTAAAGCATGTTTTATTTCCCTTATACCATCACATTTTGCTGTCCGGTTCATTAAGGTAGGGTAGTGTAAACATTACGTACGTATTTTATATATACAGTAAACGGTAACTATAAAATAAACAATTAAATATCACTTAATCGTCTTTTTTGCTAGCCCTATTATAATTACATAATAGAAAAATAGATAGACACGGTAAAAAATCAAGGAACTTAATGGGGCCAACGATCAAAGAAGTTTGGCAACACTTGCTCAAAGCAAATGTTTCAATGGACATAAATGACATAATTTTTGTTGAAAATCTGGAAAGTATGTAAGTATACTACTAAAATGTACATCACTTTAGCTTTGAGTTTTAAGCGTCAGTGTGTCAAACTTTAGTTTTCATATTTTCTATTTTCTACTACACTGTAGTTCATACTTTATTTGATACCGTTATTCAGTAAGGATAGTTTCTTAAGCAACGGAAGCATTGTTAAGCATTGTTTTTCTTCTGAAATTACAAACATTTATCAGGTGATAAAATTGGTGTTCCGCTTTCCGTCCCCACCACCCAAAAAACGGAAGAGAAATTTTCGATATGACGATTATTTGATACTAGCCACTGCGTGGTTTATAGCGTTGCCCGTGCGTTGCCCGTGTCTGTGGTGTAAGGTATTGATCTGGTGTCAAATTTTCCGCAGATTTCAAATCCGTTCAAGATATATTCAATTTAAAAATTATTTATTTAAAGCAAATCATATTTTTAGGCATCAATCTAAAGTAAAATTTTCCGCTGATTTCAAATCCGTTGAAATTTTCAATCTTATCTTTAGCGATTCCGATTTTACGAAAAAAAACTTAACAATCCCAGTCAATATGTTTTTATTTCTTGCTCTCATTCGCCAAAAAGGGGACAGAAAATGTAATCTGTTTCTGTTTTTTAACGCGAAGGGCAGAATACGCAATCTGGTTTTTTTTTTGGGGGGGGGGAAAGAGAAAGTTCACGTGACGACACAATCTCTTGTGAAAATATAAAAGAAGGTCACGTGGGTAGAAGAAGTTCATTTTAGGGAGTTTCTTCTTTCGTTCGGACAAAACACGTTTGAAGAACCAGGTAGAGAATAAAACTATTAAATTCATTTTAAAATCTTCTAGATTGAATTTTAAAATTTCGCCGCGACCCAAACATTGCAAAAAATTCGGACTACATGTGTGTCAAATCTCATTGCTGTAAGTGCCATAGATCGTCAGGATTTTGCGGCCGCGAAACAAACAAACACTTCCTTTTATAATAGTAGAGATAACGACCTTGCAATGAGAATCCTCTGAGGGTTTTTATAATGCGAGTTTACTGTGTGCTCTTTTTGAAAACAGAATCTTAATCCACACTGAGGAATCCAAATCATTTTTACCAATTCTGTTTAGGAAAGATACTTGTATGTGACGCAAGTTCTTCATCTCACACTTCTAAAGAGACAGATTGCTATTTCATCTACTATTTGCAAATAAAAAATTCATTTGGGCCCAAGTTAAAAGGATTGATATAACCGAGTACGCGATGTTCCGAGGGATAACTGTATTCATTAAGCAAAGTATGAGTAACTTAAACAGCTTTTTTAAATGAACTACGATAGTTGAGAACAAGGTCGAAATTTCCATCATCAGTTTCCCATAGAACCTGCATCGTCTTCCGCCATCACCGTCTACTAGGGATGCGATATCGACAACAAAGCATCGATGTTGATAATACATCGCCCATAAACCATCGATGTTTTTAAACATCATTGTATTTAAATTTTCCTCCATTTCTTAAAACTGATTTAGTAACCTCTAACATTAATGTTCGCCTGAGGAGGAGGGAGATTTAATTTGTCATTTGCTTTTTTTAACTGTCAAAACAAAAGTCAACAATTTAATAAGAACAATTTTCAAATCTTTTATTTTCAAATTGAATAATATAAAAGATAGTAATATTTACAACAACTATCAGTATTATTAGGTAGGTACATAACAAAAATTATAGTTAGTTATTATTAATTATTTATCAACTCTCTTATGGGGGGAAACATAACAAACTTATTTTTTTTTACTGTAAATAAAAATATTGCGGCCTATAATTATTATATGCTCTAATTGTTATTTACAGTTTGTAAAAAAGAAGTTTGTTAACTTTCTCCACCTTAAACAGACTTCTTTTTTCACTAACTATCCCACCAGTTTGGGAAAAAACCCTTTCGGATGGGATGGATTTCGCCATTACTGATAAATACATAGTTACACGGTTATTTTTCTTAATTTTTGCTATGGTACTTTTTCATTCAAAAATATCGTCATCTGACAGTGGTTCAAAATTACGAAGCGTTGTCCTCGGATCTTTCCGTTAAGGGATTGATCCCGGACCGTCGTCAATAGCCCGTTGTTTTATTCTGGTACGACGTTAACTAAAATTACCATTACCATTACCATTCAAAAATAAAAACATCTACATTGTTAAAACGTCGATGCTAAACAAACATCGGCTCCAGTAAATCGATGGTAAATACATCGAGGTTTTTTATAAAACATCGATGTCACATCCCTAGTCACATCCAGCCTAAAACTCGCAGGTAGAACTGTTGGTTGATTCTGTTCTGTGGCGCTAATGAGACATATTTAACCAAGCTACGCCAAACACGAGACAATGTCAGTTCAATGAACATACACGTACAAGAAAAGTCTCATTGACACAGAAGATAGAAATACGTGTACTTATGAAATTTCACACAGCAAAATAGTGTAGCAACCTCGGACATCCTGTAATAAGGATTAATAGGGTTGGGTGGGTTTTGTAATGAAAGGATCATATTGAACCAAACTGCGCCAAACTGGGGATGCGACATCGATGTCGATGCTTTCAAAACATCGATTTATTGGATCCGATGTTTTTTTAACATCGATGTTTTAATTTTTAATGAAAAAATTTACATTCCTCCTCCATTATAAAAATTTTAAAAATAACCAAGTAGCATAATTTTTATAATCATTAAATCGAACATTCTTTTAGACCAAAGTGGCCAAAGGTGAAGGGCCTGAAAAGTAGGGATGCCACATCGATGTCAATGTTTTATAAAAACATTGGTGTATTTACCATCGATTTATTGGAGCCGATGTGGAGAAAGTTAACAGACTTCTCTTCCTACAAACTGTAAATAACAAATATTGGGGAATATAATAATTAAAGGCACAAATATTTTTATTTACAGTAAATAAAAAATGAGTTTGTTGTGTTTCCCCCTTCCCATACGTTGATAAATAATTAATAATAACTAACAATAATTATTGTTATGTAGTACCTACCGAATTATACTTATAGTTAGTAGTACCTACGTCAAATTGTTGTAAATATTATTTTCCTTTATATTATTCAATTTGAAAGAAAAAAAAATTTAATAATTAAAAACAAATTTAATAAGAGCAATTATATATATATATATATATATATATATATATATTCCCTTAAATAAAAGGAAATTCACAAAATAAAAACCAAAAGGAATTTATTGAAAACGAAAGTGTTGGTGGATCAGGGCGTCATCAGGGAGGAGCCTGATCCATACAACACAAAATGGTGTTTTCTACGAATATGAGCCTCAAAATGCTAAGAAATTGCTCATATACTCCCCCAAACACCATTAGAAACAAAAATACGAAAAAAATTCGAATAATAAAATTTAAATCAAACCTGCAGCAGCAGTCGGGAGACCGACAACACAAAGCCAGAAGATCGCATCAAATGCCGCAACTCACTTAGTTCAACAAACCACCAACACCAATGACTCAGAGGAAATGACGAAATAGAAATAGTCATCGGTGGCGTAATTGTTGATATTAGTAAATCAGCTTCATCTTACTTTATTACTTTTCTTGAAGGATTTATTTGTGAGCAGTGAGTTTTATGGTAATAACATATTAAAAATATAATAAAACACACTGTCAGAGGTCTTTTCTTCTAACTTTCGTTTTCTGGTTTAATATATATTATTTTTATTTTTATTTTGATCTTTCATTAAATTACGTATTTGAATGATATAAGTATATATATATATATATATATATATATATATATATATATATATATATATAAACACGGCAAAGGACACATTAAATCCTCCCAACGACGAACATTAATGTTTGAGGTTGCTAAGCCAGTTTTAAGAAATGGTGGGGGGGGGAGGGTAAATACACTAATGTTTAAAAACAACGATGATGGTTTTGGGGCTATGTATTATCAACATCCATGTTTCAAAACATCGATTTTTTGCTGTCGATGTCGCATCCCTTCGCCAAACAAGAGACAGACAATATGATGTAAATGGACATACTCTCAGGAGAAGTTTTACAAACTCAGAAGATAAACAGACCCATGGAGGAATATAACTTGCAGGTTGCTAGGGCAAGGGCGAACTCACTGAACCACTAAAACTCTAAGGAAATGCATTAAATGAAAAATATATTCCCGAAATGACATTAGCATTAAACTACGCATTTTAATTAAGCTCGTGCACTTTTTAGAGTTATAATTATTTGACTCTCGGCTTCTCAAAAATGAAGCACCCCAAATCTGAAAAATCATTATTCGCGCTAGGAGAAAGTCAGGATATTTTAATGCGGCTTACTTTTTCATGTCCGGGGACCGACCTGGAGCTGGAGGTGGATTTCGGTACTCCTTTTTTCCCTGCCATCTGTTAATTGAAAATAAGCCAGAGAGAAATTAGGAGCCAAACCTAGCAACACTTACGCTTCTGAAAGCTCCGAGGCAGACTCGAAGGAAGCCTTTTGAGGTCTAATAGAATGTCAAGACGGAAATTTAATCTTCTTAGAAAGAGAGAGTGCATTTAAGATTCTGATAAATTCGTCTTGAAGGATTTGGAAACTTCTCTCGGTGGCCAAAACTCGTTTTCAAATCCTGAGCCTTAACGAATTTCATGGCGTGAACAGGAAATGACATCATATTTTGAAGATTAAATGTTGCCAGGCAACTAATTCCTAAAGGCTTCGGTTCGATTATTTGGATTTAGAATCTTGATTAAAAGCTCACCTCCTTCCCCATTTGAGAAATCAAGCTTAATTTCGACCCTACTACCCTGAAGAAGGCTGTGTCTGGGCCCTAAGCCCCGTTTACTTTCGAGTAATGTTGTATTGGGGAAGCGTCGGCCAATAGCGAGCTAGATTAGTTTGAGATGTTTGCAAGCTCCAATTCCAAATGGTCTCGAACGTGACGACGAAAATCGTGTTTGCTGTTTCTTTCCAATAGCACTAGAAATAGATTGTTGGTTAGATAAAGCTGCTTCATTTCTATTTCCCGGCTTTTTATTAGAGTAATACGCCCTTAAATGTTGCCAGACGTCACGAATCTTTTCGCTATCGTTGTCCTTTTTTTTTTTCGTTATGGAAGAAACTCGGCATTTTGATTCATATCGCAGAATATATGGGACCATTTAGGAGAATAAGCTTTCAAAATATTAGACTTCTTAGCTAAAGTATTGCTGGTGTAAAATAAATAAGGACACGTCTTAGAATTGTGGGATTTTTACTTGCATGACATAATTATTTTTTATAAGCTTAGATATAAAACTTTTAAATTATATGAAGCAAATGGATCGTCGGCTTGCAAGTGAGACACATTAACTCAATATTTTCAAGATATGGGTTATTTTAGCTTCTGTAAACAGAAATGTGGTGATCTTTACACCGGTAGTCCTGTAAATTACATTTTCTTTTGCAAGAAAGTTAGATTTCTTCTTTAAAAACTCAATGAGTAAAGCTTATTGAGTAGACTGTTTCACCATTTGTTTCCTCAGAACTGTTTTTGACGTAGTGCGCTTCACTTATACATAATTTATCCAAATAATTGTTTTTAAAAACCATACGAACATATTAACAACTCCATCTCTATTACTTTATGTTTAGCAATCGCATTTTACGTGGAATCCTAGTCTTTTCTACTGTCATCTATCTCTTTAATTTAAGCAACATGTCTGATTTTGCGGCTTAAAATATAAAAGTCAATTAAACTGTTATATTATTGTATGAAAAAGATAAATATTTATTTCAGCAGTTTATATGTAGGGTAGGTATGGTAGGTATTTTCAATTAACGTCGCACTGGAGCAACACAACGGCCTATTGGAAAATTTACTTGTAGGATATGAGGACTCATAGTGGTATTCAAACCGTCACTTATGATTGAAAAATATTCAGACAAAATTGACAAAAATAAGTATTTTTAATAACTTAATCTATATAAATAAGAATGGAGTGTTTGTTTGTACATTCAATATTTTCGACCCATTTCAAGTTTTCTATGCGTTTTGGACCCTTCTGATGCCGAATCCGCCTTTTTCTCGTTTGGTGTCTGTCTGTCTGTCTGTCTGTCTGTCTGTCTGTCTGTCTGTCTGTCTGTCTGTCTGTCTGTCTGTCTGTATGTTGTGCCCTATACACGTCCACGCAGTTTAAGATATTTTCATGAAAATTTGCATACAGTGAGTACTTATCTTCATTTAGTGAGTGGCATTGGTTGCAAAAGTCTGTCTGTCCGTCTTTCTGTTCTATGCTCGATTTTGTGTTTGTGTGTTTGTGTAGACATCACATGAATTGTATTCCAGATATTTGATTGCATTGTACTTTATTTTATACACTATCTATTAGTTTAGTGAATGCAATATTAAACATTTCTTTATTGTTATATTTAGTTGAGTTTCATGCTAAAACACCTGAGTAAGTATACTTAAATCAACCATAATTTGGCAGTTTTGGAAAAATTGGAATGTCTATTGAATATTACGATTACTTTGATTGCTTTACCAGTACTGCTGAAAAAGTAATTATTCTTCAAAAAATTATTTTTTTTATGGAATTTCATCTCTGATATTTTATTTATTTCGAGTCTTATTTTTATTCTTTGCGCAATGAAAACGATTTCCGAATATTTGGGACAGACTATATATTTCAATGAAACGAGAATGAACAAGATCGCGCGAGCATTGATATTTTTTCTGGTTCTTTCGCTCTGAATTAATTTCACATTTCTAAATTTTGTACACTTTTAGTTGTAAGTTGTGGCAACTGTGCGAGATCAAGATATAAAATTGAACCACAAATTAATATCTTTAGAACAAATTTTTGCGACATCTTTTATTTTGTTTTACTTCGCTGTTTCCTGTTTTAAATATTTATTATTTTAATAAATGTGTTTTCCTTCTCATCACACGCAACAGCACCACAAAGTATTAGACTTAAAAATGTTAGGTAAGTCAGTATAAATTTTGAGTAAATTTTAAGTGTAGTTATGCCATTATTGAAAGAATAATGCCGTTATTTAAAGAATAATGCCGTTATTGAAAGAATAATGCCGTTATTTAAAGAATAATGCCGTTATCGATAGAATAATAATGTTTATTAATCCAAACTGGAACTTTTTCCAACATTAAAAAATTCGTTGTAATAATGACAGGAGAAGATTGCAAAATTTCACAATGTCGCATACCGGAGGCAAGAGTGCCACAAGTAAAAAAATATTGTTTATTGACTATGAGTGCGAGAGCACTCGCCGTAAATCGTAATTTTAATTAATTGAGTTGAACATGAAAAGAACTTAAGAAAGGGAATTCCAAATCTTCCTATAAATCGTCTTTTATAGTAGTAACCTTAGTATCACCTTTCGTCATTTTGTAGCTTTGTCATACAGCAATTGTGCGATGTATGTGAAATGTATTACATGAATGGATATACATGTGTAGGATTTGTGTCCAAAGTAAGTTGTAGAAAATATAAAGATGGCGTAAGATGTTAAAATAAATTTTTATTCTACAAAAAACGTAAGTCATTATATATTTTGATTATGTCTTCAATCTAGAGTAAACCAATTCAAACCGAGTAAAGTCGGGTATTTTGCTAGTTGATAATAAAAATAACAATAAAAATATTTTGAGTTTCTAATATTACGACAATTAATAGAAACAATTTAAATATATTTGGCCTTATTTATTGAATAAACAGTAGTTGAACCATTCAGTTGCACATCAAACTTCAATGTTCCTTAATCATTTTCAAATGATTATCTACATTTGTAGAAATTTTATCCGGTTTAATAAAACAATCTGAAATCAGGAATAACTTAGAACATAGTTAAATGCACACATTAAGGAGTTAGATATTTATCTAAGTCATTCACTAACATGTTTTAAATATTTTAACAAACTGCATCTTAGAACTAGTCTGCTCCATCATTTTCGTTGGCTTTAAGCTCTATAAGACAGATATAAGATAAAATTATTCGTCACCTTATTTCTTAAGCCACGAACTATGGTACAATTCAAAATTGGTTCGTTTCAGTGAGTGTAGTTTCACATACTGCGATTCCAATATAAACATTTAATCACTCAAGGGGATTTATACTATACTTATAAACATAGTTTCACAGTTTATTAAGTTATCTAAACATAGTTTTTAATAGTTTCTTGTTATTCACGAGTTTAAACAGTTGTATAAGTTTACAGTTCTTTGTATTACAGTTGCTGCATGTATACAATGAAATCAATACGAAAAATGTAAAATACATAAAATCAATGCTTTTATTTGTTATATTAAGCCGATAGTATCTTTCAACGTACTTAAAACTTACTTTTCCAATTGGAGAACAGAAATATTAAACGGCACTTTTATTGCTGACTAATCGAAGGGATGACAGAACATCTCTTTTAAGAGAACATGTCCTCGTTTTCCGCTCGGATCTTTTTTACACTCTCTTTTTTAAGTCATATCTTTTTTTGTCCTCTTTTTTTCGGTTGTTCACTTTTTGTTCTCTTAGTTCATCATTTTGGATTCGGTTAAAAAATATCCATATTAAAGTTCGAAGTGATTACACAAGGTAAGATACAGGTAACCCTCGTATAGCACGGTACTTCTATAACACATTCTCTACTACACGGTACCAAAATTGCGGCATAACTCATACAACACGCCTAGGTTCTCCATATTACACGGTTTACAATAACAATGATAATCTGTATAAATAAGAATGAAGTGTTTGTACATTGAATATTTTCGATCCATTTCAAATTTTTTTATCCGCTTTGGACTAGGGATGAGACATTGATATCGATGTTCTCAAAACATCGAGGCTTTTTAAAAAACATCGATGTATTGGAGCCGATGTTTTTTTTTAATATCGATGTTTATACTTGTCGATGTTTTTACGTTGTCGATGTTTTATTTTTCAATTAAAAATGTTCCATTCTAAAAATTAAAAAAATAACCAAGTAGTATAATTTTAATAATTAGTAAATTGAACATACTTTTTAGACCAGTGGCCAAGGGTAAAGGGTGAAAAAAGTAGGGATGAGACATCGATGTCGATGTTTTCAAAGCATCGATGTTTTATAAAAACATCGATGTATTTACCATCGATTTATTGGAACCGATATTTGTTTAACATCGATGTTTTAATATTGTCGATGTTTTATTTTTGAATGAAAAAAGCACCATAGTAAAAATTAAGAAAAATAACCGTGCACTAAGTATTTGTCAGTGATGGCGATAACTGTGCCATCAGAAAGAGTTTTTTTCCCCTAACTGGTGAGATAGTTAGTGAAAAAAGAAGTCGGCTTAAGGTGGAGTATCCATGTATTTTGAGACATAATCTTGCCAGTAATTTTTTCCGTAAGCTTGTCAAATGATCCAACACTCATTCGGAAGTAATTAAAAAGCATCTCTTGATTTTCACTTTTCGTGTCCTTTTTTTTGTCCTCTTTTTATCAAAATAATTTTACCAAATGTTCTCTTTTCTGATATTTATCTTCTGGAAACCCTAACTAATCGGTCTAGTGGTCAGTACTTAGCCATAGTAATTACACGTACGCAATGAATTCAAAAAGAAAAATGTAAAATACATAAATTCAATGCTTTTGCTTTGTTATTAAGCCGATAGTATCTCAACTTATTTTTTCAATTGTGGAACATAAATTATGACCGGTAGCATTTCTTTGACCAGTCGGTCTAGTAGGCAGGGAGCTGGGTTCGTAATCTAAAGGTTCCTGGTTCAAATCCGGAGTTAAGGCATGGAAGTTTGTTTGGTTTAGAATGAATGTGTGGCCTAGAATGTATGGATGTAGAGAAGTGTAACATGAATCCCCCGTGGTTCACTATGACAACCCTAAGTGGTTCATAAATACGCCGTTGTAGCACCATAATGATTCAAATCGATTAGCCGGGTATTAGCACTTTATAATAGAACACCAGTGTTTATCTTCTCTGCACACCAATCGGAACAGTTTATCAGCAATTTCCAAGGTCGCATGTTCATGCTCTCTTCGGCCAGCATGAAAGTGCTAGCGTCTGTTCTGTTAAGAAGCGAGAGGGCAATCATTCCGTTATCCGTTTGGAGATATGTACCGTTTTCTTTTCTTGCCTGTAAATAAATGTTAATTTTTATATAGCTTGCCTAGATAAGTTGCTATAAATTTTATTTTGAGGAACAAAATAAATTATTTAAACTTGCAGTATAGCAATTTCTTAAAAGTTTCCTTGGCAAATTCTTTAAAGCAAAGGTAAACGTATGTGCATTTCTGGTCATTATAAACCCGACTTAAAGTTAAACCATGGTCGTTTTTCATTATGAGTTACACCATTTTGATAATAATAAAAAAACCTGAAATCAGGAGCAGCAGCAACAGAAATAACATGCAATAAAATAATTCATATTTCCTCGCCAATTTCTCTAAGAATAATATCTTAATATAATTAAGTGAGTGTTCATTATACATGAAAAGGAAATCCTTGCTTTTCTTGTAATCTAATACTTTGGACTATGTTTAAGACTGTGATGGATAACTCTGTCAATAACTTCTTTCCAGAAATTTTACTGCAGCGCTCCTTTTTTAAGCCTATGATTGATCAATCGCTCCCCATTTCAAAAGTATTCAAAGGAAAAAGGCGTCGGATACCTTTGTAGGCAATATGCAAAACTTTCAGTAAGTATGCAGATTTTCGCTGAAATGGAGCAGTCCCTTTTTTCGGCGTCTTACAGTTAGGACAGTTCTCGTTCTGTTAAGTGCGCAAAGTCGTTTATACTAACTCTTTCTTGATATCTTTCACTATAAACATTTTCAACTTGACACCAGGCTTTTCAACTTTCTCGAGTGTATCCTAACAGAAAAGAGGAAGAAATTCATTCCATCCCTCCAAAAAGCTGGATATATTCAGTACAAAACAACAATAAAATTGGGCTCATACAATAATCAGCACGACTTGCAAAATTGCTTTTAAGGGGAAGGTTTAAAATGTTGAATGTTATTTGCTATACTATTAAAAGTTACATATACATTAAATTACTATCATCTACATTACATTAATTACTAATTACTACATATACATTTAATTTACTACCTAGTACTAGCATCTTAACACTGAACCTACATCAATGGATCCATGCGCATATGGGGTTTATTGCATTTAAAATATTATTTTTTTTAAAAGGCTAGTATAAAAATTGTACATTTTTGAAATAAATTACACGCCATTTATAATCTTCGAATTAGAACGTCAGTCACAATTAGTAACAAAACTTTTCTATGTGTAATACAACCCATACCTTAATATTATTTCAATAAATCTGCTTGAATTCACTTATCCGTGAATTAAAAAAATCAATATTTTCCCGTTTCTAAATACTAGTTTGAAGACTTTTCGGAATTTATTAAACCAAAAGTTATGGAAAGTAATAGGTTCATACCTCTTGTCTTCTAGAATGCATTTGTTTTACCATCATTATTTTTAAGTAATACATAACAGAACCTATAAAAAATAATAATTTATATTATTGTAAACTCTTCTCATGGAGTATTCTTACATTGCTTTACGCGAAAAAAATGTCTAATTGTTAGATTCAAGACATATTTAGACCAATACCATACCTCAAACAAAGTTGTCTGATACTCCTATGAAGTTATTCATGGACTGTGAAACATTGTTGAATAGATTAATATTTTAAAGTCATATTTTTCTAACTAAACTAAACTATAACTCCGATATTCTTGCTCAATATAAATAGGCAAAAAATCGAAAAATTCTGACTAACTATTTTCGTAAAGTTTAAAAGTACGTACTATAAAAGTTAGAACAGCAATATATATCATATCACACTGTATCAGAAAATATATTTTCTCGAATTTTCACAGAACAGTAATACTGTTTCGAAGTTTCAATCTTCTCAATTCAAAATTTCAAAATTACTCGTGTATAAGTAACACTGCACTTGAAAAGGTCGTAACAAATTTTTTTAAATGAAAGTATTTTCTTGGATGATAGCAAATTCAGAGAACTAGAAAAATAAGTTGTAAGAAATGATGCTTCAAAACCATATGGTAGCATTTTTCTTCGAGTAATAAGAAAGAAAATATATAATGTTCTGCATAAGGAGAAAAATCAGGCTTTGATATGAAGCTCGTCTTGGAAATGAGGCTTGTTGAAGAGTTTGGATTTCAAGCTCGTCTCTAGACAAGAAATCGATATCTCTCTTGCCTGGTTTCCTGAGAATTCTTTTACTAGTTATTAATTGACGATGTGTGTTTAAGATAGTGATATAATAAAATAGTTATTTTCACTAACACCTTTTGAAAAATTATCGTACTTAAAGAAATTGGTTTTCGTTATTCCATAAATTTCTCACCGTAATCTCCAAAAAATTACATGGTGAGTTATATCCTAATACAAATATTTCCACATATTTTGTGAAGATTATACATTTTTAAAATTTTTTATAAAATGAAGTAAAAACATTAAAAGACAGAAGTTGCAAACAAAGCTGAGAAAAAAAAATGATAAAGATGATTGTTTTTTAGCAAATGAAAATTCCTTTAATCTTAAGCAAGATATTTCTTTAGTTTACTATTACTTAAAAAGAAATACATGATCGATTTACAAAAACTGACGTAACGGAAAACGTAATCCAGGAACGGCTAGACTGAATTAATTAAATCAAAAATTAAACTTTTATGCATAGTTAAAATTTAGTGTCAAAGTTGCGTCCCTGTTAATCCTCCAAATAGTTTCGACGAGATATCTCGTCCATCAAGATTGTATAACTTCGAGAATCACGAGATGCCTCGTCCATCAAGATTTGAACAATGAGAATCACGAGATGTAACGTCCATCAAGATTTAACAATTTCGAGAATCACGAGATATCTCATCCATCAAGATTGAACAATTTAGAGAATCACGAGATACCTCGTCCATCAAAATTTGAACAGTGAGAATCACGAGATGTTTCGTCCATCAAGAATGAACAATTTAGAGAATCACGAAATGTCTCGTCCATCAACATTTGAACAATTTCGAGAATCGCAAGGTATCTCGTTATCAAAATATTACCGAATTTTTTTGTAATGACGAGATCCAAATACGGTAAGTTTTTCTTTTTAAATGACGAGATATCTCGCGATAAAGATCTGGTCAGTTTTGCTCGGTTTCTTCAGATAAATCATCGAATCAAACAGCAGGAAGGTTAAAATTATGCGTTTGTGCACAATTTGGTATGAAGACGTTACATTATGAAATGTTTCTGCACGTGAATTTATACAATACGTTGTTATCTATTGGTAGGTAGGTATTTAATTAACGTTGCGCGGTAGCAACACAACGGGCTATTGGCGATGATCTGAAATCAACCCCCGAAGGAGAAATCCCGAGTACAACACCAAGTAATTTTTAACCACGGTCAGCTGACGAAGTCGTACCTGAAATGGCACCCTACTTTCCAAACTTCCACACCACGATAATATGAGGACATTTGAGGCCACGACAGATTTAAAATGCACCAGCCCCCTTTGTTCATGTCGGCCTTTGTATGGATTCGAACTCGCAAGCCTCCGATTGCTTGTCTTTTACTCTTCCAACCGTGTTATTACGACTAGGGATGCGACATCGATGTCGATGTTTTCAAAACATCGATGTTTTTTAAACATCGATGTTTTTTTTAACATCGGTGTATTGGGGTCGATGTTTTTGTAACATCGATGTTTATACTTGTGGATGTTTTTACGTTGTCGATGTTTTATTTTTAAATGAAAAAAGTACCGTTAAAAAAATTTAAAAATAACCAAGTAGCATAATTTTCATAATCAGCAAATTGAACATACTTTTAGACCAAAGTGACCAAGGATGAAGGGTCGGAAGAGTAGAGATGCGATGTCGATGTTTTCTAAACATTGATGTTTCAGAAAAAAAACATCGATCTATTGGAGCCGATGTCGCATCACTAGTTGCTAAACCAGTTTTAAGAAATGGGGAAACAAATTTAAAGACACTAAATTTTAAAAACATCGATGATTTGGGGGCGATGTATTGTTAACACCGATGTTTTAATTTTGGACATCGATGTTTTGCTGTCGATGTCGCATCAATAGTTGCTAAACCAGTTTTAAGGAATGGGGAAACAATTTTAAATACACTGAACTTTAAAAACATCGATGATTTTGGGGCGATGTATTATCAACATCGATGTTTTAATTTTGAACATCAAAGTTTCAAAACATCGATGTTTTGCTGTCGATGTAGCATCACAAGTTGCTAAACCAGTTTTAAGAAATGGGGAAAAAAGTTTAAATACACTGAATTTTAAAAACATCGATGTTTTTGGGTCGATGTATTATGAACATCGATGTTTTAATTTTGAACATCGATGTTTTGCTATCGATGTCGCATCCCTAATTACGACCCATGTTACTACCTATTGAGTGCAATCTTTGAATTTACACTACTATGCACAAGGCCTGGATAAAAAGCTGTAGTTTATTTTTTCCTGATCTGTCTATCTCTTAAAAAGAAATCATAAAAAGTTTTTTGACCTAAATGTAATTTTGATTTAGTTAACTTATCAATTAAAGTTATGTGGTCTAGTTAAATTGATAGTCACTTCTTATAAGTGAACGATACTCAATGGAGTCACTGTAAGGAAAGTTTAGTAACATGGAGACCTTGCACACAATTTAATGTGTTGTTCAAAAATCTAAACTTTTATTCAAAAGTCTCCATTAGCATAATACCCTATCTATATTAACTCGCGTTTTCATATATTCCGGAATAACATTACTCATTGTCGTGGAATAATGTTAGATATTGAAATGACTAAACATCTTTCATTTGCAGAGAGAAAATACGGAAAGTGTATTGAATCGTTGAAATTTGTATTTAATCAATTCAAAATGCCTGAATAAATATATCTACAATGCATTAGTCTCTTCATTGGATTTTATGCCTCCAAATACTACTCAGATCTTTTCAATTTTCAATTTTATTTATACACGCACATCTAGAAATCAATGCAGATGTCTCCATGCAACTAAACAGTACAAACCTTTTATTCAAAAATTAGACAGTTTATTCGAATCCATGGCTTATTAATTAAAATGAATGAAATACACTAGGCGAGTGTCTTTTATAAGACAAAATGTCTTCTGAACTTGAAAATTTAGTGTTGAATTGAGTTTTGCTTAAAAATTTGAGTGTTATGTTATGGCGAAAATCTATGACTGAAGCGTTTGATCATGATGTAAATGTTTTTCACGTGTCGCTGCACACCAACCATATTTGAATAAATATTCCAGTTTTGGAGGACATGTTAGGTAGGTTAATTAACGTAGCACTGTAGCAAGCCACGGGTTATTGCAAACCGCCCGCATGTATTCTTTCCCTTATACCAGAGCTCGGGTGCACAGATGCATTGTGCACCTGAAAATAAATTTGTGCACCTAATTTTGATGTCTGGACAAAATATTAGTATAAGACCTCTCTCGCTCTAAAGGAACGTAATTAAAATTTCTAAATACACACCATGCGAAAACTTTAATCCAGAAAATGCTATGTTACAATGAAGGGAAAATATAAAAAGAAGGATGGACACTAAACCTTATGGGTAAAAGTCTGCTAAAACCATAGACGTTTCTGATTCCCACCAATGTCTGATGATGACTGAATACTTACTTGTAAGTAATAATTTCGCAAATAAAAAAATGCATAAATATTTTTATTTACTATCTACTTGTAAAATACCCAACTAATAAAGTAGTTTACATTACATGAATGCTCTTATATTACGTTTTTTAAATGTGCACCTAAAATATAATCTGTGCGCCTAATTTAAAAACTTAGGTGCACAAGGTGCACCTGTATTAAAAAATCTATTTCGAGGCCTGCCTTATACCATCACATCTTGCTGTCCGGTCCATTATTGTAGGGTAGAGTATATGTACTTATGAAATATACAGCAAAATAGTGCAGCAACCTCAGACCAACTGATAAGGATAGATTGGGTTGGGCTGGTTTTTATGATGGAAACTGCCATATTTGACCAAACAGGGCCAAACACGCTACAGACAATGTCATGCAAATGGACTTACACCCAGAAAGGTTTTACCAGGCACAGAAGAGAGAAATTTATCCAGGGCAAGTTACACGAATCAAACCTGCGCCTCCTACAACTTGCAGGTTGCTAGAACAATGGGCAAAGACAGTGAGTCACATGTATAGTCACCAGTAATCATGGGTAGGTAGTTGATTCATATCGCACTGGATCAGCACAACGGGCAACCGGAGAGTTGAGAGTTCGAATGCAACCAAAGACCGTAATGTACAAAAGGGGTTGGGACACGTTAAATCTATCGTGGTCTCAAATGTCCTCAGGTTGGCGGAGTGTAGATGTTTGGTGAGTGAGTTAACAGCTCAGGTGTTGACTTCTCCATCTGACCATGGTTAAAAATTACGTAGTGTTGTAGGATGTTTTCCTTAGTGATTGATCCCAGACCATCGCCAATAGCTCGTTGAATCGCTCCAGTGAGATGTCCATTAAAATACCTACCGCGACCGGGAAATATCAGAAGACAATATCTCGTAATATTGAACCACGGTCAGATGACGTTACCCGATCTGGCATCCTACTCTCCAAACTTCCACACCATGCCAACGTGAGACCACGACAGATTTAACGTGTACCAGCCACTGCATACACGACGGTCTTTGGTCCCATCAAGTCTCGAACTTGCAATCAGTTACTCTTTCAACTGGGTTACTGTGGATCATCACGGGCAACAATAGAACGTATTAGAAGTGACTGGATATTGTAGCGTAAGGCAGATATGTGAGTGTATCTTTGACGTCACAGCTTCCATTAAACGCACCAGGTTAAGTATATTATATAAGAATTACGAGATAAGCAATTTAAAAGTGACAAAACTGAAACAAGTGAGGACATTAAGAACTAACGAGTCTTGTATACTCAAAAACAAAAGTTTAGTGCGGAAGAAATTTGAGCCAATACACAGAGGTGATAAAACAATATGAGTAGTTACGTGGTTTAATATAAAAGTACTATTTTAGTTTTGAAAATGTTAATCGTTTGTCTTCAGGTCGTTAAGATAAGCGATTTTTGCATAGTACTTTTTAGAAGATTTCAAGTCATTAAAATTGCAAAACTGTAAAACCAAAATAAAACTTGTATGATCTATGGAATGTTAAACATTAATATGTACATATGGAGTATTTTAGATTAAATATAAATAATGAGCTTTATTTTGAGATTTATAAATACTTTTTCTATCATGAAAATCAAATTTATACATAGTAAAACAGTAATGAATAATGTAGTAGGAATGAGTGTGCAGTAAGGTGAATTAAGAAAGACCAATAGTATTAACTTTACAAAATTTGTATCGTATATTATTCAATTGACTTGAAATGATTTTAAACATTTTTTTAGTTATAAGTAAAAGTTAATTAACCTTAGAAATCGCTTAAAAAGGTTGAATGATTTGTAACGTAACTTCTTAAAGATAACTATAAAGATAAAAGTAAAGGAGAAATGAGGAACAAAGTAGAAACAATTGGAAAATGATAAACAATATAACTACATTTTATCTTTATCAAATCTTAATTGATTAAATGATTGATATATCCTCATCATTTCTTTATCTGTCCATATCGTCAACTTATGGCAAAAACTCTTTAACTGACATTTTTAGGAGAAAAAAATTTTGACACTAAATGATTTGATTTTTTTTTCAGGATGATGAGAAATAAATAGTCATATTTTATTCAGTTTGAAAGAAAATATATCAAGATCAAAATTATTGCGTAACCCCTGTTGTGAGCTATACCCACGTCGTTTTTTTGTATAGCGTGTATAATTCACCCTGTCGTGCGCTTGAATTTCTACCCTCATAGCACCAACGCCAGTAAACCACCAACCCCAACAAGGCAGTAAGCATCGTCCATCGACAACCATCTTCTGTGATAATTGATTCATAAAGTTTTCCCTTTAAAATAAAAGGACTGGGTACATTGTGTTTCTTACAAAATGCATTCAATTCCCACCAAATTGGTCCGTCTACCCTGTAGAAGAAGCAGCTACAATGGATAAATTTACCACTCTAAACCCAATAACGACCTATGTTAAAAAGGTCGTATCACCATACTACAAACATTTGTGGACAGTTTTGATGAAAGCATCAATGATTCCACGAACATAAAAGTTCAATACGATGCAAAAATCGAAAATGTGGACAATATCAAACCCAAGATTGAAGATCTAATATTGGAATATAGTGAACTCCCGGAAGATGTAAATTTCAAAAACATCATCATCAACTTATTACAACTCCAGGATCAATTAGAAGCTTAGAGGTTTGTCTTAAAACCTTACTCTCTAATTTTTACAAAATTGAAAATCGTAAAATCGAAAATTAAAAAAATTTATTCAGAATTGAAAGTAGTGGAGTTCCGCTTACCGGAAATTCCTATTCTTCAATTCTGGGGAAAATTTGAAGATTGGTCGAATTTTAAGACTCAATACAGTGAACTGATAGGTCAAAAGTCATTAAGTAACACACAAAAATCGCTGTGTGGCGTCGCAAAACAAATCGGAACTACGGATGAAACTTACGATTCGCTGTTTTCCGCTGTGAAACAACGTTTCGAAAACAAAAGATCAATTGTTGACACACACATTCAAGCTAGTTTTAGCTTCGAAAAAATACAATATGAGTCGTCCAGGCATTTGAGACAACTGGCAGACACTGTCAAAAAACATCTTAGAGCATTAAAGGTTTTAAAATTCGAAAGTAACGAACTTTCAAATGCATTGCTAATTTCAGTGATTTTACAAAAACTAGACAAAGAAACCAGAAAAACTTTTGAACTGCAATTAATTTCAAAGGAAATCCCCTCTCTTGATAAATTATTGGAATTCCTTGAAAACAGTGCACTCGTTCTAGAACAAGTCAATAAGAACACGGCTCCTAACAAATACGACAATAAATTTGGTAGAGGATTTTTTTTCGGCACAAAATAAGCAAAAAAGCTTGGTAGTCAATACGAATAAAAATGCGAAAAATACGTTCAAACCATGCTCTTTGTGTAATGATCCGCATATTATTCACAAGTGCCCGAATTTTCTTAATATGAATACTAAAAACGAATTACAAAACCAAAAAAATTAAAGTTTTCCAAAAATTGTTTGAAATCTCATAATTCTGTGTGCAATTCACCGCAAAATAAGCATAAAAACTTGGCAATCTATACGAATAAAAATGCGAAAAATACGTTCAAATCATGCCCTTTGTGTAATGATCACAAATACCCGCAATTTCTTAACATGAATACTAAAGAACGAATTAAAAAAGCAAAAGAATTAAAGCTTTGCAATAATTGTTTGAAATCCCATAAATCTGTGTGTAATTCACCATTCTCATGCAGAGTATGCCATAAAAACATTACTCATTGCTTCACTTGAGCGCATTAAAAACCGCAGAAGCAAGAAATATGAGTCATTCGCGTTTCTCCCAGTGCCAGAAGAAACAGATGGCCCCCAACATCCAGCCTCGGCGCTCTCGTCTTTCGAAAAAGAAAATAAACACTCGGCTTCTAAGCAGAAGTTCGGGCTGCTTTGCACCGTTCAAGTAAACATAAAGAATTTTACATAATTTAAATAGTGAGAAAATTTCTGTGCGAAGTGAGAGGAAAATTTCGCGGAATTTTAGACTCCGGATCGTCTGTCACTGTATTAATAATGAGGTTGTTGATGCATTAAATTTAAAAAGAGAACAGGCAAAAATTGCAATCGCTGGAATAAACAGCCGTGAACATTCAATTAAAAGCCAAGTAACAACCACAATTTCAAATGGTAACGGCGAAACAATGACATTCTTGGTGTTACCAAAAATTACCGATTTTACACCCGCACAAAATCTGGATGTTTCGAGATTAACTTTTCCAGCTGGAATCAACTTAGCTGATCACATTTTTTGTCCCAGGCAAAATTCGTGTTTTAATCGTTGCTGAATTCTTTGATCTAATGAAAGCAGAAAAATACAAATCAACTGAGGACAAATTAATGCTACAAATCACGATTTTTTGGCTATTTAGTCACAGGCAGTATGAAAAATACAAACTCAAATACATTTCAGGATTCATTTCCGAATGCGATAATCTGGAAAATACTGTTCAGAGATTTTTAGAATTGGAATCTATGGTGTAGATCGTGTAGGAAAAGTGGTTATTTGAATGAATAAACAGGTTCGTGATCTAATTCCTAGATAGGTTATCTGGACATACAATGTTGGCCGTAAATGGTTTTAAAAAAATGGCTCGTGAAAGGCTAATGCAAAGTCGGTAAGCCGTCGGTCGTTTAGAATAAAAGATTTTATGAAGATGGACTCACCAGATGATGTTCTTTCACTTCTCGAAGTTGATGCTGTGGGAAAACCTGGGCATGGTGAAATCAACCACGAAGAAAAGTCGCGACGCAAATACTGGAGAGTCAACAAATTCTTTATTCAGCTTCTAAGGGATCGCTGGTCACTGTGGTCGAGTTCGATACCGGTGTTATGGAAGAGATATCCTTATTTCCCTCAGAGAGTGTCCATGGCTACTCATCAGGGGATCGGATCGGCCACGAGAACGACTTCGAGGAATTGGTCGAGGAATTGATTAGTCCAAATCTAGAGATTTCAATGAAATCTAACAGGGGAGGATCTGGAGTTGTCCGTGGCTCGGAAGAACAGCCATACAGATGAAGACGCGTTCATTTAACATTGAACGATTAGAAGTCGTAGTTTTGGGGCGAAAACCGCAGCATACGATGAGTCCGATCATTCTATCTCCAAAAAAACGAAGGCGAGAGGTTATCAGTTTTGGAGTGGAAACGCCGCAAAGCAAAGCAAAGGAGTCGCATCCCTGTCTCAATCTCAAAAAAGGAGACGAGAAGATCGTCAGTTTTTGGTGTGAAAAAAACCTCTGCAATCCGAGGAGTAGGATCGCTCAATCTAAAAAAAAAGACGAGAAGGTCATCAATTTTTGGGTGACAACCCAGCCGCATAGCAAAGTAGGGATGGGACGAAAATGAGTGATTCGTTCAATTGAATCGAATCTTTAAAATGAACGAATCGGTCAAACAACTCCTTTCAAAATGAATCGAATCATCAATTCCCTAGTTTTCCTCATGTGCGTTTTTTTTTCTTTTTTGTCTGTAGGGTTACTAGTTTCCATTGTATGGCTACTACATTTTCAGGTTTAGCGGTAATCTTTTCATTGAAAAGTGGTTGAACAGGTTCTGAGGCACTTACAATGGACGCCAAAGCATATGATTGAGCATAAGAGTGTCTCCCCTATCGCCAATAGGAGCCAATTGATTCGGTTCGTGAACGAAATGAACCGTGAACGAAATGACCCGTGAACGAAATGACCCGTGAACGATATGAACCGTGAACGAACAACTCTTTAGAGATTCGGCTCTTTGAACGACTCTTTGGGATTCGGATCTTTTACTGATTCGGCTCTTCGAACGACTCTTTGGGATTCGGTTCTTTTACTGATTCGGCTCTTTCAACGACTCTTCTGGGCTTTTGGGTTTCGACTCTTTGAGTTACGGAACATTGAGAGTTTATTCGTTTGGTTTAGAATAAGATAAAAGTCTTTAATTTTTTTTTTTTACATTGATTTTTTTCTTTTGTGTTTCTTTTTACAATTTCTTCACAAAATATGGAATTTAAAATTAGGTACCACTATTATTTCCAGAAATGAATTTTTCTTTTCGGAAACAAATATTGTTTTTCATAAACATAAACTTGAGTTCGTCAAATATCTTCTAATTTAATATTTTTAAAAAGAAAATTGATTAATTATTTTGAATTTATTTAAAGTAGTTTTGATGAAAATTTTGACAACGAAAATTTTCTTTCAACATTTTATTCATTTTCCTAGAAAAATTTCGTTATTGAAGCATTTCTGTATTTTACACCGTTTTATTTTTTAAAGCAATCAAATTACATTTTGCGCAATTATATTTTGAGGACATATATTTACTAGTTTGAAATTGTTTTCATTCGTATGAATCATCAAAAAATCACTCATTCTTGTGAGATTTTATATAAGATGTTAGATTTTTTATTATGTTAGATAGACTTCGTTGCAATGATAATTAGTAGTTTACTTATAAGAAAACAACTTCAATCTACTTCACTGATATCTATACTACTAAATATGTGACAAAGAAGAAAGTCATTATATAAATCAGCATGTTAACCTTTAATTTGAAATTAATACAGATGGATATAAATTTTCTAATACTATTTAATAGAAATATATTTCCATGCTATATCATGTGGTCTATCAAGTATACAACAAATGTATCTCGAAAAACCTTGAGAGTAAAGTTATAACGTGCGCTAAATTGAAGTTGTGAAAGGTATGAATGTTCAATCTTGAAAACAAACAGAATCGATTTCAAAGTTACATATTTAACATACATTTAAAGTGCTTACTGCTGTTTTTTATTTTATCGTTATTTATTATTATTATTTTATCGAGGACGAACAAGGATGTTATTGAATTTGCGTGTCACTATAGCAACATAATGGGTTGGTGACGGACGAGGAAATTAGACCAATCTAACAAATCTTAGGTAAGACTTTTAAAATGTTAAAAGGTTGGAATTACGGTCGCTTCGGTAGTAGAGCAACCCAATAGGCTATTTCGAGGATATTAGGGAGTCAACTCTTGATTCGGTTCGAGTTAAAGAACTTTCATTTCATTTTTCTTGCTTTGATTTTATTCTTTATATTTCCTTTTAGGAATTTTTTCATATTTTACGAATTTAAAATCGGGCAGTACTTTTAATGCATTAAATGAACTGCAATTATGAAAACTTTTCTTTAATTTCCAGTAATGAATATATTATCTTCTCGAAAACAAAAATGTTGAAGAATAAGAATAACAGCAATTGTATTTTGAGATGGGGCCTTAATAACCCGGTAGGAGGAGTATCGGATTGACAACCGGAGGGTTGTGAGTTCGATACTCGATTCAACAAAATACCGTTGTGTACGTGTGGGCTGGTGCCTGTTAATTCTGTCGTGGCTTCAAATTTCCTTCGTTGGCATGGTGTGGAAGTTTGCAAAGAGGGATACCAGCGTTATCTGACCGTGGATCAAAACGACGAGGTGTCATCGGATCTTTCTCTTCGGAATTGATCCCGACAGTAGACAATCTCGTTGTGTTGCATTAGTGGGGTGTTAATTCAACTACCTACCTGTTTTGAAATAATTTATTTACTACTTTTAATATTATTTTCTGCTTAACGTGAGTCATTAAAAAATTTCTCATTCTACATGATCTTCATATAAAATTTTCATTGAGGGAAAGATCCGAGGACAACACCTCGTAATTTTTAACAACGGTCACATGACGAAGCAACACCTGAGCTGGCACCCCACTCTCCAAACTCCCACACCAACTCAACGTGAGGACTTTCGGCCACGACAGATTTAAGGTGCACCAACCGCCTCTACACCATACGCATACAAACATCCATGCTCGGACTCGAACCAGGAACCTTCCGAACTAGAGGCTAACACCTTAACCACTACACCTGTTCCATTACTTATTTAAACATAAAAATAGACAAATTTTACCGGTTTTTTAAAATTAAGTATACACCTTCTAAATTTCGTGCCCTTTATCAATCGTAATTATGTAAATTAAAAATTTGTACGTATTGAATGGTCTTTCCTGTACTTGGCGAACTTTTTATACTGTATGAATTCGATTGAACAAATGTAGTTTATAGCACGAAAAGTTTGAACCTATTAACTACTGCTGTATTTTATGAGTGAAATTTATTTTTTAACATTTTTTTTAATTCTTTCCATTTGAATAGTATTGCACGATTTATATTATAGTCACTAACTTTCTAAACTAGCTTACGGGATCCGAGTTCTGGCATTAGAAATAAATTTCTTATAGATTGATTCACATATACAAACAAAGCTTCTAATGTAAGAAAAAAATATTCATTATTTTTCTTTAGTTAAAAATACATTCTTCATTTTAAAATTAACCTCAGAAATGAAGAGTATAATAAACTGAGTTAAACATGATAAAAATCTTGAATAATTGAAGAAAAGTTTTTTTTAATGTGTTTAATTCAGTTTATTATTATTTTTTTCATTTCTGAGATTAATTACAAAATGAGAGAGAGAAGAATGTATTTTTTACTTTAGAAATAATGAATATTTCATAGATTGGAGGCTTTGTTTCTATATGTGAATAAAGCCATGAGTAATTAATTTCTAATGCAAGACTAAAAAATAGAACTCGGATCCTGTAAGCTAGAGGTTAGAAAGCTAACGGCTATAATATAAATCATGTAATCGTTTCTAAAATTTGTGAGAATTTCACAGACACATCAGTAGAATGACAACAGAAAAATAGGATTTGTCTATAAATACATAGGATTAACAAAGAAAGCGCGACGAAAACGCCACACCAAGTCGAGTAATAAGTGTTTCTCAGAAAGAAAAAACCCCCCACGAAACAAGTTTTACAAACGCTCTCCCCCCCCCCCTCCAAGAAATAAATTCGGAGAAAAGCCGAGATAGTACGACAGTTCAACACCAGGTGGCGCTGCTTGTACCGGAAGTCCAAGTGAGTTGTTTCCGGTGAACGACTCTTTTGAACGAATCTTTCAACTGAGTCGATTCAAAAGAATCGAATCTTTCAAAAGAATCGATTTGCCCATCCCTATAGCAAAGGAGTCTCCTCTCTCTAACTGAAAAAAAGGGGGGTTCCTTAGCAGAGAAAATCAGTCCCTACGTCTTCTTTCCGGGATCGCCAAAAACGAAGGTCACCCCAATGCGAGGGGGAAATTAACGCCAATAATTTTACATACAGTACGCGGGAGAAAGACAGCCGGGGTTATTCCTTTATCCCAACGGAATGTTAAAAAACCTCAGGAAGAAGAGAGCCAAATCACGCCAACATCTTCCGGTCATTAAGAAGTGTCACGTTGAAGGTTAAGTGGGGTGGATTTGACCTTGAAAGGTCACCAATTGTCCAATCAGGGTGGACAAGGTATAGATGAGACCGTGAGAATGATGAGGGGTCGCTGTGCCCTAATCAAGGAAGCACTCAAAGCAGAATTCCAAGAAGGGAAAAAGCCTGAGAAAACCAATGTATGCTTTCAAGATTTTCGTTGTTAGGAAGCCGGGAATGGGATTGAAAAAAACAACTTTACAGGGAATCCAATTTTTGGTCTCATTTCTTTTCCAAAAAATCTGGGGTGGATGGAAAATAATTAAAACATGTGGGGAAGGGTAAGCCTTCACCACAGAATCATTCCCGGGTGACTTCAATAAACAATCCGAGCTTGACGCAAAAACAAAGGAAACCAAAATTTGCGAGGATCATTTTACCGAAACCCACACACGAGACGAAACAGGAAGATATGTCGTAAAAATGGCCTTGAAAGATGACCCCATCGTATTAGGCGAGTCAAGAAGTGTTGCAGAAAAGCGATTAAACTCTCTGTGGAAGAGGCAAGAAAAAAAACCTCAATTTTTGACTAAGTATCGGGAATTTCTAAACGAATATAAGGAACAAGGTCACATGCGAGAAATAATTGAGAATAGGGAACCAGATGTAGTGTATTACATGCCACACCACGGTGTGTACCGACCAGACAAGAGTACAACAAAATCGAGAGTTGTTGACAATGTTTTTAACGTTTCCAGTCTTACAAGAAAACAAAAAATCGTTGAATTCACTCCAATATAATGATAGGGTGATACAAGAGGATCTTTTTTCTATCATGATGAGGTTCGGCAAACACAACTTCGCATTCACAGCTGATATCCATCAAATGTTTAGGATGATAAACAGTAGATGAACAAAGGAACTTACAAAGAATCCTGTGGAAAGAAGGATATGATTATCCAATGAAAACCTTTGAGCTCTCCACCGTTACTTACGGAACAGTTAGTGCACCTCATCTAGCAATCCGTATCTTGAAGCAAATAACTATTGACGAGGGTTTGTGTTTCCTACTTGTGGCTAGTGATTTTTACATGGACGATGACCTTTCCGGAGCTCAAACATTGTGCGAAGCCAAAGCGATCCAACGAGAACTTATCCAGATTCCGGAGGCTGCAGGAATGCAGCTTCAAAAATGGTGAGGAAATCACCCTGAACTCTCCATAAGCGCGAGCGACACTTTTACTTCCTGAAGAATCAAAGGTTCTAGGCGTCTGCTGGAACCCGAACAGAGACTGTTTCTACTTCAAAGTGGAGTTAAGTGAGAACATTTCCTACTCGAAACGCGATGTTCTTTCATCAATTACAAGACTCTTTGACCAATAGACCTCAATTGCCCAATAACTACCAGAGCCAAAATTTTCCTTCAAGGACTTTAATCACAAAAATTGGACTGGTTAGATCCCACTCCACAGAAGAAGCAAAGGAAATGGACGAAGTTTTTTAAACAACTTCCTGAAGTCAACAGTTTGAAGATTCATAACCACGTGCTCATCGTCCAAGCAGTCAAAATCGATCTGCATGGCTTTTCCGATGCTTCGGAAAAGGCTTTTGGCGCTGCTGTCTACTTGCGATCAACAAACGTCCACGGACATGTACAGACGGTATTGCTCTGCGGCAAATCCAGAGTGGCCCCGCTGAAGGTATTGACAATTCCTCGTCTAGAATTGTCAGGAGCACTACTCTTGACACGATTAGTTTCAAAGCTGGTCCCTATCCTTCTACTTCAACTTTATCGCATCTACTTGTGGATATATTCAACAATCAAACTAGCATGGATTCAAACTCCCCATGAAAAGTTCAATCAGTTTGTTTCCAACCGAGTCCAAGAAATCAACGCGTTGTGTAAATACTGCGAGTAGAGGTACGTATCATCTCAAAGGACAATCCAGCCAAGAGGTAATCAAGAGGTATGGGAGCTTCTGATCTCCTACCAAATGACTTGTGGTGGACGATTCCCGAGTTCCTTGATTAGGACATTCCCACCCCAGATGGACTTTTGGGCCCCAAAGAAGATAACTACACTGATGTTTGTAAAAAATGCAACACCATGAAGTAATCATCCGAATTAAATGAAATTTGCAGCAAATGTCAATTATAGGATGTTATGCAAAGTAGCAAAGTTTCAGAGCCACCACTCACACGTGGTGTGAGCAGCGCCCTCTGAACTGATGCTAAAACCGTATAAATAGAGGGCTGTAGCGGGACGTTGAAAATAGTGCATGTTTTTTTTAGTGGGGAACGTTTAGTGAGACCTAAGTATGCCTAAACGACGAAATAGGGTGAAATTTCAACAACTTACGGAGTTTGAACGGGGAAGAATCATCGGCCTTCGTGAAGGAGGATTTTCCTATCGCGCAATAACAGATCGTGTGCAGCGAAACAGTTCCCCAGTGATGCGAGTTTGGAAGCAGTGGACCGACTAGGACCGGACAACTCGAAAAACTGGGAGTGGATGACGGAAGGTGACGTCAGTGCGCGATGATAGACACCTGGTTCACATGGTGGTGAAAGACCGTACAGCTTCCTCCAGGCAGTTGGCAGCACTTTGGTCTACTCCTACGTGTGTATTAATGTCGGCTTTGTCAGTTCGCCGACGTCTGCTGCTCCGTGGACTGCGTGCAAGTATTCCTTTATACAGGATCCCCCTCACGCCAAACCATCGACGGCTGCGTCTGCAATGGGCTCCTGAGCACAGAGCCAGGCGGACTGATTGGCAACAAGTTGAATTTTCTGACAAATCCCGCTTTAATTTGTGGAACCATGATTACCGTATTCGTGTTAGACGCTATACCGGTGAACGCTGCTTTCCAGAGTGCGTTATCGAACGTCATAGTGGCCGAACACCCGGAATTATGGTCTGGGGTGCGATTTTGTATCATGGACGATCTCAGCTGCTACGAATTGAGGGTAATTTTAATAGCAACAGGTACGTCCGTGAAGTGCTAGAGCCCAAAATCGTTCCCTTCCTTCAAGGCATCCCTGGAGCTATCTTTCAACAGGATAATGCACGCCCACATGTTGCAAGGAATATACGAGACTTCTTTTCAGCTCAGCACATGCAACTTCTTCCTTGGCCTGCTTATTCGCCGGATGTGTCGCCTATTGAGCACGTGTGGTATTTGGTTGGTCGGCGTCTCGCTCGTGATCCGCGTCCTACAGCTCCAAAAGACGAACTTTGGATGTTATACACAAACAATATGGAATTCTCTTCCACAAGCTGACATTCAACATCTGTTTCACTCCATGCCACGTCGTATAGCAGCACTTATTGCAGCTCGTGGTGGCTACACCAAATACTGATTTCGGACACTTAAAATTGTTTTTTTTTTTTTTTTTTACTTTGAAAATTTATTCATTCGTTTTTACTAATACGTATGTATTGTGTTTTAAATTTCATTTAATTCTGATGACTCCTTTATGGTGTTGCATTTTTTACAAACAGCAGTATATATATATATATATATATATATATATATATATATATATATATATATATATATATATATATATATATATATATATATATATATATATATATATATATATATATGTGCTTATCTGTTATTCATTATATGTTGATTATGATGTTAATCATCATATTCAAGAATGAATACATTTCTATCGCTAAACACCATTACACCGTTAAATCTGACAGTTCCAACCACAAATTCATGGACGTGAAGGAGTATGAAGAAGGTCCTTCCAGCTCAGATTCTCTTACTAACCCTATACAAATTATTGTTTCTGTTTCGACGTCCTGTCATGTTTCCTCTTTTGACATCCGTCCTCTTACGAAAGTACTCAGGCCAAGCGAAAGACTTCTCATCTCAAGCTGTGACATCTAGTTCTTTTAAGGGGACTCCAGAGGTAAAAAGGAGGAAAGAAAGGATGATTTCCCAAGAGGTCTTACTTTCGATAAACATGAATATAAGCAGGAATTAATATTAACAAGTATTAAAAGCGCAGTGATTGCCGGAGGATGTGGATTCGGGATAAAACTGTCTTGAATGAGATCTAAATTATTATTTTGCCTCTGAGGCGTTTCCGAAATATCGCAGTAAAGTAACTGAAGAACAAAATGGCAATTATCAAATAATTATAGGGTGTCCCACTTCTGATTCCACATTTATGGGGACGTGGACAAAAGCAGACATATCAAAAAAAAGCGAACACAATTTAATCAAATGGCATAAAAGAGCGCAATATAGACACTTATATTAACAGCCAACCACTGTTATTGGAAATATTAACAGTTATCGACAAATGTTAGTGGGATAACAGTGAAATTATTCAAATATTGAATTGAATTTTAAATTTTAAAAAATTTAAAATTTTAGAACATTTGATAAGTGTAAAAAGATTTTAAAACAAAATATTTTGATTGTGAATTTAAACAGCTAATAATCGTTCAAATTTTAACAATTAATTTTAACAATTAATTTTAACAAAACTTAGTTGTTAATAAATAATTAAACTGCTAATGTTAATAGATACTAACAAACTGCTATCGCGCAATAGAAATAAAGGTTAACACCTGTTGACGTAAAATAACTGTTTGACCATCTCTATAACCGCTGACGTCTGCTTATGACCGTGGAACAATGTCTAAAGTATTTCACATGATCAGTTCGTTAACACTCTTTTTGCGTTGTACAACAATTCCATAATTATTTTCTTAATTAATTAATTAATTAATATGTTGTTCCCAACACATTTTGTCTCGAAAATGAAAGCTTACTTCACCCTATGTATTACCACTGATATTTCCAGACTAGTTTTGCACGAAACTTAAGTTAATCAATATGCTTGTAATGAGTTCTCCGATTATTTTGGTCGTCATCTGTTTTCGTGGTGTTGTCCTTGAATCTTTCCCTTAGGGGATTGATCCCGGACCGTCGTCAATAGCCAGTTTTGTTGCTCTAGTACAACGTTAATTATATATTACCAATTAATATGTATTAATTAATAATATATATTATTAATTAATTGTATATTATTAATTAATTGTATATTATTAATTAATTATATATTACCGATTATTTTTGGATAGTCCGTAGTGCTGCTCCAGTGCGACGTAAATTAACTATCTACCTACCTATTATTTTTCTTTAATAGTTTTGCTCTTCAGCTGTTAGGAGGTAGATATTTTAATTAACGTCTTACTGTAGCAACACAACGGGCTATTTAGGACGATCCGGGATCAGTCCCCAGTGGAAAGGTCAGAGGACAACACTACGTAATTTTGAATCACGGTCTGGTGACGAAGTAACACTTGAGCTGGCACCCCACTCTCCATACTTCCACATCATTTCAGGCCACGACAGATTTAACGTGCACCAGACCCCTTTGTACACGACGGTGACTCTTTCAACCGGGTCCCCGCGGCCTCGCACACCGCTGTTAGGAATAAATGCTCTTTGATACTGCTAAATCTATGATCACAAAATGACGGTACAAGTTGTATGAGATACTTTTCCCATTTACACCTACCCGCATTCAAATCAGAATTAACATTAAGTAAGCATATAAAATAAGATTGGTTGAGTTTTTTGACGCAATACCCAGATTTGGCTAAGCTGTGCCGAACACAAGACAGACAACGCGAGTTAATATCAGGTAAGCAAAGTAGGTAGTTTAGTTTATGCCTCATTTGAGCAACACAACTGGACATTGTCAAGTAATAGCCATACACAAAAAAGGAAAGTTTTAGGGTTTCAGAAAAGAGAACTCTATATCTTCTTCTTCTTCTTCTCCTTATTCTTCTTCTTCTTCAGGAGCACAACAGCCTTTTACAGGCCAAGGCTGACTCGCAGATCCTCCTCCATTTGGCCCTGTCTGGTGCGACCGCCCGCCATCGGTTGACTCCCAAAAACTTGAGATCACTTTCCACATCATCAATCCATCTTGTAGGTGGTCATCCCTTTCTTCTTGTCCCTTCAATTTTGGAAAAAGTCACTTTTTTGGTAGGGTCAGCACCGGGATTTCTAAAGAGATGGCCCAACCATCTGATGCGTGACGCTTTAATTGTTCTTACTATGTCGGTCCCACCGAATTTATCATATTTTTTGTATATTTCGTGGTTGTAAAGGATCTTTCTCACGTTGTTCTCTTGAGTAGGTCCAAATATTTTTCTTAAGATCTTCCTTTCAAAAATTAGTAGTTTTTCCTCCTCGGTTTTATTGAGGGTCCAACATTCACTCCCATACATGACTATGGGTCTGATTAAAGTCTTATAAAGGGTTAGTTTGATCTTCGCGCTGATGAACCTGGATTTTAGTTGGTTTCTGAGGCCGTAAGAACTGTTAGCCTAACTATATCTAGAGTAAGTTAAATATAAATCAAACCTCCACCGGCTCTTCCAGAGACTCACAGGACAATAGATCAGAAGGCAAACCTACTTGGACACGGTGTCTCGAATATTTTATACATTACTAGCCACTGCGTGGCTAGCCTGGCCTTGCCCGTGTTGCATACCAACACCACGGGCAACGACGAGATGTGAGGTATTAATCAGGTGTAAAATTTTCCTCAGATTTCAAATCCGTTGAAATTTTTACTATGTCTTTAATGTTCTAGGAGATAGAAAAAAGAACTCAGTGACTCCAGTTAAAAGATTATTTGTTTTTATCCTCTGGCTGGAAAATCATTCCTCCGAGCAAAATCAAAACAATCCAGTCAAAATATCGCTGTGGAATCGTTTGAGCGGACACTACGCATTCCCATTTAATTGCGAAGAGCGAAATGAAAATATTTGGCATGGTTTCAAAGGCTGACTTCAGTAGTGACGATTGTGACGTGACGTCAGAAGGGAAAATAGAAGAATTCCGTTGTTTCTTCCAATGTCGGAGCAGACGAAACGAAATTCCAAAAGAGAAAAAGACTATTAAATTAATTTTTAAAAGCTCTAGATTGAACTTAAAAAATTCGCCGCGATCCTAAAATTGCAAAAAAAATTTGGACTACCTGTGTGCCAAATCACATTGCTATAAGTACCATAGATTCGTCAGGACTTTGATCACAAGAAACAAACAAACAGACAGACAAACACTTCCTTTTATAATATTAGAGATAGGAGACATTTTCTGGTAGTTTAATATGGTGTGGTCCTAGTATTTCTAAGGTGTTATGTGTTTCCTGTATGTATTCTAAACGGAACATTACTTAGCTTGCTTTTCGAATACGATTTCAGCTAATAAAAATTCTAAAGAATGAATTCGGAATTTATGTATGATAGTTGATTGATCAAGACTAATTAGATTGAACGCCAAATGTTGCCAAAATGGCGATAACCTACATTTGAAAGTAACCGCAATGTATCATCTCACGTAAAAGCAATTCACAAAGTAAAATCTTCGCAGACCGTTTGGTTTATTTGTTTGCAACGAAATTCCCTCTCATACTAATTTAAAGAAAAAAAAACGGATTTTTCTATCAAAATCTTTCATTTATTTCCTGTTTAGTAGCGGTTAAAAGTAAAAATACCTACCAATCAAATATATTTTGCCCCAAACTATTACACTGTATATTTTCACTGCAGACCAAAGCAGAAAACAAAAGATATCAGTAAAGACAAGACATGCGAAAGTTTCATTAAGCTGACCGTTATTGTCTGCTCAATACAAAGCCCCCTTAAAGTCTACAGCTCTGCTGATAAAAATAAACAGCATTTGATCGGGAGGGATACATTTAGATCTATGATGACTTACAGTGATGTTGTCCGTGCAGTTTTCCACCGACAATAGCAAAAAACCTTTCGTTCTGAAAAATGAGACAACAGCTCACATTCGGCCAATATTGTACTTATATCCTCAAGGGCTCGGACAGAAATTAAATCCCCAAGAAATCCTAACAATAAGAAAACGTCGCAACGCAATTTTGTTCCGGGAATCGAGAGAGAGCTATCAATGACATCCTTAACCGTGGGGTTTTGTTTCTGTAACCGAAACCGCTATTTTCAGATTTTTCTTTGAGATTTTCTATTGTCAGCAAAATTCCCTAACTTCATTTAAAGTCGATATTGGGTTCTAAGGAATTCAATTTCCGACAGTCTTTAAGATCGTGGATCTCTCTGCAGAGGAAGGGCACTCCGTCCCGAAAATGGAATTCGATTTCTAATTTTAGGCAGTTAAAAAAGTTGGATTGCGCCATTGATAAATTTGGGCTAATTCCTATACTTTCATAGGACTCGTCGATAGTTGACAGATGAAAATAATGTGCGATGGAGGATGGGAAAAAAGTTAATTTGCTCTCCACGTCGTTTTAAAAAATTCCATTCGATGTCGATTAATGACACGAAGATTCCCCCCCCCCTGTCAATAGTAAAATATTGCTGTACCAAAGCTCAACTCCAAGCGTTGGTTAATCTTGTTAGATTAATGCGAGTGATTGAAATAATTTTGCATAACTATAGACTTTGAAGGGCGCGTTATTAACCCTTCTTTGCATAATGGTGGAAATTTCCATCATAACATTGTGAATGCCCAAAAATTATATAAAAGAACAAATTCACTTTAAGTTGATCGTGTCTGGATACCTTTTTAATGTCCATTGCATAAAAAAAAACATAACTGTCAAAAAAATAAAGTGTCACTATCAGTAAAACGAGCTTGAAGCTGTCATTCCGCTGTTTGTTGTAGTTGCAATAAACGTATGATTTCGTTTTTAATTTTGTTTTATTGTATTTGAGTTTCTATTGCTAAAAAAGTGAAAATGAGTGGAAGAAAGGTTTGTAACATGTGTTTCTGTTATTTTTAGAGCCATTTCTGAAAAAGTTTGCGTTTAATTTAAAAAATAACACATGGTACCATCATATTGTTTTTTGCTAAATTTATACTATAAATATATACTAAGATTTTTTTAACCATTTTTCCTTTAATTTTGAACATGAATTATATCACCTTGATTTATTCCACCAATAAAGAAAAAATCATGCAAAGAAGGGTTAACTTTGTTAGTTTCTTCTCTTTTAAGTACTCGAAATTCGTTTAATTTATCCACACTGCATAGGTCAGAAATTCCGAGTTGGCATACTTCTTATAAAAGCTTAGATTAAAAAATACTTTTTACACAATTTTAAATTTTAATTATTCAATTATTTTAAATTGCAATTTATGGTACCGAATCCGGATAAATAATATGTGAACTTTGATTATTACATGAATTAAGGAACAAGATTTAATTTTATTTTCTACAATTTAGTGTATGAAGATACTAAAAATGAGCTTACAATTTTACAATACCAGTGTGGCGTATTATGAGTTGTAAGTAACATTTTTTACGCAGTAGGGTCAATTTCAAAGTATTTTAAATTATAAATGTAGTAGGTAGTTTTAGTTTAGAGTTCAATGGTATTTTTTACAGTATATTTTATGCATAATCCTGGGTTATTTTGGATACCAAGGAATGTAATAAAATTGCTTCGTTTTTAGTATTTTTAGAATAAAAATTTATAATCTTTCAATTTGAACAGATATCATTTTATAGGAAAAGTATAACACCTGTAAGAATTTTTATATTTTTAAATAACAAAACTTTATAGCGTAAAAACATTTCTTGTATATATATATATATATATATATATATATATATATATATAAATGAATATAAAACTCTTAAATACTTACGACTTTTCTGTTTCTCCACATGATTTGATCGTGAGCATTCAAGTTTATTTAAAAACTCTATTTTTTTTAACAGATTTAATAAAAATAGTAAGGCACAAAAAATGGTTTTAAAAAAATTTATTTACAAAATTAAGCATTTGATCAAAATTTACGCATAAATACCAATTTTTAAATAGAAAATATTCGTAAAAGTTTTCTTTAATTGTAAAGAAAATATTGAATACATTATTTTAATTAGGAAATCAGATTTTAAGTGAAGTATTTAAATATAAATACAATTTCATCAACATACATTTCAAAAAATTTTATCAAATCACACGAAGATTAAAATGTCACGCTAAAAAATGAAAGAAAGCTTAATTGTTACATAAAACCATTATAATACCACTAGCACGTTTTGAACATGTTAAAGTTACAGGGGTGTAAGTCACGTTTTCTTCGTTTTCCAGAAATTAACATAACGCGAAAGGTACTGTAGTACATTCAGAAACAAAAATGGTGTAATGCTATCATTATATTTGTATCACCTGGATCCAAATTTAACATAGAGACTTAAATTGAATTGAATTTGGTACCATATTTACAATTTTACTGTTGACGAAAATGACATGCACCACTATGTATTTGCAAAGCCAATGACTTACAACACTGTGTATGACTTGCACCAGAGTATTTGTCAGCAAAATGAATATAAAGTGAACTTGATAACCTTTTTTTTATTTCCAATAGCAAGGCAGTACAATTGCGAAGACAAATACAATACAATACAAAGTTGACCGAGGTATTATACAAGGCCAGAAGTGATGGGGCACCCAGTGGGTGGACCATCATTGTCCCTAACAAAACACAGCACAATTTACATCCATGCCCTAACCCCGGATTCGAACCAGGAACCTTCCGATCCAGAGGCCAACACCTTGACCACTAGACCGGTTGGTCGGCTAACTTGATGACCTAAAAAAATAGATTTCATTCGTATTAAAAATAAGTAATTGTTATTACAAATGGGGGACGAAAATCAAAGACTGAATAAAAAGTCATTTATTATTTCGTTCTGGCTCTGGATCTACAGTTTCCAGTGAACCAAGAAGATATGCCAGGTGGCATATCTTCACATTCAAAAGTCGTTCGAAAAGATGGGGAAAATCGTGTTTCACTGGTGGAATGTGTTTCAGAAGGTTCATCATATCCTTCGCTTCTGCAACTGGTATACCTCGAGGATACAGCGCATCTTGATGAACGTTCGCTAGAAATGATGGTCTACCATCCCTTGCTTGACGTAGATTAAACACAGAAAATGGCATGTCATTATTCAGTGTTTATTTACACAGAAGAGTGTAAGGACAATCTTTCAAAATCCTAATCCATGGGATCTTCAACCAGTTAAAGGGGTATTGTTCTCGTTTTTCTTTCAACGTGTGATATAGTAGTAGTGTTCTAAGTTAGCAACAGATTTGAAATCGTCACAACTCATTTTGATCAACATGAATCTATTTTTTCTCCTGCCTTTCAGAATAATAATGTGCCAGTCATCAGGAGTATAAATCAATCTATTCTTTGTGTATAATTCAATTGATACAAATTCTGTGTCGTTAGGAAGGTAAGAGTGGCCACTTACCATAAACTTATGATCAATGATTTCCTAACAGTTGTCATTGCTCTGATTGAACTTCATCAAGTACAATGGTAACTTCAGGTTACGATTTTGACCTATACACGATAATGAATGTTTGGCTATGGAGCCCTTGATTCAAGATGTTTGATAATGCGGGAACCAACCTCTTGTGACCCGGGAGAAGTAATGGTCACATCCTAGCAATACATAATCCCAGCATCTGTTCCAAGTTCATGGCATCCCAAATTGTAACTGTACATGTGTCCGCTTGTAGTATGCAACATATGTAGTCAATACTGAGAAAGGGAGAGCTTTTTATAGGTCAAACGTCACAGCATAGACAGATTTATCTTTCACGCGCCTTCAATGCTTCCTCATTTCTCGCTTATCGCGACTTTTTTTGCTTTTCTAAGATGGGGTTCTTATTCCATTTTAAGTTGCGAATTATCTCCTCATTTTCACTTGCTTTAATTTTTATGTCATAGGCATCGCATTTACTACAGGTATCTTTCAGTGGACTATGAAAATGCAAGTAGAACTTATCATAAAGGTTCGGCGATAGACAACTTCAGAAACTGAGTCAATATTTTTCCCTGAGCTTTTCTTTATACCAGTCGTATATTGCACGTGCATTCATTTCGGGAGGTAGAAATTTCTGTTGGGATTCTCAGTTCTGGTATAGTAGGACTGGATCTAATACGGTCACGCACCTGTTTCATTACTACGTCAGGTGTCGCATGGTGCCCTAGGACCATCAGATCCGTCCAATGGATCTTGAATACTTTCTTCAGAATCCATTGTTTTGTATAGAAATTCTACGCTGAAGTGTGGAATCAGTCGACACTCTGGAAGTGCTTACAAACACAGTGGTGTAAGCCTGTCTAACACCACATTGATGTTAAACAAAACCGATGTTTCCTTTAACACTTGAACTTCCACCGCCATTTGTTGGCAGTTGAATGAATCTCTGAGTTATTCACGTTGTCTGTTAACAGACTGACTTACTATCTAGATCTGGTGTCTGTCTAAGTTAGGTTTATTTTTTTGAAAAGTGACTTATACCACTGTAACTTTAACCCGTCTATATGGTCACGCACCTTTCATTACTACGTCCGTTGTCTTGTGTTTTGAAACATGGTGCCTTCGATCATCAGATCCGTCTAATGGATCTTGAATACTTTCTTCAGAATCCATTGTTTTGTATAGAAATTCTACGCAGAAGTGTGGAATCTGTCGACACTCTGGAAGAGCTTACAAACACAATGGTGTAAGTCTGACTTACACCACTTTGATGATAAACAAAACCGATGTTTCCTTTAACACTTGAACTTCCACTGCCATTTGTTGGCAGTTGAATGAAGCTCTGACTTATTCACGTTGTCTATTAACATATTGACTGATCTATAGATCCGGTTTCTGTGTCCAGGGTGGGTTTTTTTTTTTTTTTTGAAAAAAGTGACTTACGCTATTGTAACTTTAACCCGTCCATATGAAAATGCAAAAACACATAAAGGAATAAATGATTATTCTTGTTGTGTTTAGTCACAGTTGATATTTTACAAAATAATGCTTGAATTGAGATAAAAGAATTAGTTTTAAGCTATATAAATAAAAATAATAAAAAGGTATGTAACTTTTTTCTGAAGCATTAATCATTATTAAAGTTCATTTAAATATTTTCATGTTAATGTGTTATCCATTCTTAATTATTCTTGTGGATATCATCACACAAATGATAGAAAACTCCCAACTTATGTCATTAAGAGGATCAAATTGAAAGATGAAAAATTGTTCTTTTACAGCTGAAATAGACTTCAAGCAATTTATGACTTTCAAAAGAATCTGACGTTTCCTAAGAAATTAATCGAGTCACACAATTAAGGATCTGCATGCCCAAATACTTCATCAATCGCATTCTTATTAATCAGGGGGGATTATGCGAGTTCAGAATAAATATCCTATTTAGCAGAGAAATACTCAAACCCATAACATTTGATCGAAATCACGAAATCAAATCAAATCGTGTGCGTAATGACTCAGAAAACGTCAGTGAATTTCGATTGTTCTAGTCCACATCGAATTTCGTTTAATTTAGTTTGAAACTGGAAGCTATTATTTCAAATCATTTCATGCCTCGAGTTTATGTTTCCGATTCCACTTCAGTGATACGCAAGCACGATTTGGTTCGCGGCTTTCAAAAGCATAGAATCAATTACAAAGCGCAAGTTTATTGTGAAACGGATATAATTTTGAACTAGGACTTCCGTTTCAGATCGTGAATTTCATATCTAATCATATACTACTTTGAAATATCTAGTGACGCTTGACTGAAATCTGAACTATTGCTTGGCCTCAATGTAACTCATATAATTCTAAGATCGCCGATCATGCAGATAGCTAATTATCACGAACAATGTAACTCAATTTTGAATATCCTCCGCACCTTTATGTTCACGTATATGCAGAATATAAAACTAATTTGTAAGTTGCTACCTCAAAACCTGTTAAAGAATGGTAACGTTACCTCAAAATTACATAGTGTTTATGGATTTTACTTCTATATTATGGCCGACCAACCGGTATAGTGGTTACGGTGTTAGCCTCTAGATCGGAAGGTTCCTGGTTCGAATCCGGGTACGGGCATGGATGTTTGTAAGCGTATGGTGTAGAGGCGGCTGGTGCACCTTAAATCTGTCGTGGCCGAAAGTCCTCACGTTGGGTTGGCGTGGAAGTTTGGAGAGTGGGGTGCCAGCTCAGGTGTTGCTTCGTCATCTGACCGTGGTTCAAAATTACGAGGTGTTGTCCTCGGATCTTTCCCTCAAGGGACTGATCCCGGACCGTCGTCAATAGCCCGTTGTGTTGCTCTAGTACGACGTTAACTAAAATTACCATTACCATTACTTCTATATTATGTTGTATCTCGGTGGAACTGTCGTTCACGGTAAGAAGGCGATTTGTCGCCAAATATGGTAACCTTCACCTTTTGCTGTTTTTCTTTACATCTGCCGTTTTTGTTATGGCAACCCTATCTGCAAAATTTCTCGCACCCCACGCTCTGAATGGTATTTTTTTGCGTTGTTTCATTGGCGACAAAAATTAGTTGGCGACAAACGTCTTACCGTGAACGACAACTCCACCTGTATCTCTACTATTATAAATGATGGTAATTTTAATTAACGTCGTACTAGAGCAACACAACGGGCTATTGACGACGGTCCGGGATCAGTCCCTTAAGGGAAAGATCCGAGGACAACACCTCGTAATTTTGAACCACGGTCAGATGACGAAGCAACACCTGAGCTGGCTCCCCACTCTCCAAACTTCCACGCCAACCCAACGTGAGGACTTTCGGCCACGACAGATTTAAGGTGCACCAGCCGCCTCTACACTATACGTTTACAAACATCCATACCCGGGCCCGGATTCGAACCAGGAACCTTCCGATCTAGACTACTATTATAAAAGGAAATGTTTGTTTGTTTGTTTCGCGGCTGCAAAATCCTGACGATCTATGGCACTTACAGCAATGAGATTTGGCACACAGGTAATCGGAATTTTTTGCAATTTTTGGGTCGTTGGAATTTTAGCAAATTTTAAAATTCAATCTAGAAGATTTTTAAATGAATTTAAAAGTTTTATTCACCATCGGTTTTTCAACGAATTTCTAGAAGAAGAAACGCCAGAAATGACCTTGCCAAGTCAGCAGTTGGATACATGCCAAGTTTTTTTCCTCCGACAAAACGCGTAGAAAATTATTTTTTTCGTTTCAGCTTTGATTTTGCTCGAGGAATGATTAACAGTCACAGTTCTTTTTTCTATCTCCTAGACCGTTAAAGATAGAGTAAAAATTTCAACGGATTTGAAATCTGCGGAAAATTTCAGTTTAAATTGATACCTAAAAATATGATTTTCTTTAAATAAATAATTTTTTAATAGAATATATCTTCAACGGATTTGAAATCTGAACCGTACATCACAGCGTTAACCGTGGTGTTGGTTTGGGCACGGACAACGCCGGGCTAGCCACGCAGTGGCTAGTCTATATATATGAAAAAGGTTGTGGGTGTGTATATTCTCTATACAAATCTACACCGTTTGACCAATCCACGCCAAATGTGGTACACTTATACTTTAGAACACTGCGGAAAACATAGGCTAGTTTTTTTATGTCTTGCAACCAATCTGTAGCCATGAAAATTGATTCACAGGTAGCCCTAAAAGTGCCACTCGAAGCCCCAATTTTAAAATCTAAAGTTTGGTTTCCTGCAACAAATGGACGTGGACAAGGAAACATGTTCCACAGGGTCTGTAAATTTGAGTTAACGCAGGGAAATGTCGCCGTCATATTTTAGCTGTCGCGGTAGGAAACACGTTCAACAGGGTTTGTGTATTTGAGTTAACACAGGGAAATGTCGCACAGTCATATTTTAGCTGTCGCGGTAGGAAACACGTTCAACAGGGTTTGTGTATTTGAGTTAACACAGGGAAATGTCGCACAGTCATATATTAGCTGTCGCGGTAGGAAACACGTTCAACAGGGTTTGTGTATTTTAGTTAACACAGGGAAATGTCGCACAGTCATATTTTAGCTGTCGCGGTCATATTTGAATCGCGAGCAACGCGGGGTTATTCTGCTAGTACTTTATATCTTCTTTGTATCTTGTGCAGTGTTCAATACAGTAATACGAAACATTTCGAAAATTTTATTTTGATTTTTTTTTATCCTTCTTAATTTTTGCGTCAAAAACTGCTCTGTGTTGGCCAGCCTGTGGTGCAAAAACTTGTACCTAACTTTCACTAGGTCTTAACAAAGGAAGAATTTGTTTTTCCTACTCGGATCTTCATTCCCTCGGAGTAATGGAACAGGTTTATATCGACGAGATATCTCGTCCTTTTCAAAATTAACCAGATCTTGGAAGAGATATTGTGTCGCAACACTGTTTTTGGGAGGTTTAATTGAAAGTAAACAAAAATCAGCATCATTGGACGCACAAAACAGAAAAAGTGACAACTATGTCAGTAAAATTTCAGTTTTCCATACGACCTAGAGTAGAATTTGTGATTGCAAAGTTTTTAAGCAAAAGTTAGTTTTACTACAGGCTTAGGTTTCATTGAAACCAATGAATTCAACATATCTAAGGTAACGATTGTAAGATAAGGTAGTGATGAAACTGTCCCATTGTACTTTATTTTTCTTTAAAGAAACGAAATCGATATTAAAAAATCGTACAAATATAGTTTTAGTTATATGGAAAAAACCTCAGTTGGAAAACATTAGTATGTTTTATATATACTTCGATTATAATACTTGAAACATTTATATACTAAACCTGTCTTAATCTAAACGCACTCAGGTAAAAAAAATTTTACTTTAATCCTTCTTTCTCTCTGAAATGTATCTTTTTCCAATATTGTAAGCATGTGTGAGGAAATGATAGTCTGTAGAAAATGTCTTAATACTGTATTTACTGTAGAGGTAGGTTGGTAGATACTAACGTCATCGTGGAGCAACACAACGTGCTACAGACGACGGTCTGGGATCAACCCGCGAAGGGAAAGATCCGAGGACAACACCTCGTAATTATGTCACGTTGGCGTGGTGTGGAAGTTTGGAGAGTGGAGTGTCATCTCAGGTTTTGGTTAGATTCGAACTTGCAACCCTCCGGTTGCTAGTACACTGCTGGCCATCCAAATTGCAACACCAAGAAAGACAAGAGATATCACAACAAAATTTATTTTGTAGATAACATGTTGACCAAGTATCAAATGATTAAATTTATAGACTTCTGTGAAGTGGGGTTCCTGCCAAAATCAGTAGCCAGAGTAGCCGCCATTGTTGGAGATCACCGCTGCCACACGCCTCGGCATTGATTCAAAGAGACTTTGGATGTGTTCTTGGGGTACAGCAGACCAAGCAGCTACCACCCGTTGCCAAAGTTGATCTGGTGTGGCAGCTGGGGATGTAATCTGGGTCAATCGTTGAGCAACCATGGACCACATGTTTTCTATCGGCGTAAGATCCGGAGAGCGAATTGGCCAGTGAAACAATTTAATCTGGAGATTGACGAAGAACCCTTGGACAATGCATGCCACGTGTGGTCTTGCATTATCCTGTTGAAATATGGCTGTGGGCAAGCCCTGAAGGTAAGGAAGGACAACTGGCTCCAACACCTCGTAGATGTAGCGCTGGCTGTTTAAAGAACCGGCAATGCGTACTAGAGGAGTGCGAGTGTGATATCCAATACCGCCCCATACCATAATACCCGGTGCAGGACCAGTGTGGCGGTGCATAACGCAGCTGTACAGCATCCTCTCTCCAGGGTGTCTCCAGACTCGAATCCGACCATCGTGGTGTTGCAGACAGAAGCGTGACTCGTCAGTAAATACAATTTCATTCCATTCTGCCGTCCATATCCTTCTTTCATCGCACCATTGGCGGCGGAGACGTCTGTGGTTCTGCGTCAAAGGTAGAAGAAGCAATGGACGTCTTGCGGACAGACCACTCTGCTGTGAACAGCGTCGAATGGTACGCGCAGACACTGGATGATGCGTTACAGACCGAATGTGCTGTGCTATGGTTCGTGATGTGGCTGATAGATCCGTCACTACCATACGCACAATATGCCTGTCATCACGTGAAGCGGTGCACTGAGGTGGATGCGATCGATCGAACACGTCGGTCCGTCGTACCCTCCTGCATCCAACGATCACATATCCGCATTACAGTTGTTTGGTTTCGTCCAACACGACTACCGATTTCCCTGAAAGATAATCCACAATCTCGGTAGGCCACTATCCTTCCTCTGTCGAACTCGGATACTTGATCAAAAAATGATCGCTGTTTTCTACGAGGCATAATTGATCGGGTTTTTTTTTTTAAACCACAAGAAAAACACAATTGCCGTACTTGAAATCGTCGAAATCTCCAAGCCTTAAATAGCGCTTTGAAGTGGCGCCACAGGCGCGCGTGATGTGCGTCTGCGCTGAAATTCTAATCATTTGCAAATCTCACCTCCACTAATGCATGTTGTAAATTTCATATTATTTGCATGCTTCCTTCAGGGTGTTGCATTTAAGGTGGCCAGCAGTGTATATTGCTCTTCCAACCGGGCTACCTCGGATCCAGAACAATGGTTAGAAGAGACAGAAGAGAAGAGATGAGAAGATATAAGAGAGAAATGAAGCTACGCTGTCAACAAACCCTCTTAATAAACACAGGAACACTTCTGACGTAAAAAAATATATGAAAATGCTTTAGGTACAAATTCGTACATTTTGATAAAATAGAGAACATTTTAAGAGCTTTGAATGAATATTTGCATAAAAAAAAGTGATTGATTGCCATTAATTCGTATTCAAATCCTAATAACACAATGGGTTACTAGATTATATCATTGAAAGGTAAGTTTTGACTGAAAACTCGTCAGTTTCAACAATTTGTACTGTACAATAGTTCCTTTATGTTGTTGTTGTTCGCGTGTCAATGGACAAGCAATATTGTAGTGGGGAAGCGGTCTATATTCCATCAAAAGCATTGGTCACAAACTCTGCCAATGTTGGTGCATCCCAGCTGTAGAGGATCTCCCGTAATGGGTCCCTGAGTGGAACCATTCCAATCCTCAAAGGATTCAAAGTTCCTTTATTGACATAGTATTTGTGCTTGAGTAATATTTTATGGGGAGTAAATGTTACCGCTAAAGTTCGAAAGCCGTTAATGTGCACACTACATAGCTAATTTGCAGATTAACTGATTTGCTCCGTTAACGTGCGGAATCAAGAGTTTTTCGCATTTAACCTAGGTAATGTGAACATTAACCGCTTCCGTATCGTTAAAGTTCAAAAGTTTGTTTCTCTCATTTCCTTTCCCTACACCTTCCCTCTCCTAATATTCTAAGCCGTTTGATTCTTTCTATCATAGTGTTTTAATTGATTGATGATGGGTTCTATCAACTAATTTGTTGATTGTATTAACTTGATTCTTTAGGTATCGAAAAATAAATAAATAATATTTTGTTAATTTCCTTAATTGTAATAATATTTTAAACCGTTTGATTCTTTCTATTAGTTTTTTTAATTGATTGATGATTGATTATATCAACTAATTTGTTGATTGTATTAACTTGATTCGTTAGATATCGAAAAATAAATAAATAACTCTTCAGAAACGTTGCTGTTGTTCCAGCAAAGATCTTATTTTCACTTTAACGAGTGCCTAGTAGGTGATGTACAGATTATTTAGGTAATTTGCAGATTACCTAGGTAATTTGAGATATGAAACTATTTTCGGCACTTTAACGGATCACCCTAGTTAATCTGCACATTACCTAGATAATCTGCAGAATAACTGATTACTGTACTTTAGTGGTAACATAAATATAAAATTAAACAATTTTATGCTAACAAAGATGCTGATTTTTCACAAGTTAAATCGGTTTTAATTTCCTTATGTATGATTTATTTGTATGCTGTTGAATTCTATGGGAGACATGTTTTTACGGTGGAGCGTGTTTCCTGTACGTATTCCGAACGTGACGTCACTTGGCTTGTTTATCAAATACGACCTTTAGTACTTCGTCAATAAAAATTCCAAAGAATAAACTCTGAATTGATATATAATAGTTGATTGGTCTCTCAACGCCAAACATCTCCAGAACGTTGATAAATCACATTTTAAGGTAACCGCGAAATGTCTCATACTAGAGTATTTGGGAATGTGGAAGTACAATCTTCTAATCTCATCAGGTTTGTTTACACTGGAATTCCCGCTTATTATACACAGAACTCGCACCTAAGAAATCAAGGGCTTCATGAATTTCATTCAAACTTATAACACTTTTTATTACCATATAATTGTTAGACAATAAGTATGCTTTGAATCAGGGTTATATTATTAGTGTAATACTGTATACTTATAAACGTGTTTATATATACCCCACACACATGAGCACTTTTGAACAAAACAGTTTTCAAAAACCGCACATTATAATTTCTAGAAAAAATATAATTAGAATTACCGAACATAAGAACCAAGAAAATTTTTGTACACCACACTTAAAATTTGCATACATCTAATTGAAAATGGCGAGTCTTCTAGCAATAGAAACACTCGTTAACCTAGACAAAACATTTATCAATGTTGTAATTTAATTTCACATAATCAATTACAAGCATTATCCTTTTTTGTGAATGTTTGTGAAAGCTGTTTCACTTAAATTAATTATATCTACTTAGAACAGCTGCTGAAACATCTATTGCAGTATCTTAATTTATGGTGCCGTTGTCTTTACGTTGCTTAAATTAATCACATCAAAACAAGAAGCCCGATATGAAAATTATGACTGTCAAGAACGAGGACAAAAGCGGCACTTTTTCATTCGGTTGATACTGAAGGAGAGGAAGTTGATAGTGTTCATAATTCAAGCGCTTATCCGCTCATGTCAGTGATTTGGGAAACTTGGGAGGACAAAAGCTGAGGTTCTCTTCTTGCCATAAAGACAACTACAATGTATGATGAGGGTATGGAGCGCTTATTGTCGGCATAAATTGGGGAAGCCCCTTTTTTGTTTTGTTTTCGACAACTCCTACATGTTTTTCTCCCTATATCTAAACTGTTTTGTTTGTAATGTGCACGTGTGTACAGTTTTATTGTGTTATAAAATAGAATAAGGAAAGGATATCCAACAGCTAGGAAATAGAATGGTCAGAGAGATATGTTGCTCAAACAATGTTTATTGTTTTCAATCTGGTTGGAGCTTCCGTTTGAAGATTGAAAAATTTTAGCACTAGCGAAAACAATACATCGCGATCTCTTCGAAGGAGTGAAGAGTGTTTTTAAATCCCGCAACTGTATTGCCTATTTTACTTCGCTTTTATTGTACGCCATTCTTTTACTTTACATCGGGTGTAGAAATAAATTGAATTGTGGATAATACTGGGAATTGCAAATTTAGCCAGTATAGAAAGTTTATTTTTGTGTATTATTACATACATGCAACCTTTATACCATAACCTCGACATTTACCGGCCCTTTTGAACACTTTTTCCAATAGGAAGTATTTTTATACGACAAATGTTGAAAAGAGCCGCGGTAGCTGAGTCAGTAGAGCGTCGGGCTCGCATCGGAAGGGTTGTGGGTTCTGTCCTCGACGGAGCCTGCAATTCTGATGGTTGCGAGATCGGCGTTTGGACCTGGCTAAATATCGTCGTGTTCGCTAATGGTGGCTGGAGCACGTTAAATAGGTCGTGGTCACAAAGTCCCCCATGTTCCAATACCAAATCAATACCTCTGGGGGTACCTGATCAGGGGGTTATCGGCCTCTGATTGGGATCTAAATTACGATATGTGTGAGTGAATGGATGTGTGAAAGGGACCTTCCTGTAAAACGGATGTGTCATGTATGAAGAAGTCCAACCCTCCGGGGCAATGGCACCCCCAACTGGGCCATATATGGCCCTCACGACAACAACAACAACAAATGTTGAAAAAATAGCTGCCGTAACATCTATCATCAATCAAAATGCATAAGATTACAGCGTGTTCTTAAAATAACTTACTCTATATATAAGCCCCTAGGGAAAGCACTTTTCAGAGTCGGTATGAAACTTGAGATTTATATATTTCAAGAGCCCTAGTGGTTACAGATACAGTCAAAAAATTTTGAATAGCAACGCCCACACTTTTTTTTTGTATCGTAACGTGATCGGCTACGTGAAAAACTAAAAACGGCTTTCAAATTGTACCTCTAACAAACTACTGCTCAAAAGCTCTGTCAAAGATGATGAGTCTGAACGACGAAAAAGGAAAGTGAGGGAATAAGTAGCAGTGATTATGCGCGTAAGTGGCATAAATCACAAGCACCAATCACAAAACGCCAACTGGCGCTAGCATTTGAGAAAAAGGTGAAACGTAGTTTTCTGTTGCCTTTCTGACATCTTGTTCGCATTCATTTTCTTTTACGGTGTCTTTGCGCAGTGGATTTTATAGCTAACTAGTTGAATAACCCTGCGTTCCTCGAGTTGAAATGGTTAAATGTTGATTGAAAAGTGAATTAGAATAATCACTTTTCTTACATTGAAAAATGCAATCATTTAAGTTGTACGGAAAGTACTTTTGAACTTCGTTTTAACTTTTTCATAGCTTCTATAATTTATACTTCGCATGCAAATATATATATATTTAATTCCTGAATAATATATTGCAATATGCAAAAGACTAAAACATATACAAACAGACACGAAATTCCGAAGAAAAATGCGAGATTCTGAAAATCGAAAGATGTGCAAAGTATCGAATTTCAACTTCCTGAGCTCAAATAGAACCATTCGAAAAAAAACATTAGAAATATATTGATAAAGATGATAATGATTTATGAAATTTAGTAATGCTCAAATATGACAAATTATTAAAGATGATAATGATTTATGAAATTTAGTAATGCTCAAATATGACAAATTATTAAAGATGATAATGATTTATGAAATTTAGTAATGCTCAAGTATGACAAATTATTAAAGATGTTAATGATTTAGGAAATTTAGTAATGCTCAAATATGACAAATTATCAAATATGACCGCGATATTTCCCTGTGTTAACTCAAATTCACAAACATTTGTTTTCTTCTAAAGCAAATTTATAAAATAAAACATTAATTCTGGTTGGTCAAATATCAACTAGCAAAATTACGCTTATATGATTAATGAGTTTTTCGTATGGGCTTTTTGTGTTCCACTACAAAATGTAAGTTATGAAAAAAAAATATTTTAATTATTACTCTCACGGCGTTGCTTGTGACAAAGTTATGCTTATAGAGAAAGGCAAGCGACAAAAATAAGAACCATTGTATCCTCTCAGTTTTCTGTAGAACGTGTTTCCTTGTCAATATTCATTTATTGTAGGAAAACAAACTTTAGATTTTAAAATTGGGACTATGAAGATTAGGACTATTAGGACTACCAGTGTGTCAATTTTCATGGTTGCAAGTGCTACAGATTGGTCTGAAGATAGGAATATATGATTTCTCGAATCAAACAAAGGTCATTCTTCACAGCGGCCGTTCGTATTGCAAAAAAATATAAAAGTTACAATTTAAAAATTATTTATTTAAAGAAAATCATATTTTTAGGTATCGATCTATTGTAAAATTTTTTCGCAGATTTCAAATCCGTTGAAATTTTTACTCTATCTTTAACAATCTAGGAGATAGAAAAAAAATACATAACTCCAGTTAAAACTTTTTATTTGTTTTGTTCCTCGGCTGAAAGCGTTCAAACGGAAACACGGAAAAACTTAATTTGGACTCTGCCATCTCTTTATCTGTTGCCATTCCAAAAAAAACAATAATAATTAAATTTCGTTAAATTCATTTTTAAATGTTCTAGATTGAATTTTAAAATTCGGCGCGCCCCAAATATTGCAAAAAATTTTGACTACCAGTGTGCCAAAGCTGAAGTTCGAAAAGTTTTCCCTCCAGTCTTTCACTAAGAAATTGTCAAATTTCGAAAAAAATCAATAGATATGTTTATCTTTGGTGAACTAACAAACATTTTTCGCTGTTGGAACTTGTTCTTGCAAAATCGGATTATTTTTCTGCTCACCTTCTTGTACAGGTAACTTACTCTTTATGAGAGAGTCCGATCGCAATTTTCGAAGTATCGGAGTGAAACTTGAAAATTTACAGGTGTCAAGGGGTATGATATCGAGTGTTATGAAAACAACAAAAATCAGGATCTCATGGTAGAGGATACAGTTAACAAATTTCAAAGTTTTCGAATAACAAAGCTCACTTTATTATCGCAATGCGATTGGAGCATTGAAAGCCTAAAATGATCTCGAAATGGTACCTTTTATACTATTATAAAAGGAAGTGTTTGTCTGTTTTCTGTGATCAAAGTCCTGACGAATTTATGGCACTTACAGTAACTCGCCAGATTTAAACCCAATCGAGAATATGTGGGAGCACCTCGATCGGGTTGTTCGCGCCATGGATCCTCAACCACGTAATCTAGCCCAGCTGGCCACGGCACGGGAGTCAGCATGGCTAAACATCCCAGTGAACACCTTCAGAAACCTAATTGACTCTTTTCCTGCACGTCTCGCAACGGTCCGCTCTGCCAAAGGTGGTTATTCTGGCTTTTGACAGGTGGTCACATTAATGTGACCGGACTGTGTATATTAGAGTCTGATGGTATAAGTGAAACATTCTCTGAATTTGAAGAAACACTTGAAGAATCTGGAGAAGTCAACAGCAGTCCAAACAAGCAAGTAAATCACAAAGAATATGCTGTAGATGATTTTGTTATTGTGAAGTACGATGGTTTTAAATATCCTAGACGTATTTTAAGCTTGTCAGGTAATGAACCAATTATGGAATGTATGAAAATAAATCTCAAATTTTGGCGTTAGCCAGAAAACAAGACTAAGTTATGAGTGGAAAGAAGTGTGCGGGAAAATCAAATCTTTCGAAAATTGCGTCAAAGAGGAATTAGTTTAATGTTCCAGAGCTGGATTATGTTTCTTCTCCATAGTATGGACTATAAATTCATCAAAACAAATAAGACTGTTAATTTACTGTTCATTTGCTGTTTTACATAGTATTCTTTAAAAATTACACTTGTAATTTAAAAATAAAGACAGTTTTGCATAGAAATTAAAGTTAATTTACTGATTTTTTTAAATACCCCAGTTGACGATACTTGAAAATTTTTGTTAATTACATAAAAGATTATAAATTAAAAGAAATCACAGTCCTAGCTTTAACAAACTTTATTTTACACTTATTCATCATAATATTTCGAAACTACGCACATTCATGTATACACCTTTGAATTTAAAACAACAAAATAATATTTTATCTAATTCTCGCTACATATTAACCAACGTGAATTAAGAATACAGAGACACAAATCTGGTTTGGTCTCCTTGCAGACTAACATGTGAAGTGATCCATTGAAGATGTACCCAGTTTCCTTCACACTGAAGTCTCATTCTGCCAGTAATGTCACTATGTTTCCATAACTTGCTACTTTTTTCGTTAATTAAAGGTGCATACACGAATGTTTTTACTGATACAGAAGGTAGACACATACATCCAGGATAGGTGCATAAATTGACCTTTACCACCTGTAACTTACAGGCTGTATAAAAGTAAAATCATTGCAGTTGAGAAGAACTTCAAAAAGTGTGACTAACATGCCGACTAGCAGTCACGTGACTTCTCTGTTAAAAATCGACTTGATTGGCCGATTTGGAATTTTATCGCCTAGTTTGGTAACATAACCTCACGACAGGCTAAATATTAGAATCCACATTTCTATAGAGTGGCGATAAAAGTGTTGAGAAGAAGACCATAAGAAAAAAAGTTCCCCCTGGAAGGAGTAGACCTGTATAAATGAAATTTGGAGGAGTGGTACGTCTGCGTTGGAAATGCAAATGATCACATTTTCAGAATTTTTTGAGCATACGCCACGCACAGGGCAGCTCTCAAACACGTTGTATATCGAGACGTGAAAAGACATCCAGTAGAGCAGTAAACTCATTTCGACTCATGCTGTTGTGTTGATTACATCGTTTCTTATTGAGTTATGCCTCGAAAAAAAATTCGCAAGAAATATAAGCAACTGGGAGAGTTTGACAGAGGCCGAGTAATTGGCCTCCGAGAAGGTGGATGGTCTAATTGACGTATTGCGCAACATATTGGTTGTAGTGATGTTACTCTTGCACGCTGTTGACAGCGGTGGATACCACAAGACACATGCCAGCGTCAACCAGGCTCAGGAAGGCCTAGGAAAACCGGACCGAGAGCGAATCGACGTGTTGTAAGACATGCGCTTACTGATACAACAGCCACTGTTGCAGACATCCAGCGGGCAGTGGGAACCTCTCTCGGTCATTCAATAAGTGGTCGCACCATTTATCGACGATTTCATGACGTGGGACTAAACTCATGTAGATCGTAACGACGACTGCCTTTAACAGCATTGCATCGCCGTCAAAGACTGGAATGGTGTCGTGTCAGACGGACATAGGAGGTCGAACGTCGTCGAGTGGTCTTCACTGACGAATTCCGCTTCTATCTGGGTGGAAACGACAGTCGAATCCATGTGTGGAGACTACGTAGTGAGCGTCAAGATTTACGGTTTGTTGTGCAGCGTCACACATCCAGAAGACCTGATGTCATGGTGTGTGGTGCAATTGTGTATGATGCCAAATCACCTTTGGTATTCGTTAAGGGCTCTTTAACAGGCCAGCGTTACGTACAAGAAATTTTACAGCCAGTTACGCTCCCATTTCTGAACTTCCAGATTCACCTGCTTTTTCAACAAGACAATGCTCTACCCCATATTGCTGCTGTCTCAAAAGCTTGTTTACAACACGATATCTTACCGTGGCCGGCATACTCACCGGACCTGCTCGAGAATGTATGAAATGCCATTGGACGAGATGCCACGACTCCACCCGTACCGCGTAATCTGCTGGAACTACGTGACAGGGTTCAGTCAGCAGGGGATGGACTGTAGCAAGACTTCATAAAGAGCTGTATGACTCATTACCAAAGCGCTTGGCATGCTGCATTAGGAATAATGGCGGTCATACACCATACTGAATGATACCACTTTTTTTTAATTTTTCTCAATACAGTTCGCATTTTTTAGTCTCAAATTTTAATCATTTACTCACTCATAAGCACTTTACCAACCTTGTAAATTTCATTGCATTCTGACATTTCCTTCTTAGGTGCAACTTTTTGTTTTATCTTAGAGTATATCAGGGCTCGAAATACCCGGGTGCACAGGTGCACTGTGCACATACAAATAAAATTTTGCACCTAATTTTTTCCCGCTTGGTGTACGCAGTGAACTTAACGTTAAAATTAATTTGTTAATTATGTTATTTTGATGTTTGAACAAAGTATTAGTATCTACCTCTCGCTCTAAAGGAACGTAATTGAAATTCCTAAATACACACTATACGAAAACAAAATAGCTGGGTCGTAACCGGTTTATACAGGAGGTAGGTTTATTTGTGTCACTGCTACCAGAACTTTCCGATGATTGAAACATTTTCCTGCTAGCTCTGTTGAAGCGACTGTCGCGACAACCGTGCGCTGGAGAAGGGAGAATTTAGGTGTTTGAATATTTTTATTTACTGTCTACTACTAACCAATATAAACATACCCAACTAATAAAATAATTTCTCTCTATATTAAAAAAAATTGCCGCCGCCGTTGCAGGATTTAAAACTGTGTTGTTTAGCTCGATTCATAGACAGTTTCCCTCAGAAAGAACGGATCAGAAAAGTACGAAATTAACATGGTTTGTTCTTCATCGTGTTCCCTGGACAATTTTGAAGATTTTTTTCCGATGCGGCTATTAGTTTAGAGTTTATTAAGTGTCAAAGTTCGAAAAGCGAAAATTTCTACAGGGGGTTGGCGAGCGTAAGCGAACAAGGGGCGGAGCCCCCTAGTACATTACATTAATGCTCTCATATAACGTTTTTTTTTAATATACATCTAAAATAAAACCTGTGCACCTAATTTAAAAACTTAGGTGCACAAGGTGCACCTGTATTAAAAAATATATTTCGAGGCCTGGAGTATATCATAATCAATCAGCGGACAAAATGATGAATCAATGGATGGGCTTCTTCTCCCGTCCCGTGGACCAATCAGATGATGAATGTTCGGTTCCACTCAGCAGACGAAAGCAGTCTAAGTGTCATGTTGCTATTAGTTTGGATCACATGATCCTGAGCATATAAAAAAGTTTCTTTCACATTTCCTCTGTGGCTCACTGATCCGTAGCAGTTCCGGTTGCGCAGATTTTCGAAAAATGTTCCTGCACCAAAGAAATATATTTCCTTATTACAAATAAATAATTGCAAACAAAGAACACGCTCAGAAACATAATTAGTCTCCTCGAAGCTAAATGTTACATTTTAGCGTTCGCACCATTCCATTTAATTCAATTCTACGCGAAAATATCAGTAGTTGAAACTTTGCATAATGCGATTTCGTTACACCCACTTCATTAAACACAAATGTATTAAAAATTAAATCCCCACTCCTTTAACCATCGCATAAACCCATAGCCTCTCACTGGAAATTAGGAGAAAGCAAAACACTTTCATCTCATATGATAAAATTATCTTTAGCGAAAACTAATAAACCGCTCCCGCATCTAAGAATATGATTCATTAATTCAAGCTCTTTCCCTTGCTTTAGATATCCATCCTTCCCCTTCCACGTTCCTTGTTTTCTACAGGGAGCTATTCTAAAAGAAAATATTGAGTTAGCGAAGAAAATTAGACCTATTGAGCACCAAGATCCAACTCCGAAACGAACACCTTATGAGAGCTCGGATTAGATTATCCCCTCTAGGGGGCCAAAAGAGAAATGTTATATATAATATCAAGGGAAAGAAACGAGATAAAAAAGGGCCCTGAAACTAAGGGTGAAACTCTTCGAGGCTATTGTAGTAGCTTTGATTAACACAAAAAGCCATTTACAATATGGGACTGCCTCCCAGTAAAAATGGATTTTTCCGAGCTAATGTTTTTATTGTGTAATTGTTCAAGTTTTCTGCCCTGTGTTCGTTTCAGCCGAGGGGCGCTTTATCATCAATGTTTATTTTACGTTATTGATTCGCTTCTTTGGTTTGTTTTTGTGAAAATGCAATTCCCCTTGATGATGATGTTTCGCCCTTTTCGTCTCCCTTGCGTAGTATTGGCGCATGGTTAAATTGCTGCGCGATATTTTGGTGTCCCGGGAAATTGAATTTATTCATTTTCTACGAGTTACACGGACGAAACATTACATTTTATTTATGTAAGTTGGCGCGTATCGTGTTTTTCTTTGCGGCGTGGAACTTAAACCGCCTTTATTTCTAACTCCACTGCCGGCAGATAGGTTTTTTTTCGCGCGATTGAGGTAGGAATTTCTTAAATATTTTCTTAAGTTACTGCGGGAGATGAAACCAATTATTTTAACGTGTGGAAGACGAATAAGATAATGCTCTCTTGACCAGAAATTTCTGAGAATAAGATTCTGCTGAGAAAGGAATTATACTAAGGATTGGAAAAAAAGATCTTCGAGTAGCAATTTTGTATTAAGCGACCAACTTGTTCGTATCTGACGAGAGCAGCTGTGGAGACAGTAAGTTACGAAATTGAAATTTGTGCTGTTGCAGAGTTTGGTTTGGCACTTTTAATTCTGTATTTGTATGAACGAATGGTGTGGACGCCGTTATTTAACTGGATACTTGTTTTGGATGTATTCTGCACTTGATGTATAAGCAATTTAGAAGAGCTACAGAGGCTGTTCATACATTTTTTAGACAATGTATATTATATTCACAAAACTAAATTACATAAAATTCTTATGTTTTAAATGTTCTATTTGATAGCCCTTATTCTGAACTATCTTTCGACACCGTAATTTCCAGCCTGCCTTTTGAAGTGTCAGAAGAGGTATTCTATCCCATTCCTCCTGAACAGCTTTCCAGAGTCCTGTAAGGGTTGTGGGACGACGTTTAGGTAATGCAGATTTTGAAAGTCCGAAAGCCCAAAAATCCATAGGTGATACATCGGGAGATTTAGTAGGGATATCAGTGAAGGGTATGGCCTTGATACCGGTTTTTTGTTCCATTTCTTTTAGGAAATTTACAGTGTATTTTGATGTGTGATTGCTAGTTTTGTCTTGATGGAGTTCCACAGATTGATGACACTGTGGGTAAAGCGATGGTATTTCATTCAGAAAAATTGGCGATAAAATATGTTCCTGATAGTATTTGGAGTTAATCTTGACATTTTTTTCCACTCTCTTTATTTTTAACTTGCCATTATATGAAAAACCAGCAACAATCATGAATCCCTAAGAAAAAATTTCTTTCGATTCTGTGAACCATGTACTTAATTTTTTTTCTCGCATTTAATGATAATAAATGGCTTTTTTTTTGCTGCAGTCATTTAAATACACCCATGATTCATCTATTGTGACAATTTTTTTCCATTTCTCTTTGGATAAGTGTTTCTCATATAGAATTCGGCAGCGTGTCCTGCGTTCAGCGATATGCTTTGGAGAAAGACGATGCACATTGCGTTTTTTCGCTTTCTTAAGATTTAAATCAACGTTTATCATTTTGTGTACAGTAGACACTGAGCATTTTAATGATATTGCAACTGTCCTTTGACTAGGGGTATTTTCTTTTAACATTAAACAACGTACCTTTGCAATAGTCGAAGATGTCCGTTTCTACCTTGGATACTTGTTTGGAATTTTTGTCCCACTTGAGGCTCCAATTTAACGTTTTTTTTTCCTTTCTTGTTGACGATATTACCTATCGACGCTTTAGATATCACAAAACCATGACTCTCACATTGTTTTTGGATAACGGAATATGAATATTTCTCTTCGGAAAGAGCATAAATATAGCCTTCGAGCCATTGCTTCGTTAAAAACTCCATTTTGAATAGAAACAAACCTCTCAAGCCACAGACGATAATTTTGACTTTTAAAAACATAGTACAACTGCAATTATTTCTTTTGCAGCAAACGAAACGACGAACGTACAAAATTACGTGGTGCAATCATCGGAATTTCCCCTTTGGGGTTGATCCCAGAAGGTCACCAATAGCCCGTTGAGTAGCTACAGAGCGACGTTAATTAACTACCTATCTATCTACCTACCAAAGGCCATGTCAGATTTTTCATTGGTGAAGACATTTCGGGACATCCTTGACATTCTTAACCGATGAACTATGGTTGTCCAAAAGTGCTTCTTCAAAGCTCCACATCTACACAAGTAAACAAGGTCGGTTTTTTCTTTTCCGCGCAAGGGCCATACTGACCAAACACAATACAGACGACGTCATGTAATAGAAATGTACGTACAAGAAACATTTTACTGATACAGGATAGAGAATTACACCCAGGAGGGAGACGCCGAGGTAGCTCGATTGGAAGAGTAACGGACTATCAACCGGGTTTGAATCTAACCCAAGATCTTCGTGTACAAAGGGGCTGGTGCATGTTAAATCCGTTGTGGGCTCAAATGTCCTCACGTTGGTGTGGAAGTTTGGGATGCCAGCTCAGGTGTGACCTCACCTTCTGACCGTGGCTCAAAATTACGTGGTGTCCTGCTATCTTTACCGTGGGGGATTGATCCATTCTTCACCAATAGCCCGTTGTAGGACGTTAATTAAAATACCTACCTACCCAGGGAGGAACGTAACTTGCCTCCAGTGCGAAGTTAATGAACTATCTACCTGCTCACCTCAACTAAACTGCAGATTCTTTCAGCAGGAATGGTAATGGTAATGGTAATTTTAATTAATGTCGTACTAGAGCAACACAACGGGCTATTGACGACGATCCACATGAGCTGGCACCCCAATCTCCAACCTTCCACACCAAACTAACGACCTTCGGCCACCATCGCTTACAAACATACATGCCCTAACCCGTATTCGAACCAGGAACCTTCCACGAACACCTTAACCACCAGACCGGTTTGTCGGTCGAAAGATTCGACGACAACACCACGGTCAGTTGACGAGGCAACACCTGAGCTGGCACCCCAATCTCCAACCTTCCACACCAACCCAACGTGATAACTTTCAGCCACGATAGATTTAAGTTGCACCAGCCGCCTCCACACCATACACTTACAAACATCCATACCCTGACCGTAATTCGAACCAGGCACCTTCCTATCTAGAGGCTAACACCTTAACCACCAGATCGGATGATAGGCCGAAATATTCGACGTTAAGCATCGTCATCTGACAGTGGTTCAAGATTACGTGGTGTTGTCATCTTGAACCACGGTCAGACGACGATGCAACACCTGAGCTGGCACCGCACTCTCCAAACCTCCTCACCAACCCAACGTGAGGGCTTTCGGCCACGACAGATTTAACATTCACCAACCGCCTCTACACCACATGCTAACAAACATCAATGCCCTGACCCGGATTCGAACCAGGAACCTTCAGATCCAGCAATGTAATTTTGTAATTAACGTCGTACTAGAGCAACACAACGGGCTGTTGACAACGGTCCGGGATCAATCCCCTAAGGGAAAGATCGGAGGAGATAACACCACGTAATTTTGAACCACGGTCAGATAATGGTAATTTTAGTTAACGTCGTACTATAGCAACACAACAGGCTATTGACGACGGTCCGGGATCAGTCCCTTCAGAGAAAGATCCTTGGACAACACCTCGTAATTTTGCACCACGGTCAGATGACGAAGCAACACCTGAGCTGGCACCCCAATCTCAAAACTTCCACACCAACCTAACGTGAGGACTTTCGGCTACGACAGATTTAAGGTGCTCCATCCGCCTCAACACCATACGCTTACAACATCCATGCCCGGACCCGGATTTCTAGCAGTAACCTTCCGATCTAGAGGCTAACACCTTAACCACCAGACCGGTATGTCGGCCGAAATATTCGTAATTGGTAATTGGTAATTTTAGTTAACGTCGTACTAGAGCAACACAACGGGCTATTGACGACGGTCCGGGATCAGTCCCTTAAGGGAAAGATCCGAGGACAACACTTCGTAATTTTGAACCACGGTCAGATGACGAAACAACACCTGAGCTGGCACCCCACTCTCCAAACTTCCACGCCAACCCAACGTGAGGACTTTCGGCCACGACAGATTTAAGGTGCACCAGCCGCCTCTACACCATACGTTTACAAACATCCATGCCAGGACCCGGATTCGAACCAGGAACCTTCCGATCTAGAGGCTAACACCTTAACCACTATACCGGTTGGTCGGCCCGAAATATTCGAGGACAACATCATGTAATTTTGAACCACGGTCAGGTAATGGAAATTTTATTTAACGTCGTACTAAAGCAACACAACGGGCTATTGACGACGGTCCGGGATCAATCCCCTAAGGTTAATGGTAAGGTAAGGTAAGGTAATTTTAGTTAACGTCATACTAGAGCAACACAACGGGCTATTGACGACGGTCCGGGATCAGTTCCTTAACGGAAAGATCCGAGAACAACACCTCGTAATTTTGAACCACGGTCAGATGACGAAGCAACACCTGAGCTGGCACCCCACTCTCCAAACTTCCACACCAACCTGAGGACTTTCGGCCACGACAGATTTAAGGTGCAACAGCCGCCTCTACACCATACGCTTACAAACATCCATACCCTGACCCGGATTTGAACCAGGAACCTTCCGTTCCAATAATGTAATTTTGTAATTAATGTCGTACTAGAGCAACACAGCGGGCTATTGACGACGGTCCGGGATCAATCCCCTAAGGGATCCGAGGATAACACCACGTAATTTTGAACCACGGTCAGATGACGAGGCAACACCTGAACTGGCACCCCACTCTCCAAACTTCCACACCACGCCATTCGAAACAGTTAATAATTTAATCTCTACACAGATCAATGACTAAGAGAGAAACTGAGGAAACACTTTTTTCCCAGGGAAAAAAGACAGGAAGGTGACTTCACACTCCAACATCTTAAAAGATTTGACTAAAATCTGAAGCATGAGGAAAATTACACACTGGAGTCGCGTCAACGACAAGGCATCCGAGAGAGGAAAGGCAAAAAAAAACACCTCTGCGCGGATGCTTAGGCAATCAGCTACGTAAAAATGGAATTCCACAGAGATCAAACCCCGTTTTTTTACAGGATGTAAGAGGGAGAAAAAACTGTTTTCTACTACACTAGAGTGATGTTGACAGTTCATTATAGAAAACAACAACATAAAAATTACTTTCACTTTACACGTTTTTTAAGTCTCTCCTTTATTTTCAAGCTCAATTAATAGTGTTCGTCCGCTTCCTTCCTCGAACCACGAAGATGAGGAAATTCCTTTCTCACCCCCTGCTTCCCGAATCATCATTTACAGTGACATCCGTTAGGGGGGAAAGAAAACAAACGCGAAGCAAAGCAAAATAAAAATAAAAAGAGGGCCGTGAAAAATTTTACGATGACGAAATTAATAATTGTTTACAGATAAATATTTTGCCGAAAAGGGTTTTTGCCTCAAAAATTCGCCCGAGTGTAAAAAATACAGTGTGTGGTGTGGTATATAAATTATTCCTGTCACCCGCTTTCAGTCGTGAAGGCATATTTCGCGGGACCGCGTTTTGTTGCATTCAGAAGTGTGAATGAGAAATTTAATTAATTTACGCTACTTTTGAAAGGCCCTTTACTTAAGTAATATAAATTTGTTTAAAAAAAGATTCGTAGACTGCTCCGATTAACGAAATATCTCGAATCAAAGGAAATAAAAATTAGACTGTAAATATTTGATCAATTTTAATCATTACTGCCTGATTTTAGTTCACGATTTAAGAATCACGTACTAGGGTTACGGTGGCTTAAAATATAAGGCGGAATTAGATCGTGACTGTATTTTTAAAGAGAAACACGCATGCAGGTTTTTTTTAAAGAATATAATACCCGAGAGGAGAAATTAAAAGAATTTCTAGAGAATGCTTTTCCCACTATCTTAATTATAGTTAAATATAAGTATAGTTAAGAGAGGGAAGCTCTGAAGTTTTAGTCTCTAGTTCACTTCAAAATTTAATTAGAAATTTCATTTAAGTGAGAATTTTTAATCCCGCGAGTTTCTTCAAGTGCCTTGATTATATTTTTATGTATTTTAAACGGAGGTTTTTAAATTGCGTGCAGCGGCTCTCAAGAGAGCAGTGATCATTCACCACAGGAGCCGCGGAAGTTCCCTACTCTTGTCTTATAGAAACTGATATCGTGTGTTTCGTACTATAGAACCAAGAAAAATCAAAAGTTGTTTGCTGTTGAGATTGTTGTATAGTTGTTTCGCGAAACTAGTGTTGTTAGTTGAGATCCCTGTCGGCAAAAACCGAGGTGAATAATTGTTAACGGAATATAATCTGGATTTCTAAAACCTTTTACATCTCCTGGTTAAAAGTTGACTAAAAGAATTTATTTGAGAGCTATCACGATATCTGTAGAAGAGGTTTTGGTATGCTGAAGGTATTTAAATTGAAGTTACACTGCAGCAACACAACAGTCTATTGGCGACGGTCCGGTATTAATATCGATAATTGTTAATTTTTTTTTAGTTAACGTCACACTAGAGCAACACAACGGGCTATTGACGACGGTCCGGGATCAGTCAATAAATTAAAGGTGAGAGGACAACACCTCGTAATTTTGAACCACGGTCAGATGACGAAGCAACACCTGAGCTGGCACCCCATTCTCAAAACTTCCACGCCAACCCAACGTGAGGACTTTCGGCCACGACAGATTTAAGGTGCACCAGCCGCCTCTACACCATACGTTTACAAACATCCATGCTCGGGCCCGGATTCGAACCAGGAAGCTTCCGATCGAGAGGCTAACACCTTAACCACTATACCGGTTGGTCGGCGGTATCAATATCGAAGGAAATGATTTGTGGACAACATCACGTAATTTTGAACCACGGTCAGATAACGAAAAAAAAAGGTTTTGGATTTTTAAACCTTGAATGAGCTTGCGGCATTTAAAAACTGAAGTGAACTCACGATTTGTATGATGAACAAATAACAGCAAGTTCTGATAATAAGTTAACCTGAAAACATTTGGCCGACCAACCGGTATAGTTAAGGTGTTAGCCCCTAGATCGGATATATATATATATATTTATATATTTTAGAGAATGCCAATTTAGCGTGACCATTCTAAGGTACTTTATGTTTTAAAGTTTTAAGACAATTTTTAATCCAGAAGATCTCGTATATTATTTTAATTTCGTGTAGTAACTTTTCAATAAGCGATGTACTACATGGAAAATTTTAGAAAGTAATATGGTTTGGGTTAAATCTTATATCCCGTATAAATACCAAACTGCAAATTTTACTGAGTGCTGTTTCTCTACAAATCTTTGAATTACTGTAAGTTTCCGAGCTTTAGAATTTTCCCATCTAAGATATTTAATCTCAGAGGAGAGATTCTTGCACACAAAGCTATTTTTCGCGCACTTTAGATTCGCAACTGCTTTTGCATGTTTTCTATGTAGTCATTCCCCCACTAAAAATGAAAAACTAAAATTTAATACCCGTTCTCCTTCACATACGCTAAACGCAAAGAGCGTTTTTTGAATTTTTAATTTCACATTTAAGTGCAAATAAGCTGAGCTTGCCAAACTTTTAACACTGCATTTGTTAATCTCGTTTATGAATATCATAATGGTAGCTTTTCCAGTCTGGCATAATTAGGTTCCGAGATGATAATAAAATTCTAAACTTCGCAGGAAGGACAGCTTTTTTATGATTCTAGCCGCAACAGAATATTCCTTGCTCAATTTTAAGAAACCCTCATTATGTTATAGTCATCACACAACGAGCGGAAAGGAAAACAGATTATTCTTGCATTAACTTGATTCTAATTCTATCAGAAAGTTTTGTCTTAATTAATATCAACTTAAAGGCATTATTACATTATCATCAAATACAAATTAAACTTCTAATTTATCTATTTTTAGACAGACTCCGGTGTGTGTGATAGTTGTATATACATTATATTATGTATATACAATGAAATGTATATACATGTGGCTAAATCCAGAAACACTTTTATTTGAAACGTTATATTTATATTCGTTATTCATCTCTTAAACGAGTTTCTTATATTTACATTCTATCCATCCTATCTTATCCTAATCCAAAAATATCCATATGGTTGCAGATTAAAAAAGTTGCTCCAGTCTGTTTCCTTTAGTTGTCACGAAAAAAAAATTATTTATGGAGCATGAGTATTTACGATGAGTAATCTAAGTGTCATTTAGTATTAATATCAGATAGAGTGTAAATAAGGTCTAAAGATAAACAAATTTAAAGGTTCTTAAACCATGGTAAAGGGACAAATAAATGTATATGTCCCTTTATACTCTTGATTAACTTAAAAACATTATTTTTCAATCTAGAAAAAAATATCTTAATTCAAATTCAATGCTCTCTCTCTCTCTCTCTTTATGATCAAATGTTACAGCTAACAAATACGAGCATCCCTCTCTTCAAGTATGTTTCCTTTACTTATCGCAAAGGATAATGCTTCAGGGCATTATTACATTATCATCCAAGACAAATTAAACTTCTAATTTATCTCTTTTTAGACAGATTAAGGCTGATAGTTGTATATACATTCTATTATGTATATACAATACAATGTATATACATGTGGCTAAATCCAGATGTTAGAAACTTTTTATCTAGACAAGCAAATCTTAATTCAAATTCAATGCTCTCTCCTTATGATAAAATAAGTTACAGTTAACAAATACGAGCATCCCTCTCTTCCAGTCTGTTTCCTTTACTTGTCGTAAAGTAAAATGCTTTAAGGCATATTACATTATCATCAAAGACAAATTAAACTTCTAATTTATCTATTTTTAGACAGATTACGGCTTATAGTTTTATATACATTCTATTATGTATATACAATGCAATGTATATACATGTGGCTAAATCCAGATGTTAGAAACTTTTTATCTAGACAAGCAGATCTTAATTCAAATTCAATGCTCTCTCCTTATGATAAAATAAGTTACAGCTAACAAATACGAGCATCCCTCTCTTCCAGTCTGTTTCCTTTACTTGTCGCAAAGGAAAATGATCTATGGAGAATGAGTATTTTCGATGAGTAATGAAGACATCCAAGTGACATTTTGTATTAACATCCAGCTGTTTACGATGGGATTCCCATTCTGTAAACGATGACAAGACGGCCCATGCATTATCTTTAAGCTCTCATACCGGGATGATTCAGTCCCGTGCCCAAGACCAGGGTTGAATTTTCGCACTCAATCAGACGCTTCGAAGCGACTGGATTAAGATCGTCTAATGTGCATTTACGCCTTTCGCCGAGATTAGTCTGAAAGTACGACACGCTTTAAAAGGTTTCTGTAACTTGAGATATTAACGCAAATTACTTTTGACAGATTTCAATGGTCGGAGGGAATTTTTGAGATGACTGCTTATCGGAAGCTCCTCTCGTTTAAGTAACTTGGAGGCACCACAAGTGCTGTTGTGAGCAATCTTTCGCCTTTCCTCGTACCTGAGAGACCGTCGGATAGGATGACAAGGCTCGTTATTGAATTTCAATAGAAGACAAGTAATTGCACGTAGTTTCTAGTCGTGCAAGGTGTTCGGCCTTGCAATCATTTGAAATGCGAATTTTCAATGGAAGGGGAAAGATAAATGGAAATATTATTGAATTGTTTGTGATTTATGAAGCAAATAATAGAATTCCTGTTTTCTTTGGAAATCAGATAGATTTTATGTTCTGACAGTCAATGGACTCGCAATTTCCACGCAGGATAGGAATGCATATGAAGTTATCACGCATATTCGCATGTGTTATTAGCTAAAAGTGTTTGGATTAAGAAGTTGACATATTTGTAAATCTGATTGCGTTTTTTATCAATATACACTACCCTACAATAATGGACAGGACCGCAAGATGTGATGGTATAAGGGAAAGAAAGCATGGTTTAATGAGGGGGGGGGTCCCTCACTTGCTGCAATTACACTAGCAACCCTTCTGGGCATACTTTCAATAAGGTTTTGATACACAGCTATGGGTATTTGTGTCCATTCCTGCTGCAAGAATGTCGCCAGCTCAGCTGTAGATTTCGGACGTGGTTCCCTGGTCCGTAAGCGTCGCTCTAACTCGTCCCACAAATGTTCTATGGGGTTTAGGTCGGGACTCTTGGCAGGCCAGGGAAGACGTTTTACATCCATATCTTGATACCATTGCTTGACAGAGGCTGCAACATGACCTGGAGCGTTTTGTCGTCCTGGAAGTAACGTTCGTCCATTCCATAAAATTGCCAGAGCGTAGGAAGAACATGATTGTCCAAAATGTTCATGTAGGCGTCGGCGTTTAATTGACCAGGAACAACATCCAAAGGTCCCAGGCCATACCACGAAAAACACCCCAAAAAAAGTAGTCGGATTGTATGCAAATCCGCTGGCGTCCAGTCCATTATTGTAGGGTAATGTATGTTAGCTATCGATTCAACCGAAGATTCTCGTATATGTGAGGCTGGTTCACTTCAAATCTCAAAATGGTGGCCTCAAATTTTTTCACGTTGGTGTGGTGTGGAAGTTTTGAGAGGTGGGATGCCAGTTCAGATGTTTAAATCGACATCTGACCGAGGTTTATTGTGTAAAAGTAAACGAAATTTCATACAATAAAACTGTCATATATACATAACCACATTTCTTCTTCAATGTGCGGATAAGCCCATTTCTTTCATTATTTTCCCTTAAATCCTTCACGTTGGGTTGGTGTGGAAGTTTGGAGAGTGGGGTGCCAGCTCAGGTGTTGCTTCGTCATCTGACCGTGGTTCAAAATTACGAAGTGTCCTCGGATCTTTCCCTTAAGGGACTGATCCCGGACCGTCGTCAATATCCCGTTGTCTTGCTCTAGTACGACGTTAACTAAAAATTAGCATTACCTTTAAATCCTTTTCCCAAAGTTAAACTATTTTTCCAATAATCTAATGCTGAGTAAAAGTACCATGGTGTGGACTTCAAAATATGTAATTTAAGACACGTAAAATTTGTTTTGGACGGGCGGCATCGACTTATCTTGTCCAAAAAGTATAACTTTCCTCCGATTACGATACCTTCAGTAACATAGTGTTGCATATTCATGTGCTCGTGAATTCTGTTTCCTGTATAAGTATTCTTATCAGTTAATTTGTCTGATGCAATTCTTTATTATATGCAATAAATTAGTACGCTGTTTTTATCGTTCTTATGCATGCCTGTCCCGAGGTCTCTTTAATTATTAAATGCCTAATCGAACCTAAAGTTACACTCTTACTTCAGAATTACAAGACTTAACACAAAGCAATGTACCACAAGTTGAAAGAGAATCCTCTTCCAGCACATTCAACACCGAATATGTTAGCTTGTCTTTTCCTTTCCCGGTTCAATATCAAACAAGAAGTACATTCATTCATTGACATTCAAACATTTGTGCTGTTCGTGAACTTCGATACTTCCGTGGACTCAGTTCCTGTCAGAGAAGCCGAGTGCCAGAGATCGCCAACAATGCAAGACCTTTGATGGTTTAACAGAGAAGGGGAGGGATTATATCCGGCCGCATCTGACTGTTAATCGGAATTCGATAGGATGTCTTACACATACTCGAGTGCATATGGCCACTGAGGAGACAAAAGGTACATCTTTCAAACACTTATTCTCTTATTCCGAGGATAAGGCCGTTGAAACAATGTTTCAGCTTGAATTACCTTGAAACTTTTCAGTCTGTTTGGTGAATTAGTTTATGGCTCTTTAAATATTGCGACACTGTCGGATTTCAAAATTACTTTTATTGTTATGTGAGAAATAGTTGTTGTTCTCGTTGGGGTCAGTTGGTTTAACCAGGCCGTTCACAAAAAACCGTACGAGTAGGAAAAATTAAGTTGCAGGGTAATGGTAATGGTAATTTTAGTTAACGTCGTACTAGAGCAACACAACGGGCTATTGACGACGGTCCGGAATCAGTCCCTTAAGGGAAAGATTCGAGGACAACACCTCGTAATTTTGAACCACGGTCAGATGACGAAGCAACACCTGAGCTGGCACCCCACTCTCCAAACTTCCACGCCAACCCAACGTGAGGACTTTCGGCCACGACAGATTTAAGGTGCACCAGCCGCCTCTACACCATACGTTTACAAACATCCATGCCCGGACCCGGATTCGAACCAGGAACCTTCCGATCTAGAGGCTAACACCTTAACCACTATACCGGTTGGTCGGCTAAGTTGCAGGGAATAGATTGATCCCAGTCCCGGAGACTTGATACAATCCTCCCAATGTTTTTCGAATCCAATTAATGACCGTCGTGTACAAAGGGGGCTGGTGCACGTTAAATCTGTCGTGGCCTCAAATGTCCTCACGTTGTTATGGTGTGGATGTTTGGAGATTGGGGAGCCAGCTCAGGTGTGACCGTGGTTCAAAGTTACGTGGTGTTGCCTTCGGATCTTTCTCTTCGGGTTTGATCTCGGATCGTCACCAATGTGCTGTTCCTGTGGACGTTAAATAAAATACCTACCTACCAAATGTTTTTTTTTTCAAGATACGGCCTTCTGAATAGATTAACCGGTCCACAGATCACCTACCTTGAGGGGCGTATAAACACCCCTCGAGGCAGGTGGTAGATAGGTTTAAGCACTCCGCAGGCTGCATACACATAAGCAAATGGAGGGTTGAAAGTTCGAATCCAACCAAATCGTCGTGAACTAGGAGTACTGGTGCACGTTAAATCTTTCGTAGCTAACATCGTCATCAACAATATACCGGTAATAGACAATATCTTGATGACGAGATATAATTTGAGGACAAAATTGACAGATCTTGAAGGACGAGATATCTCGTCGAAGCCACTTGGAGTGTTTTAATATTCTACATAAACGTTTTTTAAACATGGAGAAACAAGTGTGAGCAGAATTTTAAATATTTTATAAGACATTTACTATTTAACGTAATCCTCTCCTATTTTCTTCAGTCAGAGGAAACTTGTTTTCTTCGACTGAAGAAAGTACATAGTTTTTAATTAATTTTATATGGAACACATAAAGCATATGCGCATATTTTAACATTTATTTAACTACCTAATTTGAATTACGTGTCCCATTTCTTAATATTTCTTTATACGCACAAAGGCTTGTCTGTTTTATTTCACAAGTACCCTCAAGCCTTTACAAATAGGGACAAACAGCGCGATATATTATCTGAGCTTTAAAATCAGAATGTATTTGTATATGTAGTAAAACTGCCGCTGTCCATTTTGCAAGTTTTTAGTAACAGCGTATGACGGAATTTTTCTTATTATTTTAATACAACGGTACAAAAAATACATTCCAATGCTTTGAAACTTTCCTGGTTTATTGACAGGTGGACATTGGCACCCGTGTCTATCATAGCTTCTATGATAGTTATCACCTTGAAATAATTTGTGTAGATAACTCAAAATCAGGGAATTTGGACATTAGCCCTTCTTTCTATATACAGATTATTGGAACAAAAATATCACTTAGAATTATTTTCTCAAAGAAACAGTAGATGACCTATTTTGATACAATTAGACATAATATTGTGTACATAGTAAAATACCAAACAATGACAATTTATATTTTTATTTACTGATATATTTATAAGCTATACGTATAAACTTCAACTTAACTAATCAGCTGCATATTTCTTTTAATGGAACAATTTAGAAACCAAGTACTCCTCATTATTAGTTTACAAAATTAATAAACGTACTTTTTAATCGTGCCTTTGTTTACATGTTTACGAATGATTAATGAGCGTTCGCCTACAGCCATCGTAAACACAAGGGAAATCGCTAGTGGTTTAATACTCACACAAGAATTAATCTGCTCAAGATTAAGTGATTGGCAATTTATTTTTGTTCATTTCACGCAATACACAAACAGAAGCTGCAACTGACTGTGAAAAAAAAGGGCCTAACTCTAACTATTTATGGGGTCTAAATTATCTTTTTCCTGCGAATATAGCCGAGTAACTTCAAACAGCAAGTCACACATGTTTAAAGAAACTTGGAGCCTCTGCGTATAGAGTGTTGGAGATAAGAAGAAATGTTCTTTCCCTCCTAGCAGATATCCACCAGTTCTTACTTTCTTGTCAGAGTTTTGGAAAAGCCTCTCTTAACAGACGCATCGCTCGAATCTTCCCTTTCAAATGATACAGAAATCTGCTTCTGATTTCAAATATATATTTTTTCCACTAAAGACCGCTGGTATGACATAAATTGACAAGATCTCCAAGCGACAAATCGCGGAGGTTTTCCTTAAAAGAAGATATATCTATATACATGCGTATATAAACTTTTGTTGTGGTGCTGGTCAAGAATCACATAGCATTCGATGGCGAATTCCCAAAACTTGTATTTGGCTTGGCAACCAACCAAATATTTTCCCTTTTCCAGATTTGAACGCAATTTTCTTCTTCGGAAACACGAAAACATATTACACACATATATTTGGAGACATTTTATTAACATTTCTCTTGGGCTTCCAATAACTCTTTTACGCGGAAAGCTATTTGTAAGGATATTTATTCAGATTTCTTCGTAGCCTGTTCGTTTACTTAACTTCGAGATTCTAAATTCCGTTTATTTTTCTTGGATTTTTTGCTTCGAAATGCGTTCATTTTCAAGTTCTCAGATAATTTTTCCCCTCGTTGCTAGCTCCTGCAGACAATCAATCTGCATTTGAATAAGATTAGTGCCGAGCTGAGATTTGATTAAACACGTTAGTACTAATTTCGCAGTGATACGGAAACAAAAATTGGCAGCAGAAGGAGCACTTAATTTTGTGTCGTTAAAAAGAATATTTACAAACTGAAATATCGGATTCAAAAAACGTAAAACAGCTTGATAGTTTTAAATTTTTTTCATATTTTTAATTGTAGAAGTTGCAAAATGTATCAAGTTTTAGCGCTTTTTTATTTTTTCACTCAATCCTAATAAACATTTAAAAGCTGCTCCCTTTTACTCCCTAGAATATGTTAAAACTGTTACAATACTTAAGTACTAGTTCTATTCACATTGTGAAACATTTTTTTTTCCCGAACTCGTTCAAAATTGACAATTTTTTCAAAACAAATTCGGTTAATTGCATTCTCAAATATTGCTTACGGCTCAAATCGAACCTTAAAAATGCTATTCTTTACTGTCGTTACTAAAATTGGAACATTTCACGATTGTTATATATTTAGGCATTTTCATATTGCTTTAAAAATTGATATTTCCCAACCTTCATATAAATTTAGTTAAATGTATAGATTTCAGTTTAAAAAGTAATACGTAAAATACTAGAAATGTAAAAAGTACTCTGTATTCAAAAAAAAGATACCAAAGAGGAAAACTTGTATAAAAAGGAATAAAAGGGGGTCAAAGTTAACTATTTGTTTAATAAAATATTGTTTGATTCCTTTAATGTATCATTTATCTGTATTGGTTAAAATGACACGAACTTTCTTGGTTACCTGATAAATTCAATTAAATATGGTCTGAGTTTATAAATGCATAGAATACTGAGAGTGTAAATGGGTCTGTATATGAAGACTTTCTCTATGGTTTTTTAAAATGGCATTAATAATTTTATCCAACCTATCGTCTAATTGCATTCTCAAATATTATTGCTTACAACTCAAATTGAACTTCCATGTTGAACCTTAAAAAGTTATAATCCTTTATTGTCGTTACTAAAGAGGAACATATTTCACAATATTTTATGTTTTCAGACATTGTCACATCGCTTTAAAAGTGACACGCTCCAACCTTCATATAAACTCAGTTAAATAGTGTCTGGATTTAGCTCCAAAAAGAAATGCATAAAATACTGCGAATGTAAGTGGCTCTGGTATATTTATATGAATGGACTTTCTTCAATGGTTATACTAGAATGGTACTAAAATTCCATATTGTTCAAACTGAGCGATTACTTCTTCATAAAAATTTTATTGGTTACAGGACTTTTCGAGCTATACCCTTTAAGTCTCAGTACGTACAGCCGCGTTCATCGTAAAAAAAAATTCGCATCCGAGGTCGTAAAATGTAATAAAATTTCTTTTAATATCAACTACTTGTGCCTTCAGAGAGCCGGCCAATTTCGTTACGCATAGGACCTAAATTGATCTACCATATCAGAACATGTATAATTTTAAAGCGCATCATAAAAAATTTCGATCAATAACTATAACGTTTTGTTAAAAAAAAAAAAAAAAAAAACATTTTTTTTTGTTTCCACGTTATATTTACATGTTAACCCTTTAAACGTCACGCAATATCCGAGTATTGGAGAATTGTTTTAAATCCACAACACACATAATGACTAAATAATCTCGTCTGTTGGTGGAAAAAATTCAATTCGTCAACAAGGTCAAAAGTGGCTAGAATACATGCAGGGAAGACTACAAGTTGAAGATCAGACATATATGCGTATGAGTCACCCAAAAGGTTAGGTTGCAGACGTAAATGTTACCCCTCCTGGTGGTTCTTTTGATGAGATATCTCGACATAAGCAAAACTGGCCAGATCTTGATGGATGGTTTCTCACTGGTCATGTCTTATTTACATCGCTTTCATATTAAAGACAGTGAGTTTTGCAGCTGTGGAGCCGTGAATGATCAAGATCGTTATATTTTTGACTGTGCACTCACTTCACGATATCACCTATGCTGGCCCACGGATGAGAATAAACCGAAATGGCTTATCTCTGTCATGAAGAATGCGATCTCCAAATTCCGAATTAAAAAATGCATCTCCATTGCGGCAGAATTGGCTGATGGGACCACTGTGGCCTGAACACTGTTGACCTCCCAATGCGTTCCCTCTTTCTCTTAATCTTTTAAAAATTTTAATTTTATTACTGTTCTATTTTTATTGCTTCAACACTTCATCATAGTTTATTTATGTATATTTACCAATTTTATTTTCATGTCATACTACGTCACAATCTTTTATGTTTCCACGGACCTTTTATTGAGGCCTGTTGCCCAATGTTTTACTCTTGTCCTTTTATATTCATGAACTTGGCCTTTTGCCCCATGTAAATTTTAAAAACACAATAAATGCTCGTCCGGTTGGCGTGGGTCCCATTGGGTTTACTTCATGGGCTGGAAGTCCTTCCCCCCCCCTCAGCCAAAGACCCCAAACCCTAACGGGTGAGTCGGGAGGTGGAGGATCTGAAACAAGATCTCGATGGACGAGTTATTTCGTCATTTGAAAAAAATCTGGCCAAATCTCGATCTTATCGTCAAACCATCCATCGGCGATATCTTGATGACGAGATATCTCTCCATTAGCAATATTAATCATATCTTTATGTACAAGATATCTCGTCGAAACCCTTTGGAGGGTTAAGAGAAGCTTTTCATCGAGAAAATATGTCTTAACCTTCCACTCTTCTGCTGAACTTCTTTCTCACATTCGTTTTGGTCAAAGTATTTATGTTGACACTGTCTACTAGGTTCAGTGTTCATACTGATGAACGGGTGTGTAATAGATCTCTGCCTCTGGAAGAGCAGACAGTTTAAGTTTAAAAATCCAAAAGAACTAAATCTCAGCAATTCGCATAAATATAAATGGGTTACCTTTAATGACGAATTTTATTAAATTTTCAGGGGGTCCGGGACACAAAAATCGTCAAATTTTCGGAAAAAAATTTTTATTATTTTAAGAAATTCTCTGTGTTTTTCTGCTTAAAATGACGTCTAAATCAAGTTTTTATCTTAATTAGAACTAGAGATATAATAATTATTGTGGTGCGTTGTTTTGAAAATCTAACACTCTTGACAGTTGTTGTCATGGCAACAACATTTGTCTTTAAAACTTTAAATGCGCTTTTCTCCATGATACATTTTTTCAAGATTTCCGGTATTCAAATTGCTATAAGTCGAAAACCGATAAAGTTTAAGGGTTGAAATTTGGAATATATCTTTTCCAAACATTATACTTTAATTTTGATTCAGCAAATTTAAAACAAATATTTACTTTTAAAAATATGACTTTTTTTTTTTTAAAGTACCTTAAAATTAAAAAAAAAATTTCATTCAAATATGTTTTATTTTTTATTAAATTAATATTTTTTAAATTGCTGAATCAAAATTAAAGTTTATGAATTTGTAAATAATTTACTGCAAGAATTTTGAAAATTGATCAAAAATATTTTGAGTTTTAGCAATTTAAAATGACTCCTGTGACCGTGTGCTGAGAAATTCCTCCTTGAGGCGGGCGAACAAGCGACAAACTCTCATTACACTCACAAACATTTATTAATCTAATTTACATTACGTGGACACAACACATATACTAATAACAGAACCTTTCATAACTACCCGACATAACGGACGCTACGACGCGTCTTCATTCTACGCCGCCGATATACTCCCTGACCTCCTTAGGGTGTCCTTGATCGGAGCAGGGGTGAGATTTAGTTTTGGTTCTCACTTTTAGTTCGGAGGTTTATAGCTCTGCAGCTGACGATGCGCTATAGTTCACTTGTTACAGTCTCCCCCCCTGGCTACGAAGACGTCTCGGCGAGTCGCCAGGAGAAGGGTCAGATGGTTGTCTTGAGTTTTGTCGCACTGTTGGATCAGCCTTTCGGGGTCGACCTCTCCTTCGCAGTGGGGTGATGGGTACGTTTCCATTTTGAGGTGTGTTAAGGCATGGACGTAGAGCAGATGTATGATATGTTCCGACAGGAATATCAGGAGATTGGGGATTCGCAACAACATAACTTGTTGGAGAACGCTGAGTTAAAATCAAATAGGGTCCGTCTCGGCGAGGTGCAAATTTCGCTGACCTCTTCTTAGCTTTGTTGCTCACAGTATGTGAGGTGATCCATACTTGATCTCCAGGTGCGTATTGGGGAACGCTTCTTCTTCCTCGATCAGCATATTTCTTTCTCTGATCCTGCTTTTGTTCTACAAGATCTTTTATCTCAGAGGAGATCTTTGCAAATTTCCGTAAATACGGTGTGATCTCAGCAATGAAGTTGTCATTGTTGATCACTGACCTTATGTCATGTTGAACATCGTCTAGTGTTCTAAGTTCTCTTCCAAACTGTAAAAAGGCTGCAGTATGAGCAGTGGTGTCACATTTTGCAGTGTTCAGAGCAAAACGGATAGTTGGGAGTTTTTCTGACCATGTGGTGTGGTCATCACCGACAAGAATGGCAAGTCTTGGTTTTAAATCCCTGTTTTTCCTTTCTACTGGGTTCGCTTGAGGACAGTAAACTGGAGTAAGAATTTGTGTAACTCCGAGAAGATAGCATACTTGTTGAAGGACAGCACTGACGAATTGGGATCCGTTATCACTTATGAGACGACGTGGCAGACCGTATCTCAGAAACACTTCCTCTAATAAGGTTACTGCACACTCCTTTGCAGTGGCGTTTTGGAGAGAGAAAAGCTCCACCCATTTTGTAGAAGTGTCCTCAACAATGAAAATCCATTTCTTTCCATCTGGGGTTTCTGGCAAAGGACCGAAAAGATCGATCGCTAACGTCTCACTGGTGTTCTCAAAAGTCCAGCAGGCTTTTGGTTACTTGGCTTATAACGGCTGCACTCAGCACAATTCCTTACATAATCTGCGATGTATTTTCTCATTCCAGGAAAGAAATAACGCGTTGCAATCTTGTGAAAAGTGCCCTCGGCACCATAATGTCCACCGGTTGGGGCATCGTGATATTGTTGCAGAACTCTTTCACGTTCCTGTATCGGAACTACCAACTGGGCTTCCTCTGATTCGGAATCCGGGCCATATCGATATAAAATACCTTGAGACATTATGTAGCCACGATTGGTCCAATTCACGTAGTTTTCGTCCTTGGAGACACTCTCAAAACAGTCAATGATTTTCTTCAAGTCATCGTCTTTCAATTGTCCTTCACGTATGTCATTTGCCTTCCTGGATGGCAGATCAATAATGGTAACAGAACAAATGTCACAAGTGGGCCTTCCATGTGTACATGAAGGGCGGGATAGCATGTCTGCAATGACGTTTGCTTTTCCTGAAAGATATTCAACTTTGATGTTGTAAGACTGTATCTGAAGGGCCCATCTTGCGAGTCGACCGGTTGGTGATTTCAGGCTCAACAACCATTTCAAGGGTTGATGATCTGAAAATACTGTTATTTCAGCTCCTTCGACATAGCCTCTAAATTTGTCCAGCGCCCAAACGACTGATAAGGCTTCGCGTTCTGTAGTAGAGTAGTTCCTCTCTGCTGGGGTTAGCAGACGACTAGCATACTCGATTGGATGTTCTTCAGATCCTTGTCCTTGGATAAGGACTGCGCCCAAAGCATAGCCTGAAGCGTCAGTTCTGAGGACAAATGGTTTATCCTCATCTACTTGTTTCAGCACGGGCAGTGAAATTAAGCTATTCTTCAACGATTCAAATGCTGTCTGTTCGTCTTGTCCCCACTTCCAAGGTGTTTGCTTCTTGGTGAGATTGCTCAAAGGCCTTGAGGTCTCAGCAAACTGGGGAATAAAACGACGATACCAACTGCAAGTTTGAAGAAAGCTCTGCACTTGCTTCACGTTCTTGGGAGAAGGGATCTGTACAATGGCATCCACCTTAGCAGGGTCTACTTCCACTCCAGAACTCGTGATGTAATGTCCCAAATATTTGACTTTGGAGCAAGCAAAATGACACTTAGTTCGGTTGGCATGCAGATGGAACTTTTGGAGTCGGTCAAAGACTAACCGCAGGTCCTCCAGGTGTTCTTCAAAGGTTGCAGACAGCACAATAATATCATCCAGATAAGCTAGAGATCTGACCTTTAGTCCATTTCGGAAAATGTCCATAAGTCTTTGGAATGTGGCAGGGGCTGTTTTTAAACCAAATGGCATTCGAGTAAATCGAAAAACTCCAAACTGACAAACAAAGGCTGTCTTGTCTTTATCAGGAGGATACATCTTCACCTGATGATATCCAGACTTTAAGTCTATGGTAGACATAAAGGCAGTTTGCTTAGCATTTTGCAAGAGATCATCCATACGCGGAAGAGGGTATGGATCAGACTTAGTTACTGAATTCAATTTTCTGTAATCGATACAAAGGCGGAAATCCCCATTTGGCTTGGGTATCAAGACCACAGGTGCTGCGTAGGGAGAGTCACATTCTTCTATTACTCCGGATGAGAGAAGTGCATCAATCTCTCTCTTCAAAATTTCTCTTCTCACAGGGGATAACCGGTAAGGAGCAGTAGCAACTGGAGGAGCATCACCTGTGTCGATCCGGTGTTCGATGTAAGGTGTTGGTTCTCCCCCCGGACTGAAGTTATTTTCATAGTGAATTAGAAGTGCATTTAATCTTCTGCACTGATCTTCACTTAAATGTTCACCTTCATCGGGACGAAGGAGATATGGATTTTCTGGTCTAACACTTTCTTTAATATCACAGGAGTGGACTTGAGCACTCGCAACGAAAGGGAAATGTTCCTTTGGCTTGTCAGTGTAGAACCAAGCATGGTCACGAAGATTTAGAACAACACCTGCTTTCTTCAAAAAATCTGCTCCAAGTAGGGTACGGTTTCCTTTCGCCTCTGGGAGGGCAAAAAGTGTTGATTGAAAGGAACGTCCTTCCAGACATAGAATTACACAGGCTGTTTGAACTTCCTTTTCTGTCTGACTTCCATCAGCGAGGGTCACTGAGAGAAAAGACTTTTCGAATACTACTCCTTCATCTTGAAGAATATGGTACAATCTTTCGCCTGCGATAGAGTGACTTGCTCCACTGTCTGCACATGCTGTGCCGAATATTCCATTTATCGTAATATTCATAACTGGAACTTCATTAGACATGGCAGGTCTATCAATTTGAATCTTCTCAAAACGAGCTGAGTCAAATTTTGTGGAAGGATTGCAAACTGGACAGTTAGCTTTAATGAATCCGACTTTTCCACAACCATAACAAGTCCGAGCTTGTCGCTCCTGATTGTCACCAACCTTTATTCGACTAGTTCTGTTTGCCTGATTTGTTTTTTTGAACGGTACAGGCTTGATAATTTCATCTCTACCGTTGTAGGCTTTCCTTTGAATTGGAGGGGATGAGCTTCTTTTTTTGTTGTTTCTGAGACAGTCATAAGTTTCAAGCTTCTCAGCTAGGTAATCGGGAGAAATCAAATTTTCCCAATCATCTAAATAATGTTCTCGGCACTCAGGGTTGCATCTTTTCTTCATTTGATCTGAGATAATCAGATCTTGTAATTTTTCAAAGGTAGTGACACCCAGTTCAGTAATCCAGCCTTCAAAATAGTTCCTTAGCTCAAAGTAAAACTCTTTCCATGTGCAATCTGCAGACTTTCTATGTTGACTGAAGAGCTTTCTGAACTTTTCAGCTGTCAGTTTAAAACGCTGAAGGAGTATACCTCGAATGTGTGTATAGTCATGGGATTTTACTTCAGGTTCCCTGGCTATCAGCTTTGAGATCTCTGAAGGGAAAAGTCCTAATAGATGAGTCACCCACATACTCTCGTCAATTTTTAAGAACTTCATTTGTCTCTCAAATAAGACTAGAAACAAGGACATGTCATCTTCTTCAAGCTTGAATTGTGGCAAAATTTTTTGGAGATCCATTCTCATGGAAGGGTGCATTACAGGTTGGGAAGCAGAGGCCTCTACCATACGTTGAGATTCTAGCTGAATCCGTAACTTTTCAAGTTCAAAGTCTTGAACCTGTTTTTCTTGCTCTCTCAGTAATCTTTGCTCTGTCAAGAGTTTGGATTCTTCTTCCATCCTTGTTGACACAATTGTGTCTAATAAATTCTTCACAAATTCTTTGTCGTTTTGGTACTCTTTACTTCCCAAAATTATTTTCTTTAGATCTAAGACTTTTAAGTCATCATCCACGTTTTCACCAAGTTCTACAACCAAACTCTGAAGATCGACCTTTTTTGCCTTGCCGAGATAAGCCATTGTCACTATAGTTGTAAAGTACAGTTCAAAAGTCTCAATCTAAATATCCACTAAAGTTTGTATTAATACTAAAATTATTTACTTAGACACTTTTCTTTGCACACTAGTTCACATAAAAGTTATATAAGGTGTGTTCATATGTAGCACAAGGTATGGGGTATACTAATGTTTTCTAAAAATGAGAAAATTAGAATTGGTATAACCTAGGTAAATTAATGATAGCATTCGCTAATAGCAGGCATACAAATATTAAGAAAAATGTCGTGGGAGATCCACCTCAAATAAAGTATCAAAATATAGTACAAATAAACAATAAATACCATGTTTAAAGAACAGTATATCTTAAGCATTTGTAGGTTAACTAATACGAAAGATGTTTACCTATTTACTGAGTGAGGTTCACATAAAAGTTATATAAATATATATGAAAAGCACTTTGATAATTATTATGTGGGTTCACATAAAATATTCCATGTTATCAATCTGTAATCATATACCAAATAAAATAATATTGCATAGAATACTCAAAATTTTTTTTAAAAACACCATTTTCCTCAAATAAAAGAAATACTAATTGCTCAAAAGTGACAAATGTATGTATTTTTGTTATAATTCAAATATGCATATACAACATTTCGATAATTCCTACAATTAACTTTCTAGAGTCATGAAAATAAATTATAAAATCTTATTTTAAAAGCAAGTATTCGAATTCAACAAAAGCAAAATAAAAGAATTCACTTTTTCAGACACAGATAAAAATAATATACAAAATGCAATTAACGTTTCCTGACTTGTTGTTTATAAAGAAATGACTTCCTCACAACAAAATCGCTACTTTCGCAAACAAATAGTATCTGGAATATTTTCACTCTTTCGTTTTGTACAAAACGCAACTCTTTAAGAACAATATTCTGGTTGAATATTAATTTTCCAACAAAGGAACTGAATCACTGTAAACTTCTAATTCAAATTGAACGACCTGACGTTTTGAAATTAATTTACACTATTCAGGATGAATATGTATTAGTTTACAGTTGCTCATCGCTAGGTTTAGCAAGAACGTTGGGGCAGTAAGGATTCTAGAAGAATTTACTTATCTTTGTCAGGTTCGTAATCCACGTTTAGGGCGCCATTCTGTGACCGTGTGCTGAGAAATTCCTCCTTGAAGCGGGCGAACAAGCGACAAACTCTCATTACACTCACAAACATTTATTAATCTAATTTACATTACGTGGACACAACACATATACTAATAACAGAACCTTTCATAACTACCCGACATAACGGACGCTACGACGCGTCTTCATTCTACGCCGCCGATATACTCCCTGACCTCCTTAGGGTGTCCTTGATCGGAGCAGGGGTGAGATTTAGTTTTGGTTCTCACTTTTAGTTCGGAGGTTTATAGCTCTGCAGCTGACGATGCGCTATAGTTCACTTGTTACACTCCTCTTTTTTTCAAAAAATTTTAATTTTAAATTTTTAAAAAACTTTTGGAAAAATTTTGTGTTGTGATTTCGCTTATTAGTTAGATGGGTAATCAGTACAAAAAAAAATTCTAAATTCTAAATTAATTAATAAAAAAAATTTTCAATGTGTCCCGGACTCCCTTAAATTATTAAAATTCTTTTGCGGTAGATTCATTACAAATTGAGAAGTGATTCAGCAAATTGTAACCTATAAAACATCACCTACACGTTATTTATGCTTGAACTAAATATGTGTTACGCTCACTGTTATACAGATGACAGAGATGCTTTTATAATAATTTATGCAGTCACTTAAGTGTGCTCAAATTTATTTTTTAATCTAAACTGTATGCAACCGTTCAGTTAAGTTTACAATAGCTTCCTAATATAGCTAAATTATTTATGATTTAAATCTCATTGTTTATAGTTATAAACCAGATTTTAAATTTATGATTTTATGGCATAATTATTTTAAACTAATACCGGCCGATACACATAATAACTTGTACATTTCCAACTCAACAGTCATCCACTTAATCTACTTGAAAGCCAAAACAGTTCACTAAAAGTACGAGAAGAATGTTTGCATTTAAATATTGATCTTAAACGAAAATTGATGACATTTCTCTACAAATAACAAACCATATGCAAAGGTTTCAACTACCAAGTTTAAAATTCTCTTTCACTGTGCTCAATAGGAAGTTTTTATATACAAAAATAGCACAATCTTCTGTAAAGTCGGAAGATGATTGAATGCTTAAAAAAACTTAAAAGAAATGAAAAAATTTAGTTTCAAAGTAGGTTTTCTTCAAGAACTGACATCCAGAATTATCCGCCTAGACTTTTATATTAAAAATTTGACCAGAAATTCCATTCCCGTTTTCGATTTATTTCGACACATTTTTTTTTTCTCCTTTAGCCTTTTTTTTCCTCACGGTTTGTCCCATTTTTCAACTTTTGATTTCCGTATATTTTAAGTCCTGGACGTAAACTTTATTCCAACACATGAATGCAGCTAGAAATCCCGCTCAACTCATGCTTTTCAATTTTTCCTAACGTGCCTTACCATTAAATTCATTACAAAAAATTTTGCTAATTTCCCATTACATAAGCAGATTTATGTCAAACACAATATACGCGTTTCTATGAAAAGAAATTATAAATTAGCGTTTTCTTCGAACATTTTAGTATCGAATCAAGCATAATGGTATTTACTAATCAAACTTTCATTTTAATAGAATTTAATATTTTTAAAATGCATACTTTTTTAACAAGAAAAAAATCATTTCTTCACTGAAGAAGAGCGGACTTTTCAAATACTGTTTTAGCAAATAAAAAATGTGAATGTAAAGAAAGGATTTGACTTTTTTACATATAATTTATATTAGTATTATTTTAATATTATAGCATAATATAGCTCAGAGTAAAATTTTTGTTTAGATATTTAAGTTTTCACACTATTATCAATATTTTTCACATTCATACTAATTAGTAAACTAGTTCAGATATTGATTAAAGTTTAATTTTGAAACAAAATTTATTTTATAACTATAAATTAATGTGTATTATACTAACATTATTACTATAAATTTATAAATGTGAGCATAACGCTTAATAATCTCTTGAATTTCTTTCATATTGCAGATTTTACTAAATTTGTTAATTTATTGCCCAGCCAAAATAAATAAAATATTGTAAAGGCATGAATTATATATTTCCCGACCCTGCACAATTTAGCCAGACGCTTATATTTAAAATTCTCAGGGAAGACTTACCCATTAGATCATATGCACCATTCTTAGATGACGTTTTTTCCTTGGCACTTGACTTAATTGTTTTCCACGTTTATGATTAGTAAAAAAATATTTATGACTGCATATCCTTTGCTATAATCCGATTCAATAGTTTCCTCTGAATCTGAAACACAAATCAACAAAACATCCAACATTCGTTAGTCACTTTTCTTGCACTAGCTACTTCTATAGCAATGCAATTAGAATTTGATTTTTCTTCTCTGATGAAAATTTGTATTTTTTGTGATAATGTTCTAGAGGTTCGATGTCTTTGTCCTAGCGAAATATGAACTTCGATTCAGGGATCTTCATGATTTCACTAGTTAAATGAAATACATAAAAGTAATTTGCTGGTTTATTTAAATTAAAGTTGGACTAATTTTAAACGATGATTTAGAATTAAAGTTAATACTACAAGGTAACATCGTCACAATTTGATTAAATACAAGGTAAATTTCACTGTAAATATTTCAATATATATGAATAACAACCTGCATAGCATTTACATAATGTTCCCACAAATAAAATTTACTAACAGGTAAGACTTATAGATTAAACATTAAATTGAATATTGAGTAACAATACACTGGAGGCATGCCTAGCGCCACTATGTGTTGTATACAATCATCGCAACAGCTACTCTCAAGCAATGCAATTAGAATTTGATAATTTTGTTTACAAAAATTTGTATTTTTTAGATAATTTTCTAGAGGTGGTTCCAGATAAATATATACTTCGACTTTGGGATGTGCTGATTTCATTAGTTTAATAAAAAGATACCAAAGTAAAAATCAAGGTTTACTTAAATTCAATTTGAACTGACTTTAAACGATGACTATTAAAATTGATACTACAAGATATAATATCATCACAAGTTGATTAGATTCAAGATACATTCCAAGTAAATATATGCCAATGTATATGAATAATATCCCACATATATAGCATTGACGTAATGTTCCCACAAATAATATTTACGAACAGGTAAAACAGGTTATAGATTAAGCGTTAGCTCGAATAGTGGGTTACAATAATTTGAAACCGCCAACAAATCAATGTCCAAGTACCAGAGTGCGCTATCAGCATTTAAGAAGACTCGTTCATCTGCAAAATTTTGAATAACACCGCGGTCCAAACGTGATTAAAATATTCAAATTCCCTAACCGTATCCATCTAGAATGTCAAAAGCACTACCACGTTTCCTGGATTCCCACCCTCCTACATCCAAATCAAGTGCACTCTCGCGCTATACCAATGCTACCGGACTGTCCTAAATTCCCTTTGATGCAAATCTCCCATTTCTGTTCGTATGTTAATGCTGCTAATTTCCTATTGTAGTGCCATTCCGCTATTCCATTTTCGAGTTAGCTTTCTCTGCAGTAACCAAAATTTGCGAGCTTTACGTGCGACCAACTGACTGGATAAAGATGTCGACCTGATATGTGATGAGCAGATATTCACAATAGATTTCGGAATCCTTCTAAGCTTGATGGGCCTTTAAGTGAGGAAAACCGCTGCTTTCGCTTTAAGTACAGCAATAGCTTCCGCTTAGGCAGGCACTTCGAAATCGGTGTGGTTTGCTGTGAAATAAATAAATATAGCTTCCGATGCCACAGACTCTTAAAAGGCTTAAGATTCTAATCGAAGTTGGTGCTGGTTTGTAATCAGCACTGAGCACTGCATGTGTCGTGTTTCGTTTTTAAAGTATAAATCCTCTTTGCTTTACTGTTTTTACTAAAAGTGTAATAATATAAAGAAAAGTTAGGAGAGTGTTCGCAAATTACAGCCGTTAAATTACCGACAGGAGTTCTAAATACTGGTTTATAGATGTCTTAAGTTCTGCTTTTTCCGTAAGTTCACACTAGGTGCTTACTGAAATGAGATGGCCGACATATTTGCAAGACAGGATAGGTGTTTTGCAGCCTTCACGAAGTGTAATCTCTTATTCATCTACTATACGAATTGTAAAGCATACAATGGAGGAAAAATCCCAAAATAGTCAGGATGAAGAAATTAAAGATAAAGCTTGGAAGAATATAATTTGTAAAATTCCGGCTACCCTTCATCGCGATGCTGTAGCTGCCATCAGATTGGAGACGACATGAAAGTGAGCCGGAGAACTTAGGCCGAAGGCCTTTTATCTCCCTCTGAATGTTGATGAGTACTGAGCGGATTTTGATTTTGACTTAAATATATGTGGTGGAGTGTGTGCAATTTGTTGTTCAATGAAAAACTGTTGGTTTAGTAAGTGGGCAGGTCAGAGACGAGCCTAATTGGTGCAGTACATCAGATGCAAGATGACATAGTAAGCTTACTGAATAGTCAAACACCAGTACAGATTCACAATTTTCGAAAGTCCAAATTGTGCCCTGTGCTGGTGAGGAAATGGATTCTACCCACCTTGGGGATTACCCAAAATTATAGAGAGCTATTTTTCAAATGTATTTGTAGGCAAGAGGTGTAGTGTGATTGAATGTATTTCAAGTGCTGTTGCTAAAAATAAAATAAAAACATTTTCCTCAGCGGAAAACCCAAACTAGTATGATTATAGGACATAAATCGGGTATTAGTTCCGTAATATAACATTCAAAAAATTTCAAATGGGTAAGGGGATAATTAATCTTAGCTAACAATTAATTACACGCAAAAAATGCACATATGAGTACATTCAAGATTTTCAAGAGGACAAGTAGATTTGAAGTACCCAACATGTAAGTCTAGTTTGCAAGGACAAAGTATGTGAAGAACATAGGTCACATAATTTGATCTATGAAGAATGATACAGCAGACATAAAGCAAATTAAACAATAATAAAATATTATAGTTAAAAAAACCGATAATGTGTTTCGGTAACGCTAATTCTCACTAACATCAAAAAACCGTTTTTCACTTGTATTTTATTACTGGTTTTAAATAATAGTATGAAAAAGTGGTTTTTAAACCCCTTTGTATGTCACAAGTGCAGTCGTCAAATTGTCGACACGATGCATACTATTTTTGTAAATGCTATCGTATTGCTTCTGTGTGTTTGATAGTTTAAAAATAGTAATTGAATAAAAAAGTATTTGAAAAAATAGTTTCTTCTCAAAAATGTAGCCATATCTCAAAATGTAGTTGCTTCTAAATGTTAACTTCTTAAAAATATTCATCTTGTGTGATTTCAATCCCTTTCTAAAATTATCTAAAAACATCTGACCTCTATAAGAATTCTGATTCGGCCGTAAATAATAGCTGAATTCTTAACAAAACTGTTATATCTCTATCAAATGCCTTTACTTATCGTAGTGAATTTATCATGTTGGAAACTTTTAATACTTAATAATAATTTTTCCTTGTTACTTAGGAAGTTGTATACGAAACAAAATAATAAAATTCGCTACATTAAAATAGATCTCTAAACCATTTTTAAATAAACTCATCTGCAGGTATGTAAAAAGTTATGTAGGTATTTAAAATGTATATCCATTAACCATTAATTTTAACCATGTCTCAAATGTTAATGCTTTTCCCATATCCCTTTCTGATAATTTGATTACTTTCTTTTTGATTACAAATACTCTTTTAAGGTCTCAAAAATATATTGATATTAAATTCCATTACTGATTTGAATAGTAACACAAATTAAATACATATTTTTAGTAAAAAGCTTACCATTAAGCATCTACCTCTTGAAAGCTTTTAGTATACCAATATAGGTATCACAACTTAACTATGACAGGATCCAAAAAGAATCAAAGCCATTAGATTTGCACTTAGTTTGCTCTTAAATACAAGTAATGTTATCATTTTTCAGTTTGATTTATCCTTTTACCACCTTAATAACGTTTCAGACTGTTGCATCCCGAATGCAACGCTATTTCGTTATTTTTGAAACAACGCGTTTCCATTTTCGAAGGGCTCGCATCTTCATACAATTTTTGCAAATTGCTTGAAAAGTAGCTGACAGGGAGGAAATTCCTAAGTGCCCGCTATTGTTGTGTGAGCGTTTATCATTTAGGTGCAAAGGCATCCGAAGACTTCCTGTTAGATGGAACCGCTTTCAAATATCAAGTGTCGTGAAAAATGACTTCCCAACTCCCGAATCCGACAGTTAATGAAGCGCTTAGAAATCTTGTGGACCGAAAGTTATCCGGAATGGAATCTGATGGAGGAAAAGGATTAGCTGCTGACTTTTGAGGACCAGATTCCATTTCCAGGGATCAATATGCTCAGTGACTGAGGCGGCTGCTCAAAATAGAAATTAATGTTAGAGATTGGGGAACCCGAGATTAGATGAAGACAGATGCTACTTTTAAACTTGATCAAATGTCTAGATCTCTGTGAGTTAGCTACAGTTCACATACCTGTTAGAATGCCTGGAGTTGAAATATTAAATCGCAGTTATATGTACTTTCATATTTAAGAGAAGCATCATTTGTCAGAAGCCATTAGTCATTTTTAAAACTCAGAACTAATGCAGAGTGACAGTGAACAAATTTATGGAAAGCCAGTATTTGAAAAAAACATTAGCTAACCATCTTGTACACAAATTATAGGAACATTCTAGACATTACAATCGAACTCCTGGAAAATCAATTTTAAGAATTAAACATTTAGAAACAACAATATTTTGTTTTAAAAAAATTTTCACAGAAGTATGCTAGATCACCAGTTTGGGATTAATACCTGTTTCGAAATCTTGTTTCTGCCTTCATAAATAACATAATGTACCACCATAACTCAGTGGGTTTGCTCACTGAGCTAGCAACCTCCGCGATGTGGGCGGTGTAGGTTCCATTAGTATAACTTACCTGTCTGTATTCCTCTCTGTGGCAGCAAAGTTTTCTGGTCTCTGTATGTCCATTATTGCTGTCTTGAATTTATCGCAGCTTGGTCAATTTACCCATTTTACCCAGGAAGGCACTGAACTGATTGCAGTCGTGAATCGGAGGAATCCTCCAAATTCTGTTTATATTCACTTCATTTTTAGAAGCGATTTCTTCACAGGTAAGTCTGCCATAAGATGGTAAGGCATCTGGACTTCCTTTCTTAACCAAAAGGTCGACGGTATCTCGACGTAAATGAAGTCACAGTTGGTCACTGCGTATTCTGAGACAATTGGATTTAAAAGAAAAACCCAATTGCGAAGTCTGAATTGAATTGCAGGACAAAGGAAAGTGCTTGCTACTCAATTCGATCTTCATTGACTTCAAGCATCCACTGAGAAGTTTAGAGGGAGTAGTAGTCCATTTTACCAAGGATGGCACCAGCTGACTGGAGTCGTCTTCATAGGCAAGTCTACTGTGAGATGGTAAGGCATCTGAACTTTCCTCCATAGCCAAGAGGTTTGCGGTATCTCGACGTAAATTATGTCTACCGTTGGGCAATGCGAATTCTGAGACTACACTGGATTTGAAAGAGTTCGTTCTCTGCCGTTTATCTTAAAATGCTACATCGCCTTAAAGTATGCTGATCATAGTGAGATAAAAATAAATTGGTGCTACCCCCAAAAAACTTCTTAAAAATGTGAGCTTTAAAGGTAACCAGGAGAGCTGGTGCGCTTTCACCTAGATCTTCTTGAGCGCATATCTTGAAACGTTTCAATCTCAGAGATTTCATTCATATCAAAATATTCATATTGATATATCAATTCTTCAAAATTGCGGTAGGTAGTCTCGCTATTTTACCTCTACCCTGTACCTTGCTTTTACTCAAGATAGAGCAAATATATTTTTACATTACTTGTTAACCACATGTCATGTTTACGAGTTTAAGAAACAAGAAAATTCAAAGTCACACTCACTGGGTAAAATTTCATGAGTGGTAAAATAGAAAGAACACTTGTTCAGAAAATGCAATAAAAAGTTGAGTGATAGTTTTAGGTAAGCCAGATATATTGTCTGTGAATTATATAGAAGTAACATAAACATATAGATAGTTATGTACAAAATTTCCCACGAGATATTTTTTTCTCAAGAGAACTTCTCCAACTCATGACTGCAGTCTGTTTGGTACCTCCTTGAATAAAATGAGAAGCCGAAAAGACCAGACTGCTCAATTAGGCTTCGCAGTCTATACTTGAAGTCAATGAAGATCTAATTGGTTTGCAAACAATTTTCTCTGCTCAGTTGAACTCATACTTCGCAATTAGGTTGTTCTTCGAATCCAGTAGTCTCAGAATACGCTACAACTTTAGAAATCACTTACGTTGAGATAGCGCCGACCTTTTGGCAAAGGTGGAAAGTCCAAATGATTATCCATCTTACGGCAGGCATTAACAACAAAGAAATCGCTTCTAAAATTAAAGTGAATCTAAGCAGAATTTGGAGGACTCTTCCGACTAACAACTGCAATCAATTCGTTGTCTCACTGGGTAAAATGAGCAGCCGAAAAGACCAGACCTCTCTATATAGGCTTAGTAGTAGATACTTGTAGTCAATGAAGATTGAATTGGGTTGCAAGCCTTTTTCTCTTGTGCTGTAATCCAGCTCAGACTTCACTCAATCACAACCTCTACTGTCTCAACTGTCCCTCAGTCCACCTTATTGGTGTCAAGTCTCACGGTCTAATAGACTTGGTGTAATCTGATTGATGTCAAGTGAGATAAGTAGCAACAACACTTCGATATCAATGCAGTCTTCGCGCAGGTGCGATATAGGTGCCGAATGAAAAAACGAGGTGCACATGTAATTAACTGAAGAGCTGAACGACCACCGATTCCTCTCTAAACTGTGACAATAGTTGCAGTACGTGCAAATGTAAATGAACGATATGATTCTTGCATTTTAATTCTGAAAACTGAAGTGTCCTCTGAGCGACGCGAGATTTCCGAGTAGTGAAATTTTACTTTTACCCCACAACAAACTTAATGACTAAATAACCATATATTTCTAAAGAATATATGGTTATTAGAATCCATGGATTTTTTCAACCACTAAAAAGATTCTGTAGGTTTTTTTCTTAGAATAGATTCCTTTGGAACGATTCAATTGGCCCATTCTGCAGAGTAAAATAATTGGAAACGATTCTATCGGTCTCTTCTTTAGAATATAATCCTTTGGAAAGATTCTATCGGTCTCTTCTTTAGAATATAATCCTTTGGAAAGATTCTATCGATTCTTCCTTTGGAAAGATTCTATCGTTTCTTCCTTTGGAAAGATTCTATCGATTCTTCATATGGAAAGATTCTATCGATTCTTCCTTTGGAAAGATTCTATCGATTCTTCCTTTGGAATAGAATCCTTTGGAGAGTGTTATTCTATTTCTATTTTCTTTAGAATAAAATCCTTTGGAAAGATTCTATCGATTCTTCCTTTGGAATAGAATCCTTTGGTAAGTTTCTATCGATTCTTCATTTTCAATAGAATCATTTGGAGAGTGTTATTCTATTTCTATTTTCTTTAGCATAGAATTCTTTGGAAAGATTCTATCGATTCTTCCTTTGGAATAGAATCCTTTGGATAGTGTTATTCTATTTCTATTTTCTTTAGCATAGAATCCTTTGGAAAGATTCTATCGATTCTTCCTTTGGAATAGAATCCTTTGGAGAGTGTTATTCTATTTCTATTTTCTTTAGCATAGAATCCTTTGGAACGATTATATTGGTCAAGATGGTCAAGAATGGTAATGTACATGGAAGACTGCAGGTTATAAGGTGAAATTATGCATGTTAACCCTTCAGAGGGTTAAAGAATCTTCGATCGCTGCTTCTCAAATGTTCTCGCGCCGGCTCCATTGACTTCAAATCTTTCAAAATGACAACAAGCACCAATGTTATGAATTTGGGTATTATGTGAACATATTCCCGATTTTAAAAGTCTTCTCACATAATCGCTTTTCGGTCATAAAAAAGGTGTTTTCTCCGTGGATTTTGTATGTTTTTCTCATGCGGATCACAATGAGATAAAAATAGACTGGTTTGGAAATATGTGAGCTCTAACTGTAAGCGCGTGAGCAGGAGTATTTTTACAATTACTCATCTCGAGCACATGAGTTGAAACGTCAAGATCTTAAACTTCACCCCGCATTCAAAAATTTGGAATCATAAATTTTTTTCGGAAAATTATCGACCTCATCCTAGAAAGTTATTAAATAATTCTAGTGCTTCAATATATCAAATAAGCAATGGTCAGAAAACTGATATGATCAAGTATGAAAAGTTCTCTATTTGTAGACAGAAAGTTCACAGCAATTTCCATACAAAATATGAGTAAGTGTGTGTGTATATATATATATTTTTTAAAGATAGAATTATTTATTCCTTTTGCACAAGTGGTACTACAGCTTCATTATTGAAAGTGTAACTTACTTTCTTTGTGCAAATTCATTGATCAAAACAAACTTTTATTATTTTAGAATTAGAAAGGACCAACTTCCAATATCTTTTAATTTTTGTATTGAGCCCATCTGTATAACATCAATAGACTGCGTACTTTCAAACCGATGACAACGAATATTCGAACTAAGGATTTGTGGCTCCATCTATTAATGAATATCAGAACTACTTCGACAACAACAAAGATGATTTGGATTAATTTTCTAAAAATATTTTTACCATAATGTAATAGACGTTCAATGAAAAGTAAATTTTACAAAATTCAGTCTTTTGTTTTTCAACGATTCCACATCATGTTTGAAAATTATATTTTATGATAATAAAGATTAGTCTACGAAAGTTTCACTATAGCAATAGGGAATTATGATCAAACTCATAATATGAAATTTGAGATTAAGACTCTAAATACGAAACATTATTCACTCATGATATGAAATATTATCATATCTATATTCTGCGTGAAGAAACAAAATTATTTTGAAAACTTTTCTAAGATCAAAAAATTATAATTATCCCAGGCTAACAAACATAATTTAAATTTTATATCATATCTATATTCTGCGTGAAGAAATAAAATTATTTTGAAAACTTTTCTAAGATCAAAAAATTATAATTATCCCAGGCTAACAAACAGGTTTTAAATTTTATAAGCACATTGTATTTGCGCGCGCGCGTTTCGACAAAAATTGGTATATAAATCAACCTAATTTCTTAGCCCACAAAAGAACTATTGAAATGGGATAGAATAAAAATGTCTTCCAACTGGCTCATGAACTTAAAACACAATTTGAGCTACGTGTAAATCAGTCTAAAAATAATTTTCGGTTTTCAAAATAAATATTACATTATGCAATATATTTCTAGGAAAATTGATTTGAAGTACATTCTTTACACATACACGTACTGAAAAACAGTACAACTTTATGATTTTAATGTAATAGTTTTCATGTTTTCGAAGAAATACACTGAAGTTCACTGAAAACTGAACACCAAGAAAGTGTTGGATTGACCGCAAATTTCGTAGATGGGTAACTTCACAAAGTTAGAGGCAAGCAAATAATTAAAATCTCACATCTTAGTATGCAAATAGAATCCGCGTGTAATACAGGTTGAAATATAACTTGGAAGATATCAACTAGTTACCACCGTCCCAGCCTAAGTATCGCCACGTAATTTTGAACCACGATCAGATGACGAGTTAACATCTGAGCTGGCACCCCATTCTCCAAACTTAACTTCCACACCAACGTGAGGACTTTCGGCCACGACAGATTTAAGGTGCACCAGCCGCCTCTACATCATACGCTTACAAACATCCATGCCCTGACCCGGATTTGAATCAGGAACCTTCCTATCTAGAGGTTAACACCTTAACCACCAAACCGGTTGATCGGCGCACTTGGAAGATATAAATGAAAACCTGAAAAAGCAAATTCAAACATTGTTCGTGGAATTCGAATGGTATTGCTCTGCTAGTACGTAAATATGCCTTTTATTGACAACATTGTGAACAGTTGACGGAATTTGAGAAGGATTGAACTATTGGATTGAGAGAAGGCGTTTTGTAGTATCGTCACATTACTGCACGAATTGGGCGAAACGCTAGTACACTTATGCTTGGTGACAAATAACAGAAAGTTTTACACATCATCGTAAGGAATCTGTAACACGTATGGTTGCGTCAGAAAAAGACGATAGTCCCTTGCTATCCAAGGCGGAGATATCTACAACGTTGGCACAAGGTTAGCTCAACAACAATTCTCAGAAGTTGGTTATGTCTTATTGCATAAATAGCCAAAAAATAGCGAATATTTAATTTCTTATTCTGTAAAACTTCCGAGAGAATAAGATTTGCATTTTCGTTTAGATGTATTACACTGATTTTTGAGGGTTTTAATAAAATATAATTTTAAGTAAATATCAATAAATTAAAGTTTAAAAAAAACTTTAATTTTTAAGTTGCGTTTAATCATTAGAATTATTCTTGTATTTATGATCTACAATATACAGGGTTATTCTACGGTCATGGGACAAACCTGGAGGGGTGGTACAGCTTTCTAAAACATACATTTTTCGTATAGGACTCTATAGTCGGAAGTGACGCGTGGAGGCACGAACACAAAAAATGAGACATGAACAGAAAAACTGTTTATTTACAACATCCCTCCATTATTTGCAGCAATGTTTACAATAAATGCTCAAAATTGCTACCACCAACAGTAATACATGCTTGGTACCGTCGAAGGAGTGATTGGTGAACAGTTCCAAAGATGCCACGCTTGAAACCGCAATGGATAGTCGAGCAACAAGGTCCTCAATTGAGTCAACTGGTGTCCCGTAAACGATGGTCTTCAGATGCCTCCATAAAGCCATGGTTGGGGATGCCATTGCTTACGATACACGGTCACCCCTAATATTGATCCGTGTCACAATGACAGTCCAGCTGTACGTCCATGACATCCTTCAGCCACATGTGATGCCACTCATGGCAGGGCTCCCAGGAGCCATTTTTCAACAAGACAATACTCGGCCACACACAGCAAGGATGTCACAAGACTGCCTTCGCCGAGGGCCGGATTTAAGAGTATGCCGCCTATAGGCTAAAGTCCATTTGCCGCCCCCTCTATAGTTTATATTTGCTTAATACATTTGTTTTATAAGACAAAAGGATAGAGTTAATTGGTGTTTTTATCCTTTTTAAACATAAAGTTCATTTAGTTTAGATAAAACTACAATTTTAATGGTTTACATAACAAATTTTATATAATCAAATTAGTTATCTACTTGGGTTTTTTTTTTACTTGATTCTTTTAAGATTCGTTAAAAAAGGAAATAGGTTTCGAACTTAATTCATTTGTTCTTGAAGATCAGTGATCACTAGGGCAACTTTTTGCAACAAATGCAACTTTTTTTCACACGTTCTATGCTTTATGTAAAGTACTAAAAGCAAAATTTCTCCGACATGGGGTGTATTGTTAGTGAGTTATAACCGCAACATAAATACAACTTTCTGTATAATTGCAACTTTTTACAATTAAGCTTAAAATTAATTAATATGAAATTACTATTTCATGTTTTGCCTTCTGAATCAACCCATCGATCACGTGTGTATGATCTTGCGAACGTCAAAGTACTGCGGATCAAACAAGAAGTTCATGGAAAGAAGGTGTTCATCCTAGCAGAGACGAAAGTGAAATAAATATCAAGAAGTACTTTAAACACGTTGGTTGGCACTCTTTTAACGGTTTTTGCTGCACTTTCCCGAAATGATTTTCCCCCCAAGTCAGTATTTTCTAGTGCAACAATATCAGGCAACATCAGTCTCTGTTGAGCGCAGTTTTTCAATGTTAAAGAAATTACTGGCCAAGGATCGGCCATTCAACGACATCAAGGTTCTTCTGTATTTAATGATGTATTATAGTATTGTACACGACTAAAATTATCAATAAATTTTGAAATTTTTCATTTTTTACGAATAATTTATTTCAGACTTTAGTGTATCAAAAATAAATACAACTTTATTTCTATAAATGTAACTTTATTTCCATAAATGCAACTTTAGGGAATGATAAATGCAACTTTTCCCATTTTTACTGCAACAAAAAAGTTGCCCTAGTGATCACTATTTTAAACATATTTTCATATTTTAATGCTAATGACTACCTTTTGCGTAATTGAAGAACTGTGTTCAATTTGAATTAAGTTGTCCAACACGGAAAAGAAGTAACACAAAATTTAGTTAATTACTGGTTTATTTGTTGAAAAATATACAAACTTCTCTAAAGCAACTCACCTCACGTAATCTTCATGTTCAAATTTACATAGCTTTCTTACCAGATTTCGTAATGGCAAACTCGTTAATAATGTCCTCATATGAAAGTGTTTCTGTTGTATTTGCCTCAATACAAAGTAATGAAAGTGAGTTTAACCGTATTTCAGAAATACTAGTTTGCAGATTGTTCTTAACTCTTCTAAGACAGGAAAAACTGCGTTCTACCGCGCAATTTGTAACAGGTATGCACAAACTTATCCTTACAGGAATGTCCAAATTGGGGTAAACATCTTGTAAGGAATTACACCACAGAAATTTTGAAATTCCTTCCAACGATTTATCAGATGGGTGATCATTACCCACAGCACAGTGATTTTTAAAGTGGATGCACTCTTCAGTGAAATCTGAATCCAAATAATTTGTGTAGACGTGGTAAAGGTTGGTGGCCTTTTTCCTCAGTTCCTCTTCCATATCTGTATTGTTATCACATAACTGAGTTAAGAACTAGAATCGGTCTTGAAACTCGTCATATGCCATTTTTCTTTTCTTGAATTCACAAACAAAATAGTCTATAATTGGTAAAAACGTGTTTATTTTAAGATCATCCCTGCCAGTAAAGTTAACTTCTCCACTTCGATCTTCGTCAGGCCAAACTTTTCTTTTTGGCTGTCTTTTATTGTCTTTTTCATAAGATGAAGTTTTGATTACATTCATGGCCAATTCCTCAAAGTAATCAAAGTTGTTTCTCTGTTCCGTAAAATATTCTTCAAGAGACCAATAAAACATACACAGTTCCACTTTGTAGCAGACAAAACGCAGTCTCAAAACGTTCTAATCTTCGAAGTAATCCTCGGGATTCACATCTAGTCGTTGCTTTTTCTGTTGTGTCATTTGAAATTCTTATCAGAGCAATGTAGACTTCTTCCCAAGACTCTCGTAAACTTTGGCACGCATCATCTCTTGCTGACCATCGAGTAGGACACACTCTTTTAATTGTCTTCCTATTCTGATAGGATTCTTCCATAGGCATTCCCATCGCTTTGCAGAGCACGTAAAAATACATACAGGGTGGTCCCGAATTCATGGTACAAACTTTAATGGTAGGTACAGGACATTGTAACAATGATTTATTGTATAGGAATGTATAGTCGCAAGTGACGCGGTGAGGCGTAAACAGGGGAAATAAAAGGAAAGAGAAATGGAGTGATCGGTTGGTATCATTGCCGGTAGAGGGCAGTAGATGTCTAGCCGCTGTTGAACATGATGCATCGCAGTAGGGAAAAGCGCCATTCATAATTGTGCTGCCGTAGACGATGGGTGACTTTACGTATGCAGAAAAAGCAGACATGCATTACATGTACGGCCGTGCAAATGGTAACGGCAGAGCTGCGTTACGAATGTATCGCGCGGAGTATCCTGATCGACGAATGCCGGATCATAGAATTTTTCAACGGTTACATCGTCAACTTTGTGAAACAGGTGCGTTCGACGTCAACAGACATGGCGCTGGTCGAGTAAGAGCTGTACGCACTCCAAGGCTGGAAGAAAGCATCTTGAACATTGTGGCTGATAGACCCGAGTCAAGCACAAGAACTGTTGCGCGTGACGTAGGTGTGAGTCATCAGACTGTATGCAGAGTGTTAAACGAAAATCGCTTACACCCCTTCCATTTTCAGAAAGTACAAGCATTGAATCCGGCAGATTATCCTCGCCGCGTGAACTTCTGCCTGTGGGTGATGCAGCAATGTGCGTTGCAGCCGGATTTCGTAGATTATGTGCTATTTACAGATGAAGCGACATTTTCACGCGAGGGTGTCTTTAATGCGCACAATTCCCATGTGTGAGCAACCGATAATCAACATTAAACGCGTCGACATGCGTTTCAACAACGTTTCAGTATTAATGTGTGGGCTGGTATTGTGAACGACTTTTTGATTGGCCCATACTTACTACCCACGCGGCTCACTGGCGGAAGCTATCTTATTTTTCTGAAAGAAGTGTTACCACAACTGCTGCATGATGTTCCGATCGCCATTCGTAACCGCATGTGGTTTCAGCACGATGGGGCGCCAGCACACTTCAGCATTGATGTACGGAATTACCTGAATGCCACGTTTGGTACTCGATGGATTGGGCGTGGTGGACCAGTCCCTTGGCCACCCCGATCTCCCGATTTATCGAACCTCGATTACTTTTTATGGGGACATCTAAAGCATCTTGTTTATGAGACTCCAGTTGACTCAGATGAGGATCTCGTCGCTCGCTTATCTGTAGCTGCTGCAGGTGTGCGTGAAATACCAGGCATCTTTGAACGTGTACGCCAATCGCTCCACCGACGCTGTCAAGCATGTATCGATACTGGTGGACGCAATTTTGAACAATTACTGTAAACATGACACTTGTCAACAACGCTTTCAATAAAATCTTTGTTTTTCCTTTCGGCCGTTATTTCCCCTGTTTTCGCCTCACCGCGTCACTTGCGACTATACATTCCTATACAATAAATCATTGTTACAATGTCCTGTACCTACCATTAAAGTTTGTACCATGAATTCGGGACCACCCTGTATATTTCTTGGAGCAACATGAAAAATGTGCACGCTTCTTCACAGGATTCTGCAGCAGATGATCCAACACGATTTAAGGAGTGTGCCGCACACGGGATGAATAAAGTTAAAGGAGTTATTTTCTTTATTTTTGCTTGCAGACCATTGTAAACTCCGGCCATATTGGAAGCGTTATCGTAAGATTGGCCTCTACAATCATCAATGTTTAGTTACAGATTTTCTAGCTTATTCACAATACACTCAAACATTCCTTCTGAACTATGAACAGCTGATGGAATAAATGTAAGAAATCTTTCATAGGGCACACCGTCACTTGAAACATATCTAACAGCAATGACTAATTGGTCTACATGTGTCATGTCTGGGGTTGAGTCTATGATGAGCGAAACTCTTCACAAATTACTTGCCTAACTTTTCGAGCCATTAACTCAATTACCTCATCGCATGTCTTGGAAGAGAGATAATTTGTATTGCCACTACCACAATTACCGTATTTTTCAATGTATGTTGCTAAGAATGGATCAAACTCGGATATCAGCTCTAAAGCCACAAGAAAAATTCCATTCCTGTTAGAACCAAATATCCCGTTGTCGCCTCTTAAAGCTAGGCCTCTTGATGTCAGGGCCTTGACAGTCGCTACAACTCTAGTTAAAATGTTTCTCCAATAGTGTGTTTCTTTGTATAGTTGTAAAGTTAGCATACTGTCAACACGATTAAGAGAAATTCCTCTTGCTTTTAGAGTAATAATAGCAGATTTGTGTATTGGGGAATTTTCATGGTGACATGCACGACTTTCTCCATTTTTCCAGTCATTGAAACCATCTTTGTCGTCAAATTGTGATCGTTCTTTAGTGTTAAACACTAAACAAGGGCCACAAAAAACTGATCCCTTACTTTTAGAGAAAATCATCCATTTCCTTTCATGAACTTCTACATTTTTTAATCTCCGTTCAAAGAGAGATTTAGTCAAATATCTCTTTTGATCTTTGTACGCTCTTAAGCTGTTAGTGAAATATAATTGTATGTTTTGGTCAAGGCCATTTTTTGCTATTAGATCTCTGGTAGCATCATTTAAGATCCACAAAGCTGGATCCTTATTTAAAGAGTTTGCTAATGTTGGCTCTTTATTTTCTGTTAAAGATTGACTTTTAGCATCAAATCTATCAGGTACAGTCTCATTGTGAGAACTTACTTGTATTTCAGTAGGTTCTGATAACAACATGGCTGTTTTGGAACAACGCGTTTCAGAGAAAGCATTGTTATCCCCAACAAAACCATGACGAGCACTTTCAGGTTCCTTTATCTTTTTTACCGTTCTTTTCTTCCACTGACAAACTATTAGTTTTAAAAAACAAATCTAGTTTTTTTTTTGTTTGTTTCAGAACACGTTCTTGTTCTTGAAGTTTCAGTTTTGTTCGTTTTTTTGTATTCAGCGCCTCCGAGTCTCTTCCTACCGTCACTCATAGTAGCTATAGTAGGGAGTAGCCTACTTGTTAAAAACTGTACGTTATGTATTGGAATACTCTAAACTATAAGGAAAAATCGTAACAAACAACACGCCTCGCTCAACACAATCATCAACGATCCAGTTGTGCACACCGATAGACATGAATGACAGTGTCAGACTCAAACAGGCAAGACTGACACTACACTACTGACAGCGGAGCCACTGGGCCTTCCACCAACAGTGTTGCCAGATCGGCTACAGTGTTGTCAGATCGAATCACTGCGCTTGTGCCAGTGTTGTCAAACCAAATTAGATTGCACTACAAGGAAGTTATAATACAAGATTACGTGCTGTGAATTTGTATTATGTTATAGTTTTTTAGAAAGAAGACTATGTAGAAGGACTAAAACATATTTTTAAGTAACATGTATTCTTAAATTCGTACGGAAAATATTATTAAAGTCTGAAATACTTCATTTTAACTTTTAAATAAATTGCCAAATTGCCGCCCCTGAAAAATTTGCCTTTCTAGGATGCAGCCTATTTAGCCTATTTAGAAATAAGGGCCTGCCTCCGCCACATTACCACCCTTCCCTGGCCTGCTCGATCCCCAGATTTGTCACCAATCGAGCAAATCTGGGATCGTTTAGGACGGCAAGTTAGACACCCTACGAGTTTGGTCGAACTAGAGGCGCGTTTACAGCAACTGTGGAACGAGATGTCTCAGGACATCATACGGAACTTGTATGCCTCAATGCCCGCTCGTATCGCATCGTGCATTCGCGCTAGAGGGGGTCCAACAGATTACTAAAACTTACGTTCTTTTGTACTTTTTTCTGCAATAAATTATCCTTTTTCTTTGATTTTCTAATCACTTACTTATATCAAAGTAGTACGTACATGTGTAAAATTTCGTTTCATTTTGACGACTTTTTCTTGGTGCGCAAATTTTTATGGCAATGAGTGTAAATGGAAAGTGGTAGCTTTAACACATTGGTTGGGACTCTTGGTAATCCAGAGGAAGCTTGCGCAATTAACTTCAGAGTTTGCGAGTTGAGTGTCGATCATGTTCGCATTGTAGATGACGTTTTAAAAACTCTGAATGTTAAGCGAAAGGATTTTGCGCTTCTGCTATCCGATATAGAATATTATGACTCCTGTCGCAAACACACTCAAGGTGCATTATCCGCAATTGCTACACTATCCCGAGATGATTTTTCCCCCAAGTCAGTATTTGCTACTGCGACAATGTCAGGAAACATCAGTCTCTGTTGAGTAAATTTTTTTCAATGTTCAAGAAATTACTGGTCAAGGATCGACCATTCAACGACATCAACGTTCTTCTGTATTTAATGATGTGTTATAATTCTGTTGTACACAACTAAAATTGTCAATAATTTATTTTAAACTTAAGTGTATCAAATATAAATGAATTTTATTTCCATAAATGCAACTTTAGGGAATGATAAATGCAACTTTTCCCAGTTTTACTGTAACAAAAAAGTTGCCCTAGTGATTACGAAATTTATGGCAGATGCGAGATGATGATTTGCCCTCCCCCCATTTCAAAGATTCGTTGAATCGTTTTCCTTCATGGGCTATTGTTAAATTAATTTATTTCATTGCGTGTGTAATGTATAAATTATATTAACAGGTTTTTTATTCTGCTAGGCCTTCATAAACTAATGCATTTTGTGTTATTAAACACATCCGTTGTACTTACAAACAGTTATGCCATAGTAATTGGTTTACAAAAAAATCAATGATACTTCTTCATTTCGAAATCCTTTAAAACAGTAAAATCATCATTACATTTACATTAGAGCATAATATGTACAGCTGTAAAAAAAAAAAAAACGATGAAATGGGCTGACGCACCATCATGCTGAAACCAAATATGATTTCGACAGGCAGTCGAACCATCTTGCAGCAATTCTGATAAAACCACTTCCAGAAAAATACGATAATGTGAGCCATTAAGTTGCGTTTGTAGGAGATATGGGCCTATGAGGAAATCGTTCACAACACCCGCCCAAACATTCACAGAGAAGCATTTTTGGAATGCATGAGGACGTGTAGCGTGTGGATTTTCTGTTGCCCACACATGAGTATTGTGCACATTGTGTATACAAAGGTGTCGATGCAACCGCTCAAACATTTTGTTGTTCGCCATACACTTTATCGGAAAACGTTTCTGATGCAGCCAGCGCTGCTCAGCCGTTCCCATTAGTTGCACCGTATATCATATGAATGTCCGCCTTTTCACTATTTGTAAAATCTCCCATCACGGCCGACAGCACAGATGCAAATGACGTTTTCCCGCAGATACATCAGATCACGGATGGCCAGGCACAATACTGTCCTCTACCCACAGCATTGCCAACCAATCACATCTGGCGAGTTTGCATTACTGGTGGTGGTCACAATTTTGAGCAATTATTGTAAAAATTTGCTGCAAAGAATCTCTTTGCAATGATGTTGTAAATAAACAATGTTTTTCTGTTCATGTCTGTTCATTTTTGTGTTCGTCCCTCCACGCGTCACTTCCGACCATACATTCCAATACGAAAAATGAATGTTTTAGTAAGCTGTACCATCCCTCTAAGTTTGTCCCATGACCGTAGAATCACCCTGTACAGAGGCTGTTCGCACATTTTTTAGACGACTTTGGTTAGCGTTAATAAAAAATCGTTTGCTGCAAAAGAAATAATTGCAGTTGTACTATGTTTTTAAAAGTCAAAAAAATCGTCTGCGGCTTGAGAGGTTTGTTTTTATTCAAAATGGCGTTTTTAACGAAGCAGTGGTTCGAAGGCTATATTTATGCTCTTTCCGAAGAGAAATATTCATATTCCGTTATCCAAAACCGATGCGAGAGTAATGGTTTTGTGATATCTAAAGCGTCAATAGGTAACATCGTCAACGAGAAAGGAAAAAAACGTCAAATTGGAGCCTCAAGTGGGACAAAAATTCCAAACAAGTATCCAAGGAAGAAACGGACATCTTCGACTATTGCAAAGGTACGTTGTTTAATGTTAAAAGAAAATCCCCCTAGTCAAAGAACAGTTGCAATATCATTAAAATGCTCGGTGTCCACTGTAAACAAAATGATAAACGTTGATTTAAATTTTAAGAAAGCGAAAAAACGCAATATGCATCGTCTTTCTTCAAAGCATATCGTTGAACACAATCGTCCCACAAACAGGACTCTGGAAAGCTGTTCAGAAGGAATGGGATAGAATACCTCTTCTGACTCTTCAAAAGGCATTATTATCCTGGAAATTACAGTGTCGAAAGATAGTTCAGAACAAGGGCTATCAAATAGAACATTTAAAACATAAGAATTTTATGTAATTTAGTTTTGTGAGTACAATATACATTGTCTAAAAAATGTATGAACAGCCTCTGTATACATATTCTTGTTTAAACAATTTTAAAATCTCGGAAATATCGCACGCATAAGTTAAACATTTTTTTGAGCCTTCCTTTTGTTAAAAATCTATAGAGAATTAAGGACATCTCTCTTATTTTTATTCAAAAAGCTTAATTTTCGAAATCACTTCATTTTCTAACTTTAGTTTCGATAAAAAATCTTAATAAATATTTTTCAAATTTGTCAGAAGAAATTTTGTAAGTGTCCTGTCATTTACTAATAAAATTTGTAATTTATATAAAGGCAGCTTTGCACTTGATAAATTAAATATAAACGAGCTTCTATTTTATCAGTTGTGCTTCTGGTTTTATATTCGGATCAATTCAATTTGAGCTCTTAGTATCTTACGTCGATATCTTTCCTTTATCAACTTTGGGTTTAATTTCTTTCGGACTATCATTATAATTTATTCAAAAAAATTATTGATGGTCAGACGTTTTAGAAATCTATTTACAGCATGTCAATCTGAAATGAACTTTCGGAAATAACTGACAGAATAAAAACCTATCCAGACTTCCAATGGATGAACAAGAATTTTATGTTTAGGCTGTCATAAATTTTGTTGTTACATACATTTTATCCCTTTTGCAGAAGGAAAGGAAAATAATTATCATGAAAAGAATTTCATACGTAAATATGAATGAAACGTTCTTGTAATACTCTAATGGAAATTAGTTTTAAGAATTGTTTCTTAAAAAGAAGCTGTTTAATAAGTGTCTGGATAATATGGACATATTAAAGCAAGGATAGAATAGCTTTTCGAAGTTATTATCAATTTTATTTGATACTAGCCCGGCGTTGTCCGAGCCCGTGATGTAAGGTATTAATCTGGTGTAAAATTTTCCGCAGATTTCAAATCCGTTGAAGATATATTCTATTTAAAAATTATTTATTTAAAGAAAATCATATTTTTAGGTAACAATCTATACAGAAATTTTCCGCAGATTTCGAATCAGTTGAAATTTTTACTCTATTTTTAACGGTCCAGGAGATAGAAAAAAGTAGTGCGACTATAGTTAAAAGATTTATCGTCTGACTGAATAAACATTTTTCAGCGCAAAATCAAAGCAGAAACGAAAAAATAATAATTTTCTCCGCAATTGCAAAATGAAAGCGAAAACGTAAAAAATAATTTTCTGAGCGCTCTCTGAAGCGATGAAAAAAAAATTGGCATGGTTCCAAGGTCACGTTGGTAGAAAAGTCAAAATTGGGGTTACTCTTCTTTCGTCCGGACGAAGAATCAGGTAGATAATAAAACTATTAAATTCATTTAAAAATCTTCTAGATTGAATTTTAAAATTCGTCGCTACCCAAAAATTGCAAAAAATTCGGACTACCTGTGTGTCAAATCTCATTGCTGTAAGTGCCATAGAATCGTCAGGATTTTGCGGCCCCAAACAAACAAACACTTCCTTTTATAATATTAGAGAAACGAGATCAGGGTGCTACGTTTAGAACCAAATTTATAATGTGTACAAGTCTAAAATTCTAGATACAAAGTAGTTATATATACTTATGGAATTCAATATGCTAATGAGTAAGGGCATTTCATATCAATCATTTCCATTGTCTGAACCTTTTCATTTGAAAATGGTATTCTATTCAAAAAAATTTTAATTAAAAAATCGGAAAAAATCATAAAATCATAAAAAATAAGAACTTACATGTGTGGCAACTACTATATCTATTGTAATAGAGCGTAGAAAAGAAGTAATTATGTTGATTCCATGTCTCAGGGGCCATGTTTGCGCCGTACGTATCTCAGCGACAGTTGTTTCCCACTTCATGTACTTGGTAAGCGCCAAGAATGTTGACAATTTCTCAGTTTGTGTTTGACGTGATAGGATATCGCATTCCTTTCCAGGAACCCCTTTTTGTGTACTTGGATAGTACAGTACTTCTCTGTGTACTTAGGAAGGTACAACGATTCGAATCAATGTAAATAAATATAGCTACTGTCCACTTCTAAGTTTTATATTTTTGTGTAAGCCACGACAGGCCATATTTGACCAAATTGCGCCAAACACAAGACAGACTACGTCCAATGATAAACATACACACACACAAAAAAAGATTTTTCTGTTTTGTTGAAAGAAATTGTCCCAGGTGGGACGAACTTATGAGGAAGGAATAAATTGAATGATTTTTACTCTACTAGTTTTAAAATGGTCTCTCCTTTTTTTTTTTTGCTTCAAATTCACATTCTTAATTCTTAGATTCACGAGATTCCATTGCTCGCAATCAGACAAAACTTATCCTACAGAATTTGGCCAAACCCCCCCCCCCTCGTTGGTATAGAGTAAAACAAAAGAGGAAATGGACTTCAATGATGGAAGGGTATTTTTAATTAAAAGGTAACAATAACTCTGTTGATAATTAGTTCAAAACAAATTTGCATTAATCAATCAAAAAAATTCTCATCCAAACATTCGCAAAAGTGTAGAATATTATAAAAGATATGTACGCCTAGTGTATTTTCTGGTTGTTTCACAAACAAAACCCACTTTACAATAAAACCTACTACTGGATATCATTAATTATGAAATAATTAATCATTTTCTTAACGTATTTTAAACCAATGTTGAGCCTTAGATTGTATCCCATTTCACACACCAGACTCTTTGAAATTAAATTTCTATAAGTTTTAACAAAAAATATTCCAGACTAACTCATCTTTAATGGGATTTTTAGTTTTCATTTCAGTCTATAGAGTCTTAAATCAAGTGTTTGGATTTTCGGACACAAAATTTCCGCTTTTACTTTACGAATTGGAAAAGAACATTGATAGACATTCATCTTCGGGTAAAATGAGCCCGAAAAACAATGTTCTAACTCTTCCCAGACTGTTTAATGTCTCCTACTATCCAATCTTTTACAATAGAAATGTAATGACGTTAAAGGAGGCCTAGTGTAGTCAATCAAAAGCTCTTTTATCGCAGTAAAAAGTCGGAAACATTTAGATTTGAGATTTCCACTTGCGTCTTCTTTAATTTTTCATTTTGTTAAATTTTACTCCTTGAGAGAGAGAAAAAAGTGATACGTTTTCCCCGTCAAGAAGATTCGAAAGTATAAAGCTATTAGATTTCATCTTGGAGAAGTAGGTAGGTTGTGAATGTATGTCGTAGTGGAACAACACAACGGTCTATAGGTGATGTCCGAGATCAATCCCGAAGGGAAATTGTAACGCTAAAACAAACGTTATATTTTTTAATAACCTACGGACACTTCAGAAGGCACAGAATGCACCACTTTTTAATTGACCCCTTAAGGCCTTAGAGAACGCTTTCCGAGGGTGCATTCTAGCCCCAGCGAAAACCTTTCTATTACCACGGCTGAATACCAACAAGCCAGGGAACCGCAGCGTTTCCGGACTTTTACGGGACATCCCTTTGTCGGCAAAAAATCGTCACCCACTCGCGCTAATTAATCTGTCAGAAATTATAACTTCGCCAATTCTTATCGTATCGATTTGAAACCATTCTCGAAGTATTCGTTAAGAACAAACAAAAACTTTGATCGAGATTTCAAATCTCTACGTTTAGTCAAAATTTAATTATTTCAAATTATCTAATTTGTTAACCTGAATCAAAAAAGAGACGCTAATAGGGTTACCTTAGGATGAGCTTTTTGGCAAATTGGAACTTGCACATATCGCCAAATCTGGAGGGCACGGACCGTCAATGGATCGCCAGAACGGTATTATCGAGCCAACTATAAGAGTGCTGTACAACAATTATCGCCACACTCTTACAAGTTTTTCGGACGGAGGAGAACGTAAGGTGTCGCCGGAGGTCATGTGGTCTTTTTAATTTGTCGTCTTCTTTAGCAACCAGTCTCCGTTGTTCGTATTTTTATTCGTCACCTGAATCCTCGTTACCAACTGAATTCTTCGTATTTCGTCGTCCGAAGAATCCTCGTTTTTCGTACGGGCTGATACTATAAAGACCACCCTCTAATCCGATTTGATTACATTTTTATTCGTCGCGGAGACTGGTTAGCAATTTGATATCCTCCATCGATATATGATAAACCATGACTTGTTACGACACGGAGTTGAATCCCATAGTGAGCAATCATACCTTTTACTTGGTGGCAAAGAATAAAAAGATCGTAGTCTTGATATCAAAAATTGGTGCAAGTTCGTTTTCCTAATTTTTATGATAACATAACAGGCCTACCAGCCCCCACTTCCCCAATTGAACTTGGATCATATTTGGATACCGCCTCTTGGTTGTGACTCTTCATATACGAAGCATCTCTATCCTGAATACGAAACATAACGATGTGGCTCTGATTAGGATTATCGAAACATGTATCCTTCTTTAGGACATCTTAATCCTTCATCTTTTTTTTGGAGAGTGGCAATGGGCCACCACTCTCCTTCATCGAAAAGAAATCATAAGTCGAACTTGTGATTCATCCTACACTGTAAAAAAAATCCCGTAAAATTTACGGTTTTAAACTGGCAGCTGGGTTGGTTGTGCTTAACCGTAAAAATTACGAAGTTAATCCGTAGAAATAAAGGTTTTTCACCATACGAGAACAAGTTTTTCCCGTAAAAGTTACGAATTAAAACCGTATTCACAACGGTTTTTTCCCATAAGAGATCCAGTTTTTCCCGTAAAAGTTACGAAGTAAAACCGTATTCTCGAAGGTTTTCCCCATATGAGATCAAGTTTCCCCCGTAAAAGTTACGAAGTAAAACCGTATTCTCGACGGTTTTCCCCATATAAGACCAGGTTTCCCCCGTAAAAGTTACTAAGTAAAACCGTATTCATAACGGTATTTTGCCATATATCACATTTTTTCCGTAAAAGTTATGAAGTAAATTTGTAGTCGCAGCTGTTTTTTACCATGAGATCTAGTTTTCTCTGTATGTTTCAGTTTTCACTTGTTTACATAAAAGTATTTAATCGGTGAAAGTTACAACCAGTTACCATAAAAAATACAGTATAATTTCGCAATCAGAACTATTTTTAACTAGTCAAGAACAAGTTTACTGTAGTTTTTAGTTTATAACTGTTTACAAAACCATATGGAATTGAAGTTACAACCAGTTACCATAAAAAATATGCTGCAATTATGCAGTGAATATGGTTTTACCACAAAATAATGCAATTACACTAAATACTATAAGGTTTACAAATTGTGTAAAAATGTAAATATCAGCTATACAGTTGAAACAGTTTTGCACACAAAATAATGGGTTTTCTCTGAAATTTAGTTTTGAAGTGTGGATAAAATGATAAAGTCATCTTTTAAAATAGTATAGAACTATTGCAGAGCAAATAAATTAAAGAAAAATACTGTGCCGTACACAGTACCTTTTATTCATAATACTGTCAATATACAGTGAAATCTGTGTGTAACGATACTGTCTATAACAATATTTTATTTAGGTCCCTACAGAATGGTTATAGACAGGTTTCACTGTATAATATTTATTACTTTTGTTATTTCAATAATGTTCAAACATTTAAATTAAATAATCTAACTAAATTATGCTAGAATATTATTCAATTATACAGAATAATAAAAATTAAAGTAAATCATTTTTCAATATGCATGTTGAGGATACTTATAAAGTAACAAACTATATAAGCATGTAGAAAAAAGTCTGTATTTAAATGAAAAAATAAATATTGTTGTCTTCTTATAATGTCAACAGTGATAAATTTTCAAAATATAGAACTCTGGAGCTTTTCATTTAAGAAACCTTGATAACTTTTATTAAATAGCAAAACACCTTTAAATATGGTTACATTATACACTGTGCTGTGCTGAACACGATAATTACATAATGTTTTGTGAGGTACATTTGTTTGTTGCATATAATTTAAGTAATACAAAATGAGCAGGCAAAAATATACAATAAACTAGAAATACAAATATAATCAGGGTTCATTGATTGTAATTTTTAAAAATCAAACCACGATTACAATAGAATAACTTTGATGCAATTAACAGAATCAAGATACCTAATATTTTCATATCTATTCAATGAAATGTTCAACACCATTCAAAGTCCATAAGTTTATTTTATAAGGTCAAAACTTTTTGATTCATGGATTTCTTTTTTTTGGAGGCTTTGGATCCTTTATCAGAATTTATCCTTAGAAAACACCTGTAAAATACAAATAGGACAGAGAAAAATTCTTTAGTGATTTTGCTTTATTCAAAGTTTAACAAGTTTATTTAACCTTTAACTGCTGTCATGGGTCTCACAGACCCCGAGTGACAGGTCGTTTCCACCTCTCAAAGTGAATATTGGTCAATGTCCTATTCAGTACCTTCCTACTACGTCCAAGAGAAGCCACATTCCAACACTGGTTTGGATGTCCCAACTATTTCGTATTTCACACTATTTGCATTTCCCCCACGGTCTCTTAGACCCTTCACAGCATTTGCGTTAGTGTTCTTGCTGAATGAAATAGTCTGTTTGAGTATGGAATTTCAGCTGAGTCTAAAATGGTAACAAACTTTACTAAGAAACTACCTCTGTATCTAGCACAAAAAGAAGTTCAGGATATTGTTGATAATTGGTCGGAAATAGAGTACTGGGACAGTGAAATTTCGGATACTATTGAAAGCAAACATGAAATGGATTCGGAAATTTATGCAGATGAAGACATTTCAAGTGCGTCTTCACAAGAATATTTCTATGGAAAAAAAACTTCAAATGGGATGCTGGGAGGGGGAACCTAATCGTGCCATTACAACACCAAACCACAACATAGTTTTAGTTTCCAGGGTTGAAATGTCCTGCAAAATTAGTTCCGAAAGCTGAGCCTGAAGAGACATAGAATCTACTTTACTTGTATAGTAATATAAAATATATTCATGTTAAGAATTGAATTATCTAAATTTAAAATGTATAAATAATAATTATCTAAAGAATCTTTCATTAATATATATTAATTAACTTTATACACACTTTAGTGAGCGAGGTCTGAGAGACCCCTCCACACTAGTCACGAGACGGTTTGTAACACAGCAGTTAAGGGTTAAAGCTAATTTAAAAAATACAATCAAACACTATAGCACCCAACCCTTTTTTTTTAATAAATGTCATGTGAGAAATTAACTGCGACAAATCAGTTAAAGTAATGTTCTCGCATGTACTTAAACTGCAATTTACAATTGTGCCTTCAATTCTTCACATTTCTTTGACAAATTTATGATCTTGAAAAACATGAATTGTACAGGGTGTCCTAAAAGTTCCTGTACTGACGATTCGTGAATTTACTATACAAAATCAACAAACTTTAAAACAAATATTTTTATGTTAATGGTGAAAAGCACTTATAAACGAAAAAAATTTGGACTTACATTTATAGTAAATGTTTAAAATTTCTGCAATTTTCTTGGGAGGCAAAGCTGAAGTAGTTTACACATATTTTTAGAAACACCTTTCAAAATGCTGGGAATGACTTCTTGTATCTTTTGAGTAATGGCACTTTTCAGATCACCTATTGTTTGGTGATTATCTTCATAAACTTTGTTCTTTAAATATCCCCACAGAAAAAAAGTCAGGAATGTGTAGATGACGGAACGAGGTGGCCAATGGTTTCTTGAGATGAGTCGATCGCCAAAAAAATCTTGAAGCATGCCCGTGGTGTCATAACTTGTATGGCAGGTTACAACGTCTTGTTGGAACCAAGAGTCTTGTTCATGCACTTCTAATATTCCAAAAAATTGTTGATTAAGTTGATATACTGTATCTGGGTCATTCTGAAATTAAGTGGAAATTTGAGTCACATGTATTATTATTTTTTTTTAATGAATTTCATGTATCAATTGATTTTTATACAATAGTAATAGATCTTAATTGAGGTATACTTTCATCAGATATCTTCAAGTGAATAAATATTTGCATACTTATACTTAAAAAAGTGAATTAAACATGGAAAATATCACCTCCGTGGCTGTTCTTAACCCTGTTTCTAGGTTAAGAAATATAGTTGAAACTTAAAAAGTATAAAAATTCCTTTATTTAATAGCTGTATTTAATATTAATAGTTTCATTGTTAACAGTTTTCATTTCATTGCACCAGAAATTATTATATTTTTCATTAAATTTAATGTTGAAAAATCAGTAAATTATTTTGTCCCTACTATTTTTGTCAGCTCTGCATAAAAAGTAAATAACCTTTAAAAAAGTCTACTAGAAGGCAGTACATGTCTGAAAGTGTAATTAAAAGAAGCTCTAATGAGCCATCTTTACTGTAAGATATCTTTGACTCAATAGCAAGTATGATTTTGTCTGTTTCTTATATTTGCACTCAGAAAATTCTTGAGTTCTTTTAACAATGTCACTGCCATGGCATTTTTTAACTTAATATATTTTCATTTATTGCTGAACTTTTTTCAACAACATATAGTTAGAAAATGTACAAAACAATCTGGAAATCAAAGCACATGGCTGGGATTGTTTTAGGTTAGGCATAAATGTGGTCCAACCATTGAAATTTCACCTCCATGGAGGTGAGCAAATATTTCTTATCAGGAATTTGTACAATGATATGGTAAAATAGTGATTATAAATGGTTATTTATTAAAGTAAGAACAATCTTGGGTAAACAAATAAGCAGTCCAATTGTTTTTTCTCTAACCAGTACCGATTTAACTTGCCAATTGGTTCTGATTTGAACCTGTAGAATAAAGCCTAACAGCTTTATTTGATTTACAATGTTTGAACACTTGTAACTTTGGGTCTGATTATGTACGCTGATAAAATCTTTTAATTTTTCCTTAAAAATATGCCATTGAGTTGGGAGATAATTTAAGTATCCTCATGACTGAAATTCTCTTTGTTGTTTCTGACATAGTACCAGTTGGTATCATGTCAATCTGGCCTAGTTGGTACCATGTCTAAGAAATCTGATATAATCAAATTTAGGAAAGTCTGGAAGGAGTCTTAGCAAAAAAGAAATAGAATTAAAAATGATCCAGAACTTTACGACATAAAAGAGGGCTCAGCAAAAAAAATAGGTTGAAAAGACAAGAAAATTTTGTTTGAAGGGAAAAAAAATTAATATTCCACCAAACAGAGTGGAGTAGTTAACCCAGATGAAGCTGTTGGGTATTGCAACCTGATGTAAGAAACATGTGCATGTGAAAAGCATGAAAATGTTTTGTTAACTTTTGAAAAATTAAAAAGCCTCAAAAGTTCTTAATTACAATGATTTAGATTAGATGGTTAAATCTCTGCTGTCAGGATGTAGTAAAAAGTGAAGAAGAATGTCTGGAAAGAAGTGCATTAACAAACACGTTGAGACATATGATTACATGTGTTGAGCAATGGAAGAGGAAAGAAGTTTACAGTGAAATAAATAAAAAAAAGTCAGCTAAGAAAGTGGTTAAATCAAAAGTTGAAATAGAAGTCAAAGCGCTAGTTAATAAATTTAATGATATGCTTCGTTACTTCATGAAGCATGTTTGCAACATAGTCCCATCAATACAAGTCAATTTTCAACCTAAAGATAACCTTGGAACAGATGAGATACTGATACATGTTGATTTTGGGAGATACAACATGTGCATTTCAGAGATTCACATGACCAAATCACATTACATAGATAAATTGAAAATAGTGAAAAACTTAATGTTCTGTCATTCTACTCATTGTCTGAATCTTTGCGACCCGACTCAAATGCATTTAATGAATATGTAATTGTCAAAGTATTTGGTAGAAAGAGTGTTTGCTATTATGTGGCAAATGTCATTGAATGTTTTGAAGCTTCTTACCAGATCCGCTTCATGTCGAGATGACATGACACTAAAAACAAATTTGTTTCCTATGAAGAATGTGAAGCAACAGTTCAAGATGAGGTTATGGCCATTTTAAAACAACTGACAATGAATACTCATGAATAGTACATTTTTGATTAAATACCTGAAGACTATTTACATTGTGTTAGATGAATCTGAAACATCTCGTCACCTCCACGTTTTAAGGAAATAAAAAATTGGCTTTAATTTGCTTAAAATATTGTCTTGACCTGTTTCAGTTGCACAACTTCATTGCCCTAACATGACATAAATACATAAAATAAATTCTAAAACTTTAATTTTATTTTTCAAAAAGTTTTGACTGTCAAATTTCTATTTAATTTCAAAATGATCCATATTTACTCGGTATTGCATCACTTGGATATTTATGTCGCTAAAATTATTTGCATTCAAAATAAGTTTAAAACAGCGCAATTCTCTGAATGCGTGAAATTCATCTTGCAATGAAGAACAAAATGACGTGGAACTTTATTATCGAACAACTTGAGTGCAAAGAAAATGAAACGATAAAAATTAAAGAGCCGATAAAATTCAATAATTAAAAAAAAAACACGGGCAATAATATTTTTTAAAGTTGGAGTACGGGAACTTTTAGGACAACCTGTAGTTTTTAAAACAGAGATGGCAAGATTGAGCACCATAAGGGAATGTTACTCCGTGAACATTTCGATGCAAACTCCAGAGGACAACATAGGGTTTGATTAATTTTGTTTTGAAATTACAGAGTTCACATTTAAACACAGACATTACGGTAAGAATCTAATTTCTAAAAATTAACAAAAGGAGCATGAAAAGTAAGTAAAAGCTCACCTGATAATTAGAGTTGAAACTATTTGAGCACTCGTCGATCAAAAATGGCGCCCAAACAACATACGACCTGGTTGCCAACTGATGAATAACGAAAAGCTTAAATAAAAGTCGAATCGCACTTGTATTTACATTATGTTCAAAACGTAAAATAATTGCTGAAAAATAAGAGCAAGTGTAGAAAATAATCTTAAAATGATTTAAGAAAAGGGAAAGTTATCGTACGCAAAGCAATACCGTAATGACGAGAACTCGAATTTGAACTGACGGTTTTAAACCGTATATGGCTAGAGTGAAAAACGGTAAAAAACCGTTTTCGTCAACAAAACAGCTTTAAACAGTCAAATATACGGGAAAAGTCCGTAAAAACAACGGATAATTTTTGCAGTGTATACCTCCGCGATCCTGATCTTCCTCTGACTGAGACAGCACTAACCACCTGTCTTTTATTATTGGATTGATTATCCTGTTTGACTCATGACGGAGTCTGCCGTTTCCTTGGAAAGAAACCCCAGATCAATGACTGATCCCTGTGCTTAGAATCTATATTGGAAGTCTAGCATCGATCAAAAATAAGGACTATAGCTACTTTTCTTCATTCAATATCCCCACCGTGTTAATCATCAAGAAAGAAAAAGGTCGTATGTTTTCTCTAATTCTCATTACATTTTAAGAATTTATTGTTACGGGAGACCTAGAGGTTATGGTATGATGTCCCCTTCTTTTCTCATAAAAGAAAAGGGAACTCACACACACCTGCAATCAAAAAATATCTTCCTCAAAAATTAAAGATGAGATGCAGTTGCCCTGTACCAGCCGAACAATACAAAATGTACTGCATAGAAATCCTAGTGTTGTGTACAAGAAGTTAAAAGAAAAATCTCCGCTTTCTAAGCCATATTGATTCTCATTTAAAGTTTTCAAGGAAACGTTTAACGGGCAGGGAGGCTGGCATCAACTGGAATGATGTGTTTTCGGACGAGAAAAAATTTAATTTAGATGGGCCAGACGGATCTAAGTTTTACTGGTATGATCTGCGTAAAGAAAGACACCTTTTTTCTAAACACCAATTCGGAGGGGGATCTGTCATGGTTTGGGCCGCGTTTGCAGCCAGTGATTCAATTGAAACTATTTTTGTCGTTAACAAAATCAATTCAGTGTTATATCAGGACATGCTGGTAGATAGTATGTTGCCGGTTTCTCCTCTGATTACATCAGGCAATTAATTGGACATTTCAACAAGACAATGCATCAGTGCATACTTCGTGAGAGCCATCTCGGGGTCCTAACCTGAATCCAATGGAAAATGTTTGTAGCATTCTAGCTCAAGATGTTTACAAGCATGGACACTTACTAAGCAAGCACTTACTAATGCATAAATCAAATCGACTACACTTTTTTCCAACTTCAACTGTATGGTCATTTCTCTATTTTTACATAATGTAACTAAACTTTATAAAATATTTTGCTGTGATTTCATTATACTATCATGAAATATCCTTATATTTCATAAAAAAATATGTATTTCATAAAAATATTATATATATATTTCTTGTCTTATTTCATCTTTTTTACAATGTTATACTTTTTCCACGACAACACATTAGAAAGAAAAGTTGCGATATTTGTTTAATCCAACAACTTTCACCAAAGTTCTTATATTCAACGCTAATTAATTACTCTAAAAAGATTACTTCGAAGGTATTTATCCGGTTGGAGGTAAGCATACAAATGTGAAGATCTAGAAGTGTGAACTCAATATACGTTAAATAGAAACTGTTTGATCATTATATTTGATAAAATATTTTAATATTCGTGTTTCGACACAAAAATTGCATCTATTTTATTAAAATTATTTTCATAAGTTTTATATGAAAATGCTTTGCTATTCACTAGCTTTTCTTTTATTTACTATTGAAAATTGATAATTGTTATTAATATCTGATAAATAAATATGAATTCATACAATTTAACTAGTTCATGTGCAAGTTATTTTAGTACATTTATTATTTTATTAATACAGTAAATAAAGAGATAATATTAATATTAATAAGAGGAATTAAAGAAAGCTAAATATGGACTTTTTACAAAGTTTTATGAACTGGCAGGGTTTTGGGCCGTCTTATGCCCTAACAATTAAAGTTTACAACTTAGCAGCCGCCTGCAGCAACGTCTTTCGTCCTCAGTTCCCATTTCTCGTTCCTCTCCTTTTGTTGATATAAGAGGGAAACTGCGCAATATATTGCTGGATGAGTGCTGGGTGAGCGTTTCAAGCACGCTCGGTGACTGTTTGTCTAGATCAGTGGTTCCCAAACTTACTATGCCCATGGACACCTTCTTATAGCAAAAACCTGACCATCAACCCCAAGTGAAATATCTCTACATAACTGAATACTAGAAAAGTTATAAATTTAACTTTGATGACTTGAATGGTAAATGGTGACGTTGAAATAAAATGTAAAAAACATTTTGATCTTTAAAGTAGTAGTATTTATTGAAATTGTAACTTTTGTTTTTCACATTTTTTTTAATGAGATGAGATGGGTGAACCTGATGGATGATATGAGATTATTTATGTTCGGCACTATGTTTGTGAGTAACATTCGTAAGTCTCCATGAGCACTAATTACCTGTCGTTTTTTCCATGATGAGGCTCATAACTGCACTAAATCCACGTTCAACTAGATAGGAAGACGGTTAAGCAATTAACAGCTTGTGTACAGTGACCCGTAATACAGAATATTAAATTGGTATCTGTTTTTGTAATTATAATTTGTGGTATCCTTGTTCAAACATTGGTTTCAGCTCCTCATTTGTGGATAATTTAATAAATTGCTCCTGGTATTAGTATGGATTCATCTGATTGTGTGGTCTACTTGCAAAAGGGCCCAACACCCAATCAGGGATAACCAAGTGAAGAATGTCTTCAAATCTTTGGCTGAGGTTAGAATGAAGAGCAGTTAAGTGTTGACAATAAGCAAGCAAATCTTCTTCTCGTTTTTGCAATTTTAAAAAGATTTGGAAATAAAGAGCGTTTTCCGCTTCCCAGGTTTTGTTTGTATAGAAAAAATTTTGTAACAAACGCAGATATTAAAATTTTAGTTTTGATTAAATTTAATTTATCACCTTGTAGCTTCAAATTGGTTTCGTTAAGTTTGTCAAATAAGTCAGTCATATAAGCTATGTCCTTTTTAAATAAATTAAATTGAGCCGCAAGTCATTGTCTTTACTTTCAAGGAATTCCAACACTAAATCAAAGAGTGCGTAAAATCGATCCAAGCGTGCACTTTTAGATAACCAACGAACTTCCGCGCGTGTTAAGTAGTCAACGATTATAATCTTCCTCATTTTCCAAACAAAGCTGAGCAAATAATCTCTAATTTAAGGCATTCCTTTTGATTTTATTAACTGCTCTAATGACATAATCTAGTGAGCCATGCAAGCGTTCACTAAGATTTTTGCCGACTGCATGTTGTTGTCGATGAATGACACAATGCACAGATAATACATCCGGTATAGCTTGTTTTAAGTATGCCAAAAAGCCTCGGTGTCATCCTACCATTGGTGTAGCACCGTCAGTAGCAATGGAGAGGATATTACTCAAGGATATAACTTGTAAATCGAAAAATATTTTCAATTTATTAAATATTGTTTCACCTTTCGTATTAGTTTCCAAACATTTGGCAAATAACAATATACTAAGGAATTTTTTTCTTTAACAAATCTGACATGAGCTAAAAGTAAGGCTTCGTTTCCTGGAAAAGTTGACTTGTCAAGCTGTATAGAGAATTTAGAAATTTTTAAACATTCACATAAAGAATTTTCTACGCACTACGCCATTTCTGTTTTATTACTCAGTGGAATTCATAATTCGAAAGCTGTATTACCTCACTTACAGCTGGTAGAATAAGTTCTTCACCAATGGTGTGCGGCTTTTCGGAATTAGCAATCAGTAAATAAATGTTATACGAAGCACACAGTACATCGTCATCTCGCTCAGATGTTGTCGCTAAGAGTTGTCGCAATGACGGTGTTTTCAAATATTTTCTTTGACTGTTTTAAAAAAGCTAAATCTTTTTCTTTTTTGTTGCTATGGACTTTTGTCAAATATTCCTAAGCTTAGAAGGTTTCATTCATTCGTTTTACAAGGTTTTATTGCATAAAAGGCACATAGGTAATGTACTATTTCTTGATAACGGAATAAAGCCACATTTTAAATATGCAACACTATAATATATGCATTTTTTCTTCGGCTCATTCACAGTGTAATCTGTAAAATAAAGGACACAAATTTAAAGCATAAGAAAATAATAAAAATTATTTTCTATTATTTTAACTTTTATAACAATGAAAATGGGTCAATTATTTTACTTTATATTAAAACTTTCGCGGACCCCGACGATGTCCACGCACACCCAAATTACTTTTATTTTGCTACAGATCCCCTTAGTAAAGCCCTGGATAGCCTACGGATCCAGGGCTTTACCCCTTAGCAATCACAAGGACCCCCTGGGGGTCCGTAGGAACCACTTTGGGAACCACTGATCTAGATACAAGCGTTCAGGTGGCGACGAAGGATTTTCGACCCACACTCGTCCATCTTAGACAAGTCAGGTCCTCCTAGCTGCAAGGAACCTGAAAAATAGAGAAGAGACAACAAAAAAATGTTCGTCGTACCAACATAGAGCACAAATCTCTATAACGGCGTTGGTTGCTAAATTGGTGATTGAGCTTGGCTATTCGTCTTCAGAGCACTCCGTCCCCCGTCTTTGAGCTGTGAAAAAAGGTCACCATAACAGCTCTGGTTGTCGTCGTTCGTCATCTGGATGTCGTCTTCTGTGAACAAAATTTTGAGAATTAAAACAAATTTTCATGATTTGGGACGCATCATTTGGATTAGGCTGTTGGCCAAGCTTTCATGTTGTCGGCTGACGTCGATGTTATGGGAGACCTTCATGATGTCCTATCCTCTTCACGTCGGACCGGTCACAGGGACTGACCTTCATCGGTAGGAACCACTTTGGGAACCACTGGTCTAGACACAAGCGTTCACGTGGCGACGAGGGATTTTCGACCACACATCCATCCTAGACAAGTCAGGTCCTCCTAGCTGCAAGGAACCTGAAAAATAGAGAAGAGACACAAAAAAAATGTTCGTCGTAGCAACATAGAGCACAAATCTCTATAACGGCGTTGGTTGCTAAATTGGTGATTGAGCTTGGCTGTTCTTCTTCAGAGCACTCCGTCCCCCGTCTTTGAGCTGTGAAAAACGGTCACCATAACAGCTCTGGTTGTCGTCGTTCGTCATCTGGATGTCGTCTTCTGTGAACAAAATTTTGAGAATTAAAACAAATTTTCATGATTTGGGACGCATCATTTGGATTAGGCTGTTGGCCAAGCTTTCATGTTGTCGGCTGACGTCGATGTTATGGGAGACCTTCATGATGTCCTATCCTCTTCACGTCGGACCGGTCACAGGGACTGACCTTCATCGGTAGGAACCACTTTGGGAACCACTGGTCTAGACACAAGCGTTCACGTGGCGACGAGGGATTTTCGACCACACTCATCCATCCTAGACAAGTCAGGTCCTCCTAGCTGCAAGGAACCTGAAAAATAGAGAAGAGACACAAAAAAAATGTCCGTCGTAGCAACATAGAGCACAAATCTCTATAACGGCGTTGGTTGCTAAATTGGTGATTGAGCTTGGCTGTTCTTCTTCAGAGCACTCCGTCCCCCGTCTTTGAGCTGTGAAAAACGGTCACCATAACAGCTCTGGTTGTCGTCGTTCGTCATCTGGATGTCGTCTTCTGTGAACAAAATTTTGAGAATTAAAACAAATTTTCATGATTTGGGACGCATCACTTGGATTAGGCTGTTGGCCAAGCTTTCATGTTGTCGGCTGCCGTCGATGTTATGGGAGACCTTCATGATGTCCTATCCTCTTCACGTCGTACCGGTCACAGGGATTGACCTTCATAATTTCGTAGGGACCAAGGCATTTAGGACGAAGTTTTAAACCAGTTCCAAATTGGGTTCTCTTCATTGCAACTTTGTCACCCACTTTGTATTTGGTTGCTCTTTTCTGTGATTATCGTAGATTTTCTTGTTTTCTTCTTGTACCTTAAATATGTTACTTTTAGCGTCCTCTGTCGCCTTCTAAAGAACTCGTCTTCCAAAAGTTGTTTTAATCGTAAATCTTCCTTGTTTTACACTTTTAATCCAAAAAGAAGTTCGAACGGTGTATATTTAATACTAGCCACTGCGTGGTCAGCACGGAGTTGCCCATGACAGTTCTTTTCGTGGGGTCAGGTGTGACCCCTGCTCGCTAAACCTCGGTGATTGCTGCGAATTGGATAACAACCATCACTGCGTTGTCAAATGCGACCAAATTCGAATTGCGAATAGATCCAATCGGCGTGACATCACACTCTCTAGCGAAAATAAATAAATATTTCTTGAAAAATTATTTATTAGAAGAAAATCAAAAATTAAAGGTTGGGTGTAAAATTTTCCTGGTGTGGTGTAAAATTTTCCTTGAATTTCAAATCCGTTAAAATTTGCATTCGATCTTTAACGATAGCTGAGATAGAAAAAAAGCACTGAAGAATGCCAGTCATAACTTTAATTACTTCTTTTGCTTCGCTCAAATCCGTTTCTCAGGAAATCAAAATGAATTAATCTCGAATCAAACGAAGGCCATTCTTCGCGGCCGCGGGGGCCCGTTCGTATAGGAAAAAATATAGAAGTTTCAATTTAAAATCTTACTTTTAGCTATCGGTCTGATGTGAAATTTTCCGCAGATTTCAAATCCGTTGAAATTCTTACTCTATCGTTAACGATCTAAAAGATAGAAAAAAGAACTACATGACTAAAGTTAAAACTTGATTTGTTTTTTATCGTCCACTGAAAAACCATTCCTCCGCAAAATAAAACGGAAGAAATAATTTTAGAATCTGTCAAGTCTTTATAGTGTTGCCATTCCAAAGAAAATAATAATAATTAAATTTCCATTAAATTCATTTTTAATGTTCTAGATTGAATTTTAAAATTCGCAATAGAAAATCCGCGATATAAAAATCGAAAAAAATTCGAACTACCTGTGTGAAAAATCCCATTATTGTAAGTGCAATAGATTCGTCAAGACAATCCGTCCAGACAGACATGCAAACACTTCCTGTTGTAATAGTAGAGACTATTGCTTGTTCTTGCGCTATCAACTTCGCGAAGCTGCAAATAGAAACTTGATGTGTATGATGCAATAACTTATTTGTGTAAAGGGATGATGAAATATGCCCCAACAATTTCGTCTCCGTCTATTTAACTTACTAAATTGCATTATACTATGTGATAGCACCTATACAACGGACTAAACGTCCATATCTCTGCAACAAAAGCCAATTAACTTTTTTTGAGGTGATATTTGTGTTCACAGCACGTTCAAACCATTCAGGATTGGGTTCTTTCATCCAAGAAGTAATTTCACTGTTAAGCGGTGTAGTTAAAACTGTCTTCGCATTTGGTTCGTGTTGAACTGATATCTCACTGGTAAACATCAAGACTGAAGAATATTCAAGTCTGAAAACTTACAAGTTGGAGTCCGCTCGTCTTTGTAATCCAATTAATTAGCACAACACACTGTTTCAACACAAGATTAAACTCACGGGAACCTGAGTCATTTTTGTCTTCGGCAAAATACTATTTATCTTCTTGAACACTTTTCGATTCACACAACGACTTTTCCCGAAGTTTCGTCATTCGGCACTGTGGATTCTAGGGCATAGTTCCGGACAGGCCATGTGGAATAGGGCTAAGCTCCCATGCAGAATACAATGAACATAATTCAGTAAATAAAAAGATGAATATTAATATTAATAAGAGGAATTTAATAAAAACTTATATATGAAAGCTAATGAAATACGTATGCATATCTTTTAATATATCTTTAAATTTTAAATATATCTTTTTTAAATAAATATATTACATATATTAAAAAAAAAGCAAAGAACTAAACAGGCCGGGGGTTTCACACGAACATAAAATGGTGTTTTCTACGTCTGAACTAGTACGCTAGAAAATTGCTCATACACTCCCCCAAACACCATTAAAAAGCAAACAAACAAATCAGTACAATTTTAAACCATAAAAAAGAATAAGATAAAGAATACGAAGGCCTGACCCAAAACTGCAGCTGGGTGACAAATAATACTTAGTCCGAAGTTCGCCGTCAAATGTCACTATCTACACTGCTGGCCACCCAAATTGCAACACCAAGAAAGACAAGAGGTATCGCAACAAAATTTATTTTGTAGATAACATGTTGGCCAAGTATCAAATGATTAAATTTATAGACTTCTGTGAAGTGTGGTTCCTGCCAAAATCAGTAGCCACAGTAGCCACCATTGTTGGGATCACCGCTGCCACACGCCTCGGCATTAATTCAAAGAGACTTTGAATGTGTTCTTGGGGTACAGCAGACCAAGCAGCTTCCACACGTTGCCAAAGTTGATCTGGTGTGGCAGCTGGGGATGTAATCTGGGTCAATCGTTGAGCAACCATGGACCACTTGCTTTCTATCGGCGAAAGATCCGGAGAGCGAGCTGGCCAGGGAAGCAATTCAATCTGGCGATTGACGAAGAACCTTTGGACAATGCGTGCCACGTGTGATCGCCCATTATCCTGTTGAAATATGGCTGTGGGCAAGCCCTGAAGGTAAAGAAGGACAACTGGCTCCAACACCTCGGAGATGTAGCGCTGGCTGTTTAAAGTACCGGCAATGCGTACTAGAGGAGTGCGAGAGTGATATCCAATACCGCCCCATACCATAATACCCGGTGCAGGACCAGTGTTGCGGTGCATAACGCAGATGTTCAGCATCCTCTCTCCACGGTGTCTGCAGACTCGAATCCGACCATTGTGGTGTTGCAGACAGAAGCATGACTCGTCAGTAAAGACAATTTCATTAAATTCTGCTGTCCACATCCTTCTTTCATCGCACCATTGGCGGCGGAGACGTGTGTGGTTCTACGTCAAGGATACACGAAGCAATGGACGTCTTGCGGACAGACCACTCTGCTGTAAACGGCGTCGAATGGTACGCGCAGACACTGGATGATGCGTCACAGATTGAATGTGCTGTGCTATGGTTCGTGATGTGGCTGAGCGATCCGTCACTGCCATACGCACAATATGCCTGTTATCACGTGAAGTGGTGCACTGAGGTGGATGCGATCGAACACGTCGGTCCGTCCTACCTTCCTGCATCCAACGATCACATATCCGCATTACAGTTGTTTGGTTTCGTCCAACACGACTACTGATTTCCCTGAAAGATAATCCACAATCTCGGTAGGCCACTATCCTTCCTCTGTCGAACTCGGATACTTGATCAAAAGATGATCGCTGTTTTCTACAAGGCATAATTGATCGTTTTTTTGAAAAAAAAAAAACACAAGAAAAACACAATTGCCGTACTTGAAATCGTCGAAATCTCCAAGCCTTAAATAGCGCTTTGAAGTGGCGCTACAGGCGCGCGCGATCTGCGTCTGCGCTGAAATTCTATTCATTTGCATATCTCACCTCCGTTAATGCATGTTGTAAATTTCATATTATTTGCATGCTTCCTTAGGGTGTTGCATTTACGGTGGCCAGCAGTGTATATCGTCCAACAAAACTTTAATATTAAGGAGAGTTAAACTTGTCGCATTGAAAAATATTCAAATTATAAAAATGGTTGTGTTCATATACAAAAAAGCTATTGTTCGAGTTGAGTTATCAAGGGCCGAGAGTGCTCCGATTTCTATTTTAAAAAAGTCGAATACAGTTTAATATAATTAAAAGGCAACTAATATGCTCCAGAAGTATTAAGAAATTAGAATTAATCAACGGTTTTATAGAATTGCTGTTATTAAATTTTTTTAGAATGGTGTTAAAGATAGGAAAAGGTTATTTTTTATTGAGAAGAGTGTGTTTTTGAAATTATTACACTGTGAAAGAAAGTTGGATTCAGAGTTACAAATCCTTCTGAAACACACCAGTTGACCAGCAATTCAATAAAAAAAATTTAAGATTAATTTAATAACTGGAAAACAAAATTAACGAAAGATTAATTTAAATTGAAATTTAAAATAATTTACGGTTATCGTATACATCAATATATCACGCATAATTGAACGCGCACAAAACAGAAATATTCAATTTGAGAGAGTCAGTTTTATCATTAAATAAATTGGTTTTAACAAAATATAAGTCATCTGGATAAATTGATTTCCAAATACTAGAAAAATTACTGTTATTAAAGACCAATTAAATCATCATTATATATCTAAATGCAGAATTTATTTGTAGTCGAACCTTTTTTTTTTTTTTCAAAATAATGTAGTAAAAATAAATTAACGAGATTGGAAGAAAGCTTAGAACCTTGGTGTATACCTTTAATCTGAGTATATATACACTCATTGCCACAAAAATTTGTGCACCAAGAAAAAGTCGGCAAAATGAAACGAAATTTTACACATGTAAGTACTACTTTGATATAAGTAAGCAATTACTAAATCAAAGAAAAAGGATCACTCTTATTGCAGAAAAAAGTACAAATGAACGGAAGTTTTAGTACTCTGTTGGACTCCCTCTAGCGCGAATGCACGATGCGATAGAGCGGGTATTGAGGCATACAATTTCCGTATGATGTCCTGAGACATCTCGTTCCACAATTGCTATAAACGCGCCTCTAGTTCGACCAAACTCGTAGGGTGTCGAACTTGCCGTCCCAAATGATCGCAGATATGCTCGATTGGTGACAAATCTGGGGATCGAGCAGGCCAGGGAAGGGTGGTAATGTGGCGGAGGCAATCTTGTGACATCCTTGCTGTGTGTGGCCGAGCATTGTCTTGTTGAAAAATGGCTCCTGGGAGCCCTGCCATGATAGGCATCATATGTAGCGGAAGGATGTCATGGACGTACCACTGGGCTGTCATTGTGCCATGGATCAATATTAGGGGTGACCGTGTATCGTAAGTAATGGCACCCCAAACCATCACACCAGCTGTGGGAGCGGTGTGTCGCTGTAAAGCGAAGGCAGGACTGAGGCGTTTACCACGAGACCTCCACACACGAACACGATTGTCATCACTGCTCAAAATGAATCTAGATTCGTCGCTGAAGACGACCTGGTTCCATTCCGTTGCAGTCCAATCCCGTTGTGCGCGACACCACTCCAAACGGAGGCGTCGGTGGGTGGGTGGGTGTCATTGGCAGCACACGTAATGGGCGCCGCGATACCAGATGTCCTTCAGCCAGGCGCCTTACGATGGTTCGGGAAGACACAGGGGCCCGTAGTGAAGGTGCTGACTGTGTCTGGATAGCGGCCAATGAGGCAGTTGGCTCTACGCGTGTGTTTCGTGTGATGTGATGGTCTTCTCGACGACTGGTCTGTCGAGGGCGTCCTGAGCCTGGTCGCCGTGTAAATGACGTATCTCCTGTCCACTGGTCCCAACACCTCCTCACAGTAAAATCAGAACGGCCTACTGGACGAGCTACTCGCCGAGCTGACCACCCAGCTTCCATCATTCCGATAATTCTTCCCCTCTCGAACTCTGACAGCTGCTCATATTGTCTTCGATGGCGACGTAACGGCATGTCTACATCAGCATTTCCTTTGCAAAAAATTAAGTACACTCAAACAAGCTCTGCTTACCTGTTTTATACTCCAAGGAGAACGAAGTTCAACGCCCTCTAGTGGCATTACGCAATAACGCTGCATTTCAAATCATTTGCATATCTGGTCGACATATACCCTTATGCCTAGTTTCGTAACGATCCCACAAATTTTTCTTGGTGCGCAAATGTTTATGGCAATGAGTATATATATATATATACATAGGAAAGTTCTGCGCGTTTTTTAAGATAAATTTTAACGAAGCAGTACAAAAAACATAAAAACATTTATTGAATAACATAAGCACAATTTTGTTCTACAACTTTTTGCCATCTTTCCTGCAGCTGGAAAATTCTTTTTTTTTTTTTAAATCATCAGGCTTTTTTGTAAAGAAGTTATCGAGGTGCTATTTGACAGTCTCCAAATAATTAGAGCTCCAGGCCGTTGAGAGAATTTTGAAGTGACTTGAAGAGGTGAAAATATGAGGTGCAAGGTCTAGTGAATATGGGGGATTACACAAAACATTTCAGACATACTCAATAAGTTGTCTAACATTCAGAGAAATGCGGGGCCGTGCATTGTCATGCTGGAAGAAAACACCTGGACGATTGGTCAGTTATGACCGCTTTGCTTGGATTTTTGCTTTTAATATTGCCATTTGAGAACTGTTTTTTTCCGAATTTATTGTCTGATTTTGTGGCAACAATTCATAATAAACAATTCCTTTGTAGTCCTACCATACAGAAAGTATTACTTTTTTTTTAGATGCAGTCCAGAGCGGGCATCATCTTCGAGGCTGAAATTTCCACGCAAAACCACCTTCGAAATGTGGCCTCAGAAACAGCACTATGTCCATACGCAGCACACATTTTACAAGCTGTCTGACTAGCATTTTTCCCTTTCTTAAAATAAAAGAGCATAATGTGATGAAAATGAACTTTCTGGTTCTCCATTCTTAGCACTGCAGTGAAACAAAAATTATGCCACAACACATACAATAATTATGCAGTGTAAGCAGAAATGACCGAATTTAAACATCTTCTTCAATCAAGGTCACTTCTTATCAGCGGTAGCAAAATAATAATAACAATGCTAGCTTCTATTTGAAAACGCGCACTACTACATGCGCATGTCTACTCTGTTGACCAAGCGTCATCGTCAACTACGCTTACAGTGGGTTCGAGAACATTGAGACTGGACCATGGATGAGTGGAAGAGAGTTGCCTGGTCAGATGAATCCCGATTTCTCATTCATCATGTCGATGGTCGTGTCAGGGTACGCCGTTTGCCAGGCGAACAGTTGCTCCCCTCTTGTACAGCAGGTCATACACAGGCTGGTGGTGGCGGTATAATGCTTTGGAGGACGTTCTCATGGGCGACTCTGGGACCCGTAGTTGTGGTAGAACAGACCATGAACGCTGCGAACTATCTGGACGTCATTGCGGATCAGTTGTACCCTTACATGGCGTCTGTCTTTCCAACTGGAAATGGAATCTTCCAGCAGGACAACGCCCCATGTCACAAGGCTCGGATTGTGTTAGAGTGGTTCGAGGAGTATACTGATGAATTCCACTTAATGTCCTGGCCACCTAACTAGCGGGATCTTAATCCGATAGAGCGCATTTGGGGTGTCATGGAGCGGCAGCTCAGAGCTCAAACACCACCATGTCTGAATATCTCGACTTTGCGTGACCGCTGCTTAGATATTTAGTACAATCTCTCTCCAGTCAGGTGCCAAGAACTTGTAGCATCTATGCCCAGGCGAGTTGCAGCTGTTTTGCAGGCCAAAGGAGGCGCAACGCGTTATTGAGTAGGTGGTCATAATGTTTTGGCTCTTCAGTGTATATCTAATAAACGTATAACTTTCATGAAAAGTTGTTTCTTCGACTTCTAAAAACCGCCTTAGGGCTTACACTTTCGCCGCTTAGAAATTTAACAAGATACCAACCACATTCCTTACATGTCGACGGGGTATAGATGTGCGTATATTTGTTTCAACATTCCTTACACGACGGTAGGATATAGATGCGCGCGTGAATTTAATTTGTTGAAAAGAAGGTAATATAGACTTTACCGAGGAATGCTTTGCGTTGACAGGTCATAGCGAGTCTGACCATAGTGACCTGTCGATATTTTATTACCTGGACCGTTGACCGATAGTACGCTTCCTCAGCAAGTGTTCGACTCGAGGGGAAAAGGCAGTTTTTGAGGTACATGCCTCGTTGCCGGAGTTGTGATTTTCACCAAAACTTCATGTGTGTTCTATATGTTGCTTCAACGTTACTGTAATATGTTACAGGTAGCAGTGTTGGTGTGTGTATGGAATGTTCCGTGTCTACAAGATGTTATATTTTATATTGAATCATCACTATGGACGGGCAGTGAATTTTTTTTAACTTGGGTTTTCTTGTCCTGTGCAATTTCAAACAATGTTCCTATCTTTTGGAATGTTTTCTTTCTGTTTCGTGAAGAATAGGTAAATTCTTTTGGTTGACTTAAGTAAAAAAATTTTCTTATACGAATATTTTATGATATGTGCATTTGTTCCTTTGGATATACAGAAATTGGACAAAAATATGGAAACACCTAAAAAACCATGTAACCTTGCCTAATATGGTGTAGGTAATGTTAATTTTAATTAACGTCGTACTAGAGCAACACAATGGTCTATTGACGATTTAATATGGTGTAGAAAAACCGTTAGCATTCAAAACAGCTTGTAGCATTGCGATCACGCACTTTCCTCTCTAATGTAAACCATAAAGATTTAATACTATTGAGGTCTGATGACTCTTGCGGCCAGGGGAAATGTGACAACTCATCCTCGTGCTCAGAAAACCAGTCCTGGACGATGTGAGCTGTGCGAACAGGGGCTTTGTCGTCTTGAAAGACACCATCACCATTGGGGAACAAAGTTTGTACCATGGGCCAAAATGTTCACCTAATTCTATGCCTTAATGTGCCCTTGCAGAGTAAACATGGGGCCTAACAGAAAACTACGATATGGCTGCAAAAACCATCACAGAACCCCCGCCAGGTTTCACTCTTGGCAATAAGCAGTCTGTATTATATGCTTGGGATGGCGTTCGACAGACGTAAACTAGGTCAGAAGTATGAGACAAGACTCATCCGATCAAATTACTGTCTTCCATTGCTCCATAGTTCAGGCTTTGACTTAAACACTACTTTTCCTATTACAGGCATTAGCATCACTGATGAATGGTTTTTGAATTGCAGCTCCGCCAGAAATATCCTGCTCATGGAGCTCCCTTTTTATTGTTTTGGTACTCACTGTGTTTGTGAACACGACATTCATTTCAGCAGTAACTTTTGCAGTTGTGGTCTTATTTTTAGTCACAAATCTCCTTAATGATCGTCTGTCACGATCACTCAACACACTTTCGTCCGAGCTGCGAGTTGGATGTTTTTCCGCTTTTCAAATATGCTGAAGAAATCTTAGATACAGTACATCTTGAAACACTAAACACTTCGACTACCTAGCTTACAGAAGCATCCACCAGACGAGCTCCAACAATTTGCCCACGTTCGAAGTCTGTTAGCTGACATGATGTAATTACAACTTCACAGAACAACAGACTCCGACAACGACAGACCTGCGCAGCGTATTTATGACGTTGTTGTATAGGTAGCGTCAACAGGCGAAAACACCAGTGCCCCTTACACATTTCACTAGAATGAACATTTCTTTTCAAGCATGTATTTCACGAAGCGTTTCCATATTTTTGTCCAACCCCTGTATATTAATATATGTACTTAAACTCAACTTTAAATTAATTTTTCCATGTTGCAAATACCTATAAATTTCATAGGTTCCACAAACTAAATTACTTTATTTTTTGTATTATTTTTGAAAGTCTAAGGCTGCCTGTGCACTGATGATTTTTGTGTATAAACTATTTAAGTATCGAAAATGAAACATTGTTTTCAAAGTACTCACAGTGGTAATTATTCAGTTGAGGCAACCAAATAATTACAACCCTGTAAGGTTCAATCCCAAAGAGGGCGATAATTACTTGCCCTGGTAATGCGCTTGGCGTTAAGTGCAAGTAGTAGCAACCTGTTTGGTAGGGCAAAAACCCCAGTCCGAAAGAGGTCATTCTTTGGTTTTTCTCTTAAAAACAAGCGGGCTAGGTTTTCTCTCTCGAGAAGACTAGCGTTTTCCAGGGCCCCGATTTCCCGCCATGGCATCGAGCTCTGATTTCACTTAATCCTTAAAATCTTTATGCTAACTTTTTTTCTTCTACTAATCTTATAGTTTTAGCGGATTCATCTCTGGATATCGTCATTACTTTTTATCTTCATTGTTATTAAAATGTGTATATACTATCAATATAATCCAGAGTAACAAATAAACATTTGTTTTGAACCACTATAGATCTGCTCCTTGAACTTTGACAGTCGTTGAGTTGATCTCCTTTTAGCTCTCACCATTAAGAAGAAATGTATTTTTACTAACCAGTTCTATTTTGAGGGCGACAAAATTGTTTTAGTATTGCATTTGGAGGAATAGAACGTAAATGCTCTATTTTGATTTTTTTTTAAACTTGTGTGTAAAAGGAAAGTTAAATTTCAATCGAAGATCTGTGGTGTAAAACGCAATTGTGAAATTTAATAATACTGAGCATTCAAGGTGAATTGTCCATTTTTCAAGTGTTACATATTTTCCGAATGTCTTGAAAATGAGACACTCAATTCAAGTTTTAATTGTTTGGAGAGAAAAAATATCACTGCATCTGCAAACGTTCTATTATCACTCACTGTTTATCATGTGAGAAAAATCAAATCTCCACAGTTAAAACCTGAATCCGTCATTTATGAAAGTACTGAATTAACTACTTTGAAGTTAATATTTTTCTCATGGTGATCCTAAGTTACTTCGTAGTCTAAAAAATTGAATGACTTTCTGTACAACTATTACAAATTTAAAAACTGCCGAGTTATTTTGTTCAGTGCACAGCTTTGATTGACAATGCATTGTAAACAAAGAAATGTTTTAAAATGCTGAATTTGTGAACAAAACCAATAAATTACAATGTCTAGAGTATAACAGAGAAATCTTAGAGACTTGTAAAAAATTATTTTCCCATTACAGCTATGATCAATTTATATCAGTGGCATTAATATGGACAACATTAGGACGAAATCCATTTTTAATACCAGATTTAGCCACATAGGGAATCTAACTTTTGTCAATCTGTGTCAATCACTTACAACTGCCAACTTTTTTAATCAATCAACTCCAATTAAAATTAATTAAAGTAGACAAATGCAGATGATATTTCAATTTCAGCCCAAAGTGTCAAGTGCAGGTTTTCACAATGAACAAGTAATAATATGACAGTTTTTAAATATTCATAGTTCTTATATTCATCAGTAGATTTTGTGAGATACAATTGCACTGAATTGTGTATACAAAGGAAACAGTAAAAATTATCTAAATGACATACAGAAAATTTTTTATTCACCAAAATGATTTTCACTCAGGAAGTTCTTAATTTTTATATTATTAAAATAAGTATTAAAATGTGAAGCCTTTTTGAATCCATGATTTCTGGAAGGCTGCGATTTGATTGTATAATAAATTTTTACACTGTGCACAACATTTCACTGAATTATTTAACAAGTGATGTTATCAATATTCACATACTCAGATATTTTTTACTTACATTATTACTATTAATTACCCAAAACAAGTTGACATTCATAAAAACTAATTTCATTCAGAAGATAACTGAAACTAAAAAGCAGACATTTCAGAGCACACTTGCATAAATAAAATCATGCAAAAGATTGATATTTATAAAGCAGTAGGCAAATATTTAAGTATTTATAATACCTGACCTATAACATAGCAATACATTTTTACTGTTTTCTTATAAATTTCTCTTGAATTATGCTAGAAGTTTGTACTTTTCAATATAGGTAACAAGACAGTAATCTTATGTAAACATGACAACTGTTTAGTATATAGATACTGTACACTTAAGCACTTTCCCAAGCTGCCACTTATACATGTATAGATGAGGTTACAAAGTTTACTTTGAAAAATATTTACATCACAATGAAAAGATAAAATACTTTGAACTTAAAATATAACCACACCAAATAAAATATAAAAGTTTGTAATTATTTTTAATGACATAACTCTTTTGAGTTAAAATAGAAATATCACAAATTATTCCAATCAAATGAAATTGAATACTTTCAGCAAATAAACAATTTTCAAATAAAAAACATTCATTATAACATTTCAAGAGTTTTTAATGACACATTTCTCCACTTCCATACTCCCGAAAGTTTGTCTTTTCCAAGACTTAAGATTCAACTTCGGTTTCCTTTAAAGAAATCAATTGTTAATACCCAACTTATCTGATCTCAAGATTTGATATTAAGATAGAAACTCATTATTTTTAAAATAGAATAATCTCTTTGTCAAGCAACTTGTTCATGAACAAATTTTCAGATAGTTTTAAAATATTGTTCATATGATTTGTTCATCATACATAACTTGTATTCATACATTACGTCTTAAGACAGTATTATTAAATTAATGTATATAAGATAAATGGTCCATACAAAACCTTCTATAAAACAAGTAAATAATACATGTGTAAAATAAAGAAAATCAATAAACCATCCATAAAACATAGTCAACTTTCAGTGTAGAAAACATTTATATCTTACATTAATAAAATGGATACCAATGAGGTAGTGATAAGAAATTGCTGTTTGCTATTGTAGATGCAGGATTTTTCACTTGTTGCAATATATTGCAGTTATTTTCTTTTTGTTCAAAAATCTGACACATGTCTCAATGCCTTTTTACTTTTACATCTTCTAAAATTACAAACTTTTCACAAATCGTTTTTTAAAAAAATTATCATTTAATTTTCTATTAATCATTGTAAAATAAATTTCAAAAGTTTATTTACTGGAATTTTACAGTTGTTTTTGTCGAATTTTATATTATTAGCAACTACTAAGAAATATAAAATGTAGTTAAACATGATTATTCTCAAATCAAATGTTCATAAAGTTGCCTGCATTGAATCATAATTATAAAAGATTATAATTAATTTGTTGACATAAGTCAAAATTAGCAAAGGATCATTGTAAACCTGTTTACAAAAAAAAAATTGTAATGTAAGAATTTGCGATTATTCATTTTTTGTTTTATAATTTGAAATGTGATCAGGGTTTCCACTCTATTTCAAAAATAAAATTACCAGACTTTTTCAGGTTTTCCAGACAAATTTTTACAAAATTCCAGGTAATATTTAAGCAATTCACGACATTTTTAAGGTGGAAAACCAAGAAATAACTCGGCATTCAAAAGCCAATAAAAACCATTTTAAGAATCATACATTGTAAATATTAATGCACAAATTACAAGTAACTTTGCATTCAAATAATCCAACATATTTGATCAATTGGTGATTTAATGTATCATAAGCATGAAATTCTTCAATTAAGGCCAGTGGACCAAACAAAATTCTTAACCTGTTAAAATATTAGCTGTTTCTTTAAAATCGGTTGAAAAATTCTATTCATAAAATAAAGTGATTGGAAACTGTACGAATCTTATTGGCAACTTTTTTCCAAAGCATCTAAGAAGCCATGATCAATCCTTTTCCAGGTTTTAGACGAAAATGCGCGAATTTCAATGACTCTTTCATATAAAATTAAATTCACCGACAATTCCCGGTTTTCCCTGACCTGTGTGAACCCTGATAATTCTCTTTTTAACTTAAAAATATTTTTTTTTTAGAAAAAAACAAATTCTGATTAATTTTCTACCCCTTAATTATGTTATTATTTCACTTCAAAAATTGCATGCCTTCAACATTTTCTGAATCTTATCAATGATAAAATATCATCAAAAACGAAATAATATAATTTGAAGGTTTATGAATTCAAACACTTTTACAAAGTAAAACAAACTTCGTCATCAAAACATTTTAGACAGAAAGTCAAGATATATTTCTCTTCGATCTCAATTTCATTTTGCAGAAATAAGAAACATAATATAAAATTATTTAATACAATTAGGGTTAATCCCAAAACATATAACTTGATGATACAGTAATTGCAACTGTTATATAGATGGAAGATCAACATACAGATGAAAAAACTTTGATTTATGTAATGACTAGTAAATTAGCACCACATATGTGCAATATACTAAACACAATTATTGTTTCATTTTTTAATGAATTAGTCAAATAGCACCACATATGTGCAATATACTAAACACAATTATTGTTTCATTTTTTTAATGAATTAGTCAAATTTATGTAAGCAACTTTTTGTCCTTGGATATAGGTGATCAAAAACAGTTAGTTTGTAAAGTAGATTTAAGCTAACATAAAAAATTAATTACCTCAAAATTTTTTAATTGTTTCAATTTAGATACAAATTTTAAATTTTATAACTTTATTATTTCATCTAAAATATTTCTAAAAAAATATATGGTATAAATTTAAAACATTCCATACTACTACAAACATTAATTTTTTATACTCAATTGAACTAACAGAAAAAAAAATTATTTAAATTATGCCTTTTCCAGATACATTTTAAAAAGATAAATGTATTTCATTAACTTTGAAACAATAGAATGATAAGGAAAATAATTTTTAAAATAATTTGGGAGTTCAAAAGCAGAGAAAACTTTGAATTTAAATTAGTATGTTTAATTTTTAGAGTTCATAAACTTGCAGCAAAATTTAATTGGAAAATAACATACAAAACACTTACGATACTTGAAAGAAACACGCAATTGATATTTATAACATTCCTAAAAATGAACATAGAAATTTTGGTTGCATTTGATTAATGATAACTGACAATCACATAATATGTAAAGCCATAAACCACTGAGTAAAAATAGTAATAGCACAGTGAGAGGCAAAATTTTTAAGCACATCACTTATAAATGCAAGAAAATTGCAAAGAACCACAGCAAACAACCGTAAATTAAGATTAAAAAAACTCATAAAACTTTCAAAAAATACCCAAATTGTATAACATTTAAAAAATCATGATATTTACAAAATAAAATTTCATATTCAGGGCTGGCAGTTTTACATGGTAGTTCAAGTATTGTACAATGACAATAAAATGCAGTTGGACGTTGAAGCTTGAGCAAAAGCAGTTTAGCTTTAAAACATCTAATTAAGAAAAGCATGGAAATTAGACTTTAATAAGCCATAAGGTCATCACAAGTAGTCACTTCAACAGTCACCACACCAGGTTTTTTCACACCTTTTTCTTGAAGTCTGCCATATAATTCGACTTCCTTTGAAATGGCTTCAGGAGACAATGGAGCCTCTACAGAAGCTTTGCCTAAGCATGTATCCATAACTACATTGCTGTTCCAGATCTAAAAAGTAAATTAACTTTATGTAATGAAAATTCTGCAATTCAAAAAAAATCTGCAATTCAAAAGGTTACGTTCTCCACATATCATAAATTATTTTCTACTTTTGAAAAATATGATATTATTGCGTACAGTTTGACAGCATAAATATCTTCGACAGACAATACTTCAATTTATGAATATTGGCTACATCTCAACTTTATTATTCACCTCCATCACTGAACAGCCAATCACTGGATTTTTTTTAAAGTTAGCAACAAGAGCAGCTTATATGACATAGAAAAATGTATGCTGGAAAAATGTTATTTTAGTTATTTTAATTGAACTACGAATCCTGCATGTCATTCCAAGGACATGTAAATAAGTTATCTATAGGGTTGGTTGGATTTGGGTTTTTAATGGTGTAAGGGATATATTTGGTCAGGTAGCTATAGGGATTTCAAAAGCCAAATGCAGGGTCACCCAATTATACTGATCACTATACTTTAAAAGTTAACTTTTTCCAAAACAGAATAAATATTTCTTAATTTTTTCGATGTTATTTTCCTAAATTCTCATCTCTTGAATTCAAACAGATTTGAAATCATCGAATCACAACAAAGAATAAGAAGAAATGTAAATGCCTGTAGAAATTAGCTGTTGAACTGTATTCAGAACTTTTAAGTTTCACTGTACGCAGAATTTGTCATTTCAATGATAAGACAAATCACTTAAAAATACCACAATTAAAAGGAAACAAAATACCTGTATTTTAATCAAGGAATCGGAGTTTTTCCGATAAAATAAAACTGTTAAATTCCATTCAGGATTTAAAGTTTCATGGCACACAGGACTTCGGACTCTTTCTCCTTCACACTTAACTACACAATATGGATCTGCACCTAATAAATAACAGATGCACATAGTTCAACAATAATGTTTTCACAAGCATATCAACAAGTTCATTAAAAATCCATCATTCAAATAGCTAGTTCAATTAAGTCAAAATACTAGATGAAAGTAGAATGTTTCTGAAAATTTATTACACCTAGCAAAACTGATTTTTTTCTTTTTCACTTTATAATCTAAATTGGAAAATTTGAAAGTTATTACCCATTGAGTAGAATCATTTCTCATATTTAAAACTTAGATGCAATGAAATAATATAATGAGTATCCTTTTTTTTGTAATTTTACAGATATGATTGATTATGAGTTAGTGAAAAAGTATTAACCTTTACTTGGTGCATATAACTCTGAATATGAAGATTATGATGCTTTTATGATTTACTTAGAAAATCTATCATTGTACTAGTTTACTCATATAATAATTTAGCAATATATGAAAACAAATTAAAATAATACTAATTACTTTAGGATAGAAAACCCTACTCAAAACTGTAAAAATGTAGAAGTGAAATTCAAATAATCAAAATAGACTTAAAGTGGAAACTAAGACAGTTGAAGATTATTAGCAATTTTGTGATCACATTAGTGGAAATAGAAACTATACCAAGACATCACCAAAGATTTGGTTTGGGCTTGGCTATACAAGTATCAGAAAATAATTAATTGCTTTTAAAAATAAAATAGATGACCACAAGAACATAAACTTTATGAAAAACAAGAACTTAAAATAAACTTGAGCTTGAAATTAGGAACTTTAGAATCCTAATTTAAAGGAACATTGCTCAAAATTTGTTCTTTAGATCTTTTAAGGACTTGCACAAATACATAGGAACTTGAATTTATAAACCTTTTTCCAAGATTAAAATATATAGTTAGATTCAGCTTCTCTGGAAGTTCCTCAATTAAAACCATCAACTTATCAAATAAAATTAGCTAAATAGTTCAAATATAACCTTGACAAATATAGATAACCAATTTTAATGCTTTTTAAGGAACTTACTTCCAAATCGATCTTGCTTTTCTAAATCAGTAGCTCCTTTCACAAACACTTTTGTTAAGAGGCATGGATAGGATATGCATGGCCAAACACTGTGACTAGGCACATCATGCACTAATTCTCTAAAATAAAAGTGTTGACTTTAAAAGTGCACTACATGAAAAATATAATTATAATTTAAAGGTATTAAATAAACTAAAATAATTTTTTATACATGTTCTTCAATGCATTTTTGAGTAAATACATTAATTCAATGCTTTTCATTCTTATCTGCTAGCTGCCAAATTAATATCTTTAATCAAAATAGTTATTATGGCAGGATAACTCAAAAACAAATCTTAAAATTGCAACTAGTTAAAAGTTAATTAAAAATTTGTTTCAAATCTACAATTCCTAAAATTTAAATTTTTTTCAATTAAATTTAAAAACAAATATGCAATAGTACTACTAGACAGCAGATTGTAAATATTTTCTTTATCAATGTTGTTTCAGTGGACTGGATACTTTAAATTAAAGTTCTAGTATTAACTTAAAAAGGACAGTTTTTTTAGTTTTAGTATTGAATTAGTACTAATTGTTTTAAAGTGTTTATATGACAATTTAATAAAACGGTCTTTTAAAATTAAGGAAAGACATTTTCACAAGAAATTCATCCATTGGTGGTACAAGTCAGTAAACACTCATCGCCAAAAGTTAAGCTTGAAAGGTAAAATGCGAAAAAACAACTATTACAGCTTTGATAGACACAAAATGTGGCAGGAAAGTAGCAAATAGGTTTATGCATGAAAAAAAAAAAGAATTAAATACAAAGATGAAAACAATATAGAATTTTTAATTTATAAGATGAAGTCATAATGGAGTCATTAACAAAATGATGTTTATATATAAATCCAAAACAAATAAACAAAACTGACATTAATAGGGTATGGGACCACCCCTCATCCTCATACAAACTTTACTGCATGTGACCATGCTTTCCATGAGGTGATAAACCACACCAGAGTCAAGTAATTGCCATTCCTCCTGTAGAGCAGTTTGCAACTCTGTGAGAGTAGCTGAAGAGGGAAATGTGCAGACACAGCACGGTCAAGGACATCCCAAAGATTTTCAATGGGATTAAGGTTGAGCGAGTATGCTGCCAGTCAAACCATACACAATCCCATCACTCTCCAGTCAGTCTTTGATGATGCCAGCTCTATGGCGACATGCATTATCTTACAGTAAAATTAAAGGACCATCTGCTGCAGTGAACAATCCCACAGTGGGTTCAAGGATTTCATTCTGATTCCGGACAGCCATCACAGCAGTCTATAGATGTGCAGGTCGATGCGATATCTTAACGATATCCCAGCCCAAACCACGATGCTTCCACCATGGAATGCATGATGCTCAATGATGTTCTGGAGCCAATCGCATGTGCCTTGTTTTCTCCAGACCATCTCGCTCCAGGGCAAATCTCAACTCATCTGTGAACCTATAATGTTAGCCGAATCAGACCCAGTCCAATTCATATATTGCCAACAAAAACTTTAATATTGCCCCTCTGGATTAGACGAATAAAGGAGCACAAACTGGTGATTCATGGGCATACAGTCCATTAATGTGTAGCCTTGTGTGTACACTAGTGACAGATTTAGTCTTAACAATAGACGCTGCAACCATAGATGTCACACGTGTAGAGGTCACTCTTTGACTCCGCTTCGCTGAAACAGCAATATATCGATCTTCTATGGGGGTCATAACACTGGGACGGCTGGTCACAGGTCTTTGGACAACCGTTTGCCTTGTTTCGAATTGTTTCCATAATCGTGAAATGATGGAATAATGAACGGTCGCCGAAGAAAAGAGCAACATCAGTGATTGATTGCCCTGCTTCAAGATGTCCCTCAGAACGCCAGCGCTCACTATCTGCCATTCGTCTTCTGAGAGCCATAGAAACACATCTGTCTTGAAAACTAATCATACGAAAGTTCTATACACTTTTTTATCAGCACTAACATGTAATTCCTCTAACCCTTCACAATGCTGGCTCCATATACCATTGCCTCCATATACCATTGTAGCAAATTGCAGCCTCTCAAATTCAGATTGGCTTCTGGAAATTAAAATTTTCCTCTCTATGCTTAACTTTTGGCAGTGAATGTATATACACACTATAATATAGTCATATACATGTTATTTTAATATGTTACCCAATATAGGAGTGAGTGTAAGAAGACTATAAATGCAAACACAGATGTGCTTATCCATTTTACTGTAATCAGGGGGGAAAAAGCAACTTGGCAAGAACAGGTAAAAAGGAGAATGAAAGAAATGAAACTTTCAAGAAGAAAAAAAAGATTACTTCGTCTGCTTATCAATTCTCAGGGGAAAAGGGAACTTTTTACCACATCAGGAAGCTCACAAAACAAAACTATTACTTGCTTGTAATGTTAGATACGAATTAATAAAACTCATCAATGTGCAAATATAATGCACATGAAAATATATATTTTCATGCACATATTAACACATGGATCAGGGTTTTTTAAATTCAGATTTAAAAAATGATTAGAGCAGGGGGCGGAGCCCCCTAGTGGGTTAAATGTCATGGTGGTAAACGGCGATTTATAAAAAGTAAATACCTTGCATTGTGAATTTAGAATTGTTTTAAAATTATGACATAGGAACAGAATCAAAAATTTTAGAAGCCTTAGCTTTTCTCAATGAAACAATTTTATGATTTTGATTTTCCTTTACTAGCAGCATGTCTTTATATCAGTTTTATAAACATTTAACTCAGAGAAAGCAAGTGTCTTACTTTGCATTATTTGCTTTGCTCGTGAAAATACGAAGAAGGAATTCTCCTTCCTGATCAGGATCAAATGTAGTAGGTACTATTATATGACGACCTGCTTTTAGAGAACATCGATGAAAAACATTCCTCGACATTGCATACTCTGATCCAGCTGCCTTTTCCTTCACAGCATGCAATCGATAACGACGATTTGCTTCTACCTACACAATAAAGAATATATATAAATGTAAAGTAAAAATGTGAAATGATTTCTTAAATTTAAATAAAATTTGGTTTCGTCAAGCCCTAGACAATCACTGAATTTGGTCGGTTAATTAGGATTTTATATCAGGTTTATAATTAATTTTACATCCAAAGAATGTAATAAAAGTATCATACATCATGATAAAAAATACTTAAAGTCAAAATCCTATTAAAAATTTAGGAAACATTTCAAACAGATGATATATCCTCAGTGTTAATAAATTACTATAAACTGTAATTATGCCCAACTAAAATAATATACATATTACAACACATTCAGAATATTAAAAATGTTGGTTGCAAAGTAAATATTATGGCAAATTCGTAAGTTATTTTTTTAATTAGGATACAAGACTTTCACATGGGTATACAAAAATTGCAGTTTTGTTTAAAATATGTATATCAATTAAAACTTGAAAGAATCGAATTCCCATACCGAAATTTCCTTTATTTGTCCCTACTTGTGATACTCAGACACCATAAAAAATACCAACTAGTAATCCATTTCCAATATTATAAAAGGAAGTGTTTGTCTGTTTGTTTATTGCCCGCAAAGTCCTGACAAATCTATGGCACTTACAGTAATGGAATTTGGCACACAGGTAGTCAAATTTTTGCAATTTTGGGGGCACAGCGAATTTAAAAATTCAATCTAGAAGATTTTAAAATGAATTTAATGGAATTTAACTATTAATGTTTTTCTTAGAACAGGGCTCGAAATACCCTGGTGCACTGTGCACCTGAAAATAAAATTGTGCACCTAATTTTTTCCCTATACTGCGTGCACCTATCATTAAAAAGAGGGGGAAACGTATTTTATGTAATTTTGATGTCTGAACAAAATATTAGTATCGACCTCTCTCGCTCTAATTAAATTCCTAAATACACACTATGCTAAAACTTTAATCTAGAAAATGCTATGTTGCAATGAACGAAAAATAAAAAAAGAAGGATGGACACTAAACCTTATGGGTAAATATCTGAAAAAAACGTAGACGTTTCTGATTGCTCACCAATGTCAGATGATGACTGAATATTTGTAAGTAATAATTTCGCAGGTAAAAAAATGTTTAAATATTTTTATTTACTATGTACTTGTAATATATATCCTAACATACCCAACTAATAAAATAATTTACATTACATAAAAATGCTCTTATAATACGTTTTTTTAAATGTGCACTTAAAATATAATCTGTGCACCTAATTTAAAAACGTAGGGTTGGTTGGTTGGTTGGGTTTTTATGGCGCAAAGGCCACACATGGCCAAGCTGCGCCAGACACAAGACAAAAAAGTCTAGACGAAATAAAGATTGATGGTAAAACTTTATCTATTTACAATTTTGAATCAAAACTTTATCAAATGTATAAAATCTAAATAAAATTTGCGAAACCAATGTCAGATATAAATAAAAACACATTTTTATTGTAGGGATTTCCTAAAAGATCTTTTAGGTTTGGGTTTGAAACTCCAAATCGGACTAGTCTGTGGTTATTAAAAACCCTACATTCAGTCAAAATGTGTCTGACAGTAAAAATACAATGGCAGGTTGAACATAATGGGGCAGGTTCTCCGATCAATAAGTGCCTGTGGGTAAAATGGGTATGGCCAATGCGAAGTCTTGTCAGTTGTACTTCATTTCTTCTATTTAAATTTGTATTAGTGAGTCCTGCAACAGATGGTTGTATAGGGTGGAGTTTATTCTGAACTTCCTTATCACAAGAATCTTGCCAGTTTGATTTTATTTTTGTTTTTAAAAACATTTCAACGTCTTCAAAAGGAATTGGTAAGTAGTTTTGTATTGTTGATGTCTTTGCTGCAATGTCTGCTCTCTCATTTCCGGGAATACCTACATGTCCAGGTATCCAACATAGCATGATTTTGAAATTTTGGGATTTTAGACTTAGCAATAGATTTATTGTTTTGAGTATTAACGGATGACTTTTAATTGAAGTATTTGCAAGGGCTTCAATGCTGCTTTTTGAATCAGAGTATATTATCCATTTTTTGTAAGTGTGTTTAGATATGTTTTCCAGTGCTAAAAACAAGGCGTATGTTTCTGATGTAAAGACTGAGCTACAATGATTTAATTTCCGGGCAACAGTTGTTCTTTCAAAAACTGCAGCAGAACCAACATGTGTCATATTCTTTGATCCATCAGTATATACTGGTTTAAAAGATGAAAAATGTTCTCTGTGAGAGTAAAATAATTGTAAGTAAAAATAGTCTGGAGTTGATGATTTGGTCAATACCATAAAATCTCTAATAATATTAAAACTTTCATTACTCCAAGGTGGAGGTGCGTTTTGTCTAGAATGAACATCTAGATTGTCAATATTTAAGGAATGCATTATATTTCTAACTCTAAAACCAAATGAGGGTATGAATGATGGTTTCAATGAAAAATGACTTCCAAATTTTGGGTTAGTAATGCTGTTAAATAGTGGGTGAGCTGGATTAGTTTTAATTTTAAAATAATATCTGAGAGCAAGTCTCTCACGTACAAGTTTTAGACAAGGTTCTCCGGATATGATATATAGACTCTGGATAGGGGAAGTGCGGTAAGCGCCAATAGATATACGGATACTTTGATGATGTATAGTATCTAAAGTTCTGAGAACTGACTTTGCTGCAGAACCGTAAACAACACATCCATAATCTAATTTGGAGCGTATCAAGGCTCTGTAGATTCTCAGCATAGAGATAGAATCAGCTCCCCAAGATGTTGTTGATAATACTTTTAAGATATTCAGAGTTTTGTTACATTTCTGTTTTAAGTGTCTCACATGTGTTCGAAATGTTAACTTTGCATCAAGGATTATTCCCAAAAAATTAATTTCTGAATTTGTAGGGATGATTGATCCATTGAGACGTATTTCAGGATCATGATGAATACCCCTCTTTCTGCAAAAATGTACGCAAGTGGTTTTTTGAGTAGAGAAGACAAAGCCATTTTTGTTTGCCCAAGTAGTGATTCTTTTAACTGCTATTTGGAGCTGTCTTTCAATCATCATCATGTTCGATGATGAGCAAGATATTTGAAAGTCATCGACAAAAAGACTTCCATGAACACTGGGAGGCAGTTGCTTTATAATTTCGTTAATTTTAATAATGAACAAAACAACGCTTAGCACACTTCCTTGAGGTACGCCTTCTTCTTGTGGAAATTCGTCTGATAGTGTGTTCTTCATTCGAACACGGTATAACCGGGATTGCAGAAAGTTTTGGATGAAAATTGGTAGATTTCCTCGAAGACCAATATCAAATAGGTTCCGAAGAATACCATATCTCCACGTTCGATCATAAGCTTTCTCCATGTCAAAAAAGATTGATACAAGATGGTGGTTTTTGACGAAAGCTTCACGAATGGAGGTTTCCATTAGAATTAGGTTATCTATGGTGTTTCTTCCATGACGAAATCCACTTTGGAAAGGTGAGAAGAATTGGTTCGTTTCTAAGTAGTGTACAAGACGTGCATTGATCATGCGTTCCATTATTTTGCATAGACAGCTGGTAAGGGCTATTGGTCTGTAATTATTGGGATTTTGAGGATCTTTACCTGGTTTTGCAATAGGGATAATAATAGCCTTACGCCACGACGTAGGAAATGTATGTTCGTGCCATATTCTGTTAAAAAGTTTCAAAATGAATGATAGTGATGATTCATTGAGATGTTTTAGCATGTTATTATGAATGAGGTCTGGTCCTGCTGAAGTTGAATGGGATTTATGTAAAGCAGTTTTTAGTTCTTTAATGTTAAAATCGGTATTATAGTGTTCCAGTGTAAAGGATCTTAAGTTAATTCTCTTACGTTCTTCACGTATTTTATACGTAATAAAGTTGGGAGGGTAAGACTTTTCACTTGAGACATCTGAAAATGTCTTTCCCAACACGTTGGTAATATCTCTAAGATTAGAGATAATTTGTGCATCATTTTTTAATATTGTAATATGTGGGGCCTGTTTGTAGTACCCCGATATGTTTTTTATTTTGTTCCATATAGATTTTGACGAGACATGACTGTGGATATTATTTAAGTATGATTGCCAAGAATTTCTTTGGCTGTGGCGTCTAATTTTTCGGGCTTCAGCTTTTGCTTTCTTAAAAGCAATCATATTATATTGTGTTGGATATCTACGAAATGTGCTCCAAGCTTTTTTCTGTTTTTTGTATGCTATGGAACAGTCTTGATTCCACCATGGCTTCCAATATTTTCGAATATTTGGTGATGACTTAGGAATTGCTAAGTCTGCTGCTATTAAAATGGTTTTTGTTATATTTTCTACTGCATGATCAATGTTTAAAATATTTACCATGTCTTGAGTTATATTAGATTTAGATGAAAATAAGGGCCAGTTTGCTTTATCATATTTAAAGTGCATTGGTTGGATGGAAGAGTCTATATCATTTTTTGTGTAAGTTAGAATAATAGGAAAGTGGTCGCTATTATAAAGATCACTTCCTACGTTGAAGTGCCAAGACAGTAATATGGATGGTGAGCATATTGCCAAATCAATGCAGTGGAAGGTTTGAGTAGGTTGATGGAAGTAGGTATTATCGCCATCATTGAGAAGGCAGAGGCAGTGATCATCAATCATCTGCTCTATCTGCTGACCTCTGGGATTTACATCTCTACTACCCCATAAAGTGTTATGACCATTCATGTCACCAAGTATAATATATGGAACAGGTAGTTGATTTATTAAGTTGTTCAATTGTCTTTGGTCAAGAATTTCACTTGGTGGTATATATATACAGCATATTGGTCACAAGGTACTTTAAATTAATTTGAACGGCAACAGCTTGTAGATCTGTTTGAAGATGGACAGCTGAAGATGGGTGATCCAGACAAGTTAGGAGAGCTACACCACCACTAGCACGATTGTTTTTTACATTATCTTTTCTTGTGATGTTATATCTCCGAATTTTTGTATATACTGCTGGTGTTAGTAAAGTTTCTTGTAGACCAAGACTTACAGGTTTATAATCGTCAATCAAAGTTTTGATATCTTCAACATGGATACGGTAGCCATGGCAATTCCAAGATATTATTTTAGACATTCTGATTGTCTTTCAGGGGTTTTTTGCGTTTAGTATTACTTGTTTTATTTTTGTCTATATCCATTTCTTCATCAGGCGAGTCAGATGAAGAATAGGTCTCTAAAGGACATTTTTCATTGGTTCTATTAGATTTTATAGTATCTATTTTCTTTTGTGATTTTGCTTTAAATGTGTCTTTGACATTAAGACCAGATGCTTTGGGAATGTTTGTTTTTGGTTTTTTATTGTTTGCATCTCTTTCTTGGATATTTGTTTCTTTATAGGGAATGGTATCTGTTTGGATAGCAACGGATTTCATCGTTTTAATGACAGATGCGTAAGAAACATTAGTTCTCGGCGTCTGATTTTCTACTATTTTTTTTGCTTCAAGATATGAGATTTTTTGAATTATTTTTACGTTTTGGATTTCTTTTTCTTTTTTCCATTGAGGACAAAACCTGGAGTAAGAAGGATGATTTTCCTTACAATTGAAACAAAGAGGTTCATCCGTACAGTTTTCACCGTGTTCGGGTTTTGAGCATCTGGCACAAATTGCAGATGACCGGCATGAGGACTGGGAGTGCCCAAACCTCTGACACTTAAAGCATCTTTGAGGGTTTGGAATGTACGGTCTAACATTGCAATTTAGGTATCCTGCTTTAATGGATGTCGGCATGTCTGGAGTGTTAAATGTTAATATTACATGTTTTGTGTTAATACTTTTACCATCCCGTCTGATGCAAATGCGTTTGGCTGAACAAACATGTTGAGATTTTAATTCTTCCATAAATTCTTGTTCAGATATATTAAAGAGGTCAGATTCAGATATAACTCCACGACTGGAATTTAGAGTTCTGTGTGGAGTTACATTAACCTTTATTTCGCCAAGCTGGTTTAATTTCATTAGTTGTTCAGATTGATATGCAGATGTAGTTTCCACAAAAAGGTCACCAGATCGCAATTTCTTTATTGATTTTGGTTCGCCAGCAGCAGACTGAATATATTTTTGTACAGCAAATGGTGAAAAGTTTAAGAGTTTCCCTTCAGGATTATTGATAATTAAAAATTTAGGAACTGAGCAATTGTCATTGTTGTTAGAGAGAATTAGGCCTCCTCTGGGGCACAAAGAATTTTTTGGATCCATATATTAAGTATTCAATTTCTTCATAGTGGACCCATACCCACCACGGAGTCCAACAAGGGGAAGTGATTACCGGCTCTGGGATTTTCCAGCCTCAGTACACACTTCAAGATACCACCATGATATAGTGCTACAGTATCGGGATGTGGATCCGCCGGTTCACCCAGGGCATCCCTAGCTGCAGCACTAACCCAAATTGCTTAAGACCAGTGAGGTCCAGCACGACAGAAGGGCCAAGCATTCTGATGTGGTGAAATCCAGAGAACTTAAGCCAGCCGATTGACTAGAGCGGGCTCACTCCAGCCACCCGTCTACGCAGAAGCATGGACCAAAGGGCACGCATCAGGTACCCCAGGATTCCATTTTCCCCCGATACGGGACGCCGCACACGGCAAACATGCGGGTCAGAAAAAGTACTGACATTTAATGTAGTAAAACAAAATTGATAGTGATGTGAAAAAATAAATCAAATTAAAAGATTGAAATTAATTGGAATCTTGATATGGAGATAGGACATGAATGATGATATATGATAATTGTGATTCAAAGCAAAATTTTCTGTAATTTCAATGCTGTTCACAAGTTATATGAAAGGGAAGAAAGAAGATATAGAAGAGGAAAAGGAGAAAAGATCGCTTGGGTACCCGGGAGTGCGATTCCCGTATTTACCATAGATAGTAAACCCCATGGGAGAAGAACAGTGCACTCAGGTACCTCGGGTTCGTGAAGCCCGTACACATCTAAAGAAGATGTGCCCCCGAGGGGTAAAAACGTAGGGGCGCAAGGTGCACCTGTATTAAAAAATCTATTTCGAGGCCTGTCTTAGAATATCAACAGCATAAAAGATCCAAGATTCTAAATTTATTTTTTCCGCTTCCGTTTCATTTTGCAGAGGAACGAATAGTCAGCAGACTAAATAAAAACAAATTTTTCAACTGGATTTATGTAGTTCTCTTTTCTATATTCTAGAATGTTCATGATAGAGTAAAAACTTCATCGAATTTGACATCAGATAGATACCTTATACATTTCATATTCTTTTAATAAATAATTTTTCAATTAAATATTTATATTTTCGCAAGAGATTGTGACGTCACATCGAATTCCCATTTGTGTCAACACCACGGGTAACTCAGTTATGGCTGTTATCTAATAGGCAACAAATTGCCATTTGGTTTGTGAAACAAACAACATGATGGGCAACTTTGTTACAGCTGTTATCCAATAGGCTACAAATTCCTATTTGGTTTTCGAAGCAAACCAACACTATGGGCAACTTGGCTGTTATCCAATAGGCTACAAATTCCCATTTGGTTTGCGAAGCAAACCAATAACCCCACAAAAGCAACTGGCACAGGCAATGCCGGGCTAGCCACGAAGTGGCTAGTTCAATATAAAAGGCCCATGTAATTTTTAGTATATACTGATACACAAAAGAAATAGCAGGTCAAGGGTTTTCAAAATTTTGTTGAAATAAATTATCAAAACATATGCATGGAATATGCAAAAATAAAATCATACTGAGCACATGAATAGAAAGTATTAATTTGTGTCATTAAAATGTGCACCCCTTCCATGTTATACTAGCATGTGCACTGAAAATATTTTTGTTATCTACATCTTCCACTGCTGTGGAATCTACTGATAGCAAAATTGAATTTAAGAATAGCTCTTTTAACATCTAGAATAAAACAAAACTGTCCTTTGCTCTTCTGGAAAACTTAATGAAGAAATTTTTAAACTGGAGCAAGACATTGTTCACTGATTTTTTTTTTTTTAAATAGATATTTTTACTATAGTTCTAGTTGATATAGAGAATTCATAAAAACTATGAGCATTTCACAGTAGTAACTAATCCTAAAACTAATTATTTTGAATAACTTAGCATGTATTGAAAGTGGAAAATCTGTCTTGGAATTTCACAAACATTTTAAATGTCAGTTTTATTTATTATTTTCTATGTTTTAACTAACACTCAAATACTCCCTGAAATATTTAGTCACTTCACTTTTGCAAATAATTACAGGTTTTACCCGTCAATTAGCCAAGGTTGTAAAAAAAAAAATGAAATTTCATTAAAAATGCCAACTTTTTTGCAAATTATCCAGACTGCTTGTTTGTTATAGGCATGCATAAAACATCGTATTTGAATAAAATTCAAGTCTACCTTGTAATGTGGTACACTACATCTAATATAAGAAATATAAAGTAGGACCCTTACTTTCATAACATGGAAACCCATAACCACGTGACTTATTCCTTTACAACGAAGGGCTCTTCTATCTTTTTGCATCAGAAATATCATCACAGTATCGTCGTCTGCTTCAACATCAAATCGAAACTTGCAAAATAATTTAATAAATATAATCATAAATAATAATTTATTGCAATTTTTCAACTTACATGTAGAAATTATTAATTACATAAACATAATAGTAAAATATTTTTGTTTGAATTACATGGGAAACACTGAGTGAAGTCTTTTTTCATTGATAAATATGCTTTCCACTCTATTTTGAAAGTGTGGTCTGGTAGGTATGCTGAGATTTTTCATTCCACAGAATCATGAAATTGTAAGCCCAATCCAGTATACTGCTGATTGAAATACCCTAGTGTACATGTTGGTATATGCATATTAAATCTATAGATCAAGTATTGACTGACATGTAAGAGAGTTGGTGTCCCCAGAACAGCCCTTGAGTCTTGATTAAAAATGGATATGCATTTCAGTTCATACCTATTCAAGTGGATAAAATCCAAATAGGGATGAAGAAGTATGTATTGAACTTAAGTCCAAATGCCTTTTTTATAAATGATTACTATTTAAATGCTTGTGATTATTATTTTAAATTGAAGTATGATTTTACATATTTAATGCTAACCAATGTTAACCAAAGTGTTCGACACAGACCATTTAAGAAAGAAGATGAGATACAAGTTTACAGTAACTTATAAGATGGGAATAAAATGTAACAAAGAGGGGTTTTTCTATTTAACCCTCTAGTTACGGCAGACGGCCAAGATATCCATGTCCTTTCGTTACAGGAGCCTGATTCTTTAGTACCTCAAACTTCTGACCAGACGGCCCATATCCATTTTGGTTTCCTTACAATTTTTTCTAAGCAACTAAGAGACCTCGTAAATAACCACTTCACTGATCACAGGGAGATTAGGGGTCCATACCGGGGGACCGCTCTACTCAATTTTCATCAAGGTATTAGGATTCATGACAAGCAACTTCTGTGCGCATTTACAAAAGGTGATTAAAGAATCTTCTATACAAATATGCACTGTAAAATGTATCAAATTAACTATGAAAATATGTTCATGCAAACTTTTTTAAATCATGAAAATTCTTTAAAATTTAGAATACAATAGTTTTTGCCCAACAATGAAACAGTGAAAGTCGTGTAGTTGTGCATCACAAACGTTACATACATTAAAAGAAATTCAAAAGGGAAAAAAAAAACAGATTTTATGTGTGTCTGGAATACATACAACCTCCAGAAATAAAAAAATAGTCAACCAGTAAACATAATTTCAAAAATATAATTTACAATAAACTAGCGGAATTTTTGTAAGGTCCGTAAACTTAGAAATGTAATTAAACTTATTAGCTGGGTTCCCATTCTTTCTTTTCTAACTAACAATAAGGACTTTCTAAGCACTTTTTAATGATAAAATAGGAACTTAATAAGCACTTTCTAATGATAAAATAAGGGCTTAAATAAAACACTGTAGAAACCGTACTATACAATTTAATACATGACTTACGACCAAGTGGGATGCTCTTACAGATTAGTTCATCTTATAAGAACAGTAGTTTGTAAAAAATTTAATATTCAAGTCCATTTTCTAAAAATTATACACAAAATAATACCACACGAAAATGAGATTTTTCAATATAAGCCCAGTCGAATTTTTACAAATGTCAGCAGTTAATATATGGGCATTTACGTGTGCACATACACATGTCAGTAATACGCAAGTATATAAACAAATTATAGAATGGAGACAGTAAGAAAAAAACTTTTAAACTTGCAAAAATCTTCAACGTTTAAAAAGTTGCTTAAAAATCTTGAAATTAAATTTTTAAAAAGAAAAAAAGTAGTGGAGGGTAAAATTAACATTCTAATGATTGAACTAATGTAAGTATTGATTGTAACAAATAAAATACATTAAAAAATTATATATTACAAATATTAAGAATATTATTCAATTGTTAAAAATATTTTTTTAATCGAATGTTTTTCTTTCATATCTTTTCGCAGTGCATTTGCTTTAATAAATAGGGAAATACTTTCAGAAGATTCTGCCTTAGTAGACAGTTCTGCTAATTTTTTCCTACCTGTAATAACAGCTTGAAAAGCTTTTAGATTTTAAATAGTTTAGTTCTCCTATTATCCTTTTTTTACTGTTTTTAAATTTTTTCTGATTTTTTTATGCATTGTTCTTCCAAATGATAGAAATATTTTTGCCTTGAAAAAGAGACAAACTTTCTCTCTCATCTTTTATTTGTTATAATTGTAGTGTGAATATCATCAGAATTATTTACATTCTCCTAAATGAGCCTCTGAGTAATGTATATATATTTCAACCTCTTATGATTTATTTACACTGAACCCATGTTCTACTGCTGCTTGTGTCCATGTGATAAAATCATAAAAACTTTCATTATTCTCCATAATATTGCATTTGCTGCATCTTTTAGTATAAAATCACTTAAAAAAAACTGTCTAGTCTGTCAGATTTTGGATCAAAGTTTTTGAATGATGCTGTGTACTTTGAGACTTGTTTCTAAAAATTATTTAGATTGAAGTAATAAGGCATCACATTCTTCTTCTCGTAAGCAGTTTTATCGCTGATCGGATGCTAAAAAGAGGTCAGGTATATCTCTAAATTTAAAAAAAAGTTACTGCCACAGCAGGTTTAAAAACTCGCTTATTTCGCTCGATTCTCAGATGGTTTCCTCGAGAGTAAGAGTACGGATCATAAAATTGCGAAATTAACATGGTTTGTTCAAAATTGTAAAAGGAACAAGACGGAGATTTTTTTGTGATGCGGCTATAATTTAGGGTGCATTAAGTATCAAAGTCAAAAAAGGCGAAATTTCTAACGCGAGTGAGCAAAACACGTACAAATTTTTAGTCTTCAGCCATGAGGTTTTTTCAGCGTACCTCTAAATGTGAATTTTTGCACCTCGTCGAATTCTTTTAAAAATTTCAATTTGGTTACTGATAATATTTTTTTTTAATTCAGGAAAAAAATCGAGACATTTTCGTTACTTCTTTAATATGTCAGATCTATAGCTTATTAAAATCAGTTTTTAAATTTGAAAGCATCACAACAAACCTTAGAATGTACTCTTTTTTATGGTACAATTCTATTTAAATTGGTTTATAAATTCGATGCGATGAAAAATTGGTCAGACACATTTCGGAATTTAGGAAATTCTCGTTACGTTTTGTTAAAACTGTCATATCTATAGCTTAATACTATTAGTTTTTAAATTTGAAAAGAATGTACTGAACCTTAGAATGTACTTTTTCTGATGGCATAATTATGTTTTAAATTGGTTAATAAAAAATTCGATGCATTTAAAAGTTAGTCATACAAATTTCGAAATTTTTAGATCGTAATTTCCAATACAAAACTAAAACTGTCAAATCTATAGCTCAATACTATTAGTTTTAAAATATGAAAATATCACGAGAATGCTTAGAATACTCTTTCTTATGGCAAATTATTTTTAATTGGTTCATAAATAAATTCAATGCAATGAAAAGTATAATTTCGCGATAGTGTAAAAAATTTTTATTAGAGATGAAACGTTGAATCCTTCTAGCTGACCTTGTGAAACTTGCTGTGACGCCATGGCCCAGAAAGACGCTTGCAAAAGAAGTGTTGGTTTGCAAAGCAAACCAAATGACATTGTGTAGCATTCACTGGGGATTGGCAAGCATAGGTGAGCAGGAGGCAGAGCTCAATAGTAGTGAAAAAATTTCACCATTTGAAAACTGAATTTGGTTTTCAACCTAGGCCGACTACCCCAAGAGGCATATTTCCTTTCATTTAATTTGTACATTGAGCAGGGAAGGAGTATGGTATATATTTGATTCTTGGAAGCAAGTATTTCAAAGGCACATTTCACACTTACACGAACTCTATTCTTCGATTGGTTAGCTTTAATTCAATTTTCGTGACATTTGATACAAGTTCTTTTCCTGCCATCTATTTTTTTTCTTTTTTGGCTATGTGGAGAGGTAGATGGGCTCGAAACACTCTGCCTATTTTTATTCGAATATTTTCTCTCGATATTCTGTATAGAAAGAGCACCACCTGAAGTCAGGGAGCAGAAGTAAAGCTTTTCTAATCAGTGTGGGCAGACTGAGTCAAGTTTTGAACGCAACTATGGGTAAGCAATCTTTATTTTTGTGTCGCATTTTCATACAAAAAATCAATGCTTGGAAGGTACAAGAGAGGAATGTTACAAAGAAAAAATTATCATTTTCTCAAACTCCTAAAAAGATTTCCCATGGTATAAATGACACCGAAAATAACTTCAGAATCCTTTGAGTTCAAGTGGCCATGTCTTAGTTGTTGCCACCCTTTCAGTGACTCGGGAAATAATTGCACCTTACACGCATACCCCGACCCAACACCAGGTGAAAAAGAATTGACACTCTCAACGCCTCTTAGGGAAAGGCAGAACCTTAGCTGCCTTCACGTATTTTGTATGAAGGGCCGTTTCCGTAACGAAGTGATAAAACGATATTTCAACCATCCGTATGATGAGGTTTAAGATAGTAGTTTATTAGTAGTATTCACATAGTATGTTTAACCTTTTGACTATTAGGTACAACTGATGCACAGGCCGTTGTTTAATTTCATTCTTAGCGCAATCATGGTACAATTGATGTACAGGACATAGTCTAATGTTAAAGTGTACCATGATCTGTAAGTACTGTGCGAGTTTAACTTAACAATGTATATTCCGTACTGCTGATGATTCACTTAAATGATGGAATAATTTTTCATCATAAACATAGGACTTTTGGACTTGAGATAGATAATTTAATTCTATAAGTGCAGTCAAATTACTTTTCAACAAATTTATCTGTTATGTTTTTTATTTTATACTTTAATATTAATGTATTAAGTTTGATAAATTGATTTAAAGATTTAAATCAACATCAGGCATTTCAAATTTTTAAGGTCCTGAGCATTTATAAAAAAATATAAAACAATTATTTGAGGACAAGTATTAAATATAGTAAAGTAGAATTCTTGAAACAAATGGCTAAATCAATTTAAATTAAAATAAGTTTACTAAAAGGATACCATAAATAAAAACTAGCGTTGAATGAATTCTTAAAAAGATGAACATATCTAAACATCAGAGCAAGTTTGATTAACTTAAATGAAACAAGTTTCGTAGCTGTGGATTCTGAATTACCTGTGGATTCTGAAGAAAAGTAGCTTTATGGTTATAGCAACCACCAGCACGATCAGTTTCAGAACCTTTGGGACCTGTTGTCCATTTTCCATTAAAAAAAGCTTCATTCCATGTTTTGTTAAAACTGAACCAAGAAGTATTTACCAGACGACAAATTGATAAATCAGTAAAATACTGGCAGAAATCATCAAAAGTCATCCTAAAAGCAAAGCAGAAATATTATACATGTGGTTGTTGTGACAAACCATTATAAAATTTTAAAACCCATCTATAAAGTAATTTATTTCCTTGGCAGTGAAGCTAGGATGATCAAAATTTAAGTCAAAGTGTATGAATTGGTCAGATAACTCTTTTAGTGGACTGTATTAGAATGTAAGCAAATCGTTGTAACTAAAACAACCTTTATTAATAGTAAACTTAACAACGTCGTGGATCGACCACTCTCATCTAGGCTAAGGAAGCCTAGTACAAATTAGGGCTAAGGAAGCCATGTTTTCTTAAGCTCTAGGAGAGTACCTCTCTCCTCTGTGTCTCAAGCCTCAATGTCCCCCATGCGCTCACACAGCACCCTCTCCAGTATGTGGGAGACAACACTCCCCGTGCTCACACAGCGCCCTTTACAATATATAGAGATTTAAAAGTGTATGTGAAATTAGTGTAATTTAATCTGCAAATTCTCTTCCCTATTAAAAATCCGTTTTCCTAACATTAAATCTTAAGACTATTTTATACATAGAAATAGAATTTATAAAGCCCCCATAATAACAATACTTATTTTATCTAAATTAAAGTATGCACCATAATTTAGTCAGTTTTAGTGAACTAAAAAAAAAAATTTCAATTCAAATCCTAATTTTTGGTTTTGTAGCAACTGTATACAGCCTTAATGTCTTCCCTAATCAAGTATTGTGCATCCAGTAGAGATAAATTTTGTTTACAGGCTTTGAGTAAATTCAATTCTTCTAAAATCAATAACTGAATTGGAAATTTTTTCAATTAGGTTAAAGGCCAGCAATTATTCAGAATTCCCACCATCTTGTCAATCAGAATGTGCAACCTTAACACATTGAATTTAGAGGATTACAGGGAAGCCATTTTTACCACAAGGCAGGAAAATGATCATACAAAGGTGTCATCAAAAGAGTCACTTAAGTACTATATTGTGACAGCAGCTTTAGGTGTCACGAATGTAACCCAAAATCACGGAAATGTATTAACCAAGTGAGGTTTATTGTTAAAACTTTTCCATTCATCAGCAATATTTAATATTGCGTTTAAAGTCTGCACAGATGTTGAAGCTGTCTTCCATCATTATCCTTGCAGACCTATATAATCTCTTTCAACTTCTGCATTACCATAGGAAAATGTCAATGCAGACTTAATGACTATTGCAGCATTTGGTTATTTAAAAGTACCATCCACAGCTTTACATTTCATAATTTGAGACCAGGACACAACAAGCGGCAGGTCGTCTAAAAAAATTTGATCGGGCTTCTAGATTTTCTGTTCTTGTAAAACGTTTATTTCTCATGGAAAAAAATTGATTTTTTTAGCTAAATCTAACGGAAAATTGCAAGCTATGGCACGCTTAGTAGCAAATCATTCGGAATTTTAAATATCGATGTAAGCACTAACATCAGTAAAAAATCAGCACTATCAAAATAAACATCAATATATCTATGTTTTAAAAACATCGATGTCTCAGTGGTATACATCAATGCTTAAGATGTACAATGATGAAAAGTTGCAAAGAGGTCATCACACAGATAGCTGCCATAATAAAATAATTAATTTGTGAATGTAAAAATGCCAATTATGTGATATTAATGCTTGATGGGTCGAACGAAAAATAAAGAACTGAAGAGCTAATTTTGATGATGTGCAATATGAATGAGCCAGAAAGTTTTTGATCCCACAAAGGCTGTGGACAAGTGGCATCTCAGTTCTAAAGCAACAAGACATGTTCATGGACATAAAAGGTCAAAAATGGAGTAAAATGTATAATGTAGATAATAAAAATGTTATTTTTTATTGCCTCAGTTACCCTATAAATAGTATATTATTTACTATGCGTGTGTGTGTAATGAGTTCTGCGATATACTCAGGGTTAGAAAAAATATTAGTATCTCAAGTATTGCACTGGTCCTGGCTCCTAGAAAATTGGGCTGGCTCCCAATTTTTTCAATTTTTGTATGGCACCTGGCGATGAAAGGCAAGGGAACAAATAACTAGGCAAACATTTCACATATAACTCAGGCAATCTATCAACTTCACTTCTTGTTTTGTTATTTTGTCACTAATCATCTAAATATTCCTTTTGTTTTCTCATAAATCTTTTTGAAAGGAGAAAATACTTTTATTTCAGAATTTGAGAAATCAGTGTATAACTTCATATTGATAGTTTTAAATGAAAAGAATCCATCAGATGCATTTAAAAAATTTTAGATTCTTTTCTAGATCAAAAGCTATAAATAGTACAGGACACTATTGGCTGCAATTTGGAATACAGTCAAAAATGACCCTACGAGAAATCATTAATGATTTAATAAAAATTATCAAATGTGAAAACTCACCAAAATTCCCCATCTTCATCAAAAGTTAGGCCTATTCTCTCTCGTTCACTCTCAGAAATTTTTCCCCATTCTTCAGAGCTGTAATAATTTTTCAAATTTAAGTTATTTAATAATTTATAAATTTAGTTATTTATTTAATTTATAAATTTAGTTATTTATTTAATAATTTATAAATTTAGTTATTTATTTAATAAGTAATTAATTTAATTAACTTCAAATCTTATAGGCATAAGTAATCTAAAATTAAACTTTTACATTACCATGCGATCTGTAGATTGTAGTGTAAAAACCACATTTAGACTTTAAGTAAAAGTATTACATAAATTCGAATTTTTAACACTGATTATTGAGATGTTTTAGACAGAGAACATGCAATAATTATATTTTATTAAGTTATTAGGGTTACCAGCTCTTAACAAGCAGCACATAAAATAATCTAATTTAGCAATGTTAGAAAACACTTACAAGTTATTAATCAGCTGCTTAATGAAGAATTATATACTATTACTAGGGGGCTCCGCTCGCCAAAAAAGCGAGTTTTCTATCCTGCGACAGCAGCAGTGATAACTTTTCTGAGATATAGCAGTGTTAAAAAATAGGAACTAAAACTGCAGCATATAACCATCAACTCATGACCAAACTTAAAGATACAACTTTCATGATTAGCAGTTACACAGATATATAGAACATACAAACACTGAAACTATTAAGAGATTAAAATTTTTCAACAATTTATTAGCAAGATAATTTAAAATAAAATTGCTTAATAACACATGATGCAGAATATTTCAAAATAATCCACGATTAAACGTGTTTCAAACTCCAAAAGACAAATTCATTTTGGTTGAATCAGAAAGGGCATTATTTTGTCAAACAATGTCTTAGAAACAGTAACTTTAATAGTACCATTACACTCTTAAGACAAAAGAAATTTCCCACTGGAAGGAATAGATGTGTATAAATGAAATTTGGGGGAGTGGTACGTCTGCATTGGAAATGCAAATGATCAAATTTTCAGAATTGTTTGAGCATGCGCTATGCACACGGCAGCTCTCAAACACACTGCATATGAGGACATGAAAGAACATCCAGAAGCACAGCAAATTCATTTTGACTCATGCTGTTGTGTTGGTTACATCGTTTCTCATTGAGTTATGCCATGGAAAAAAGTTTGCAAGCAATTTAAAGAACTGGAAGAATTTGACAGAGGACAAGTAACTGGCCTCCGAGAAAGTGGTTGGTCTAATTGACAAATTGTGCAATGTATTGGTTGTACAGATGTTACTGTTGCACGCTATTGGCAGGTGGATACAACAAAGCACATGCCAGCATCAACCAGTTTCAGCAAGGTCTAAAGAAACAGGACCAAGACAACTGACACGGTTGTAAGACATGCTTGTACTGATCCAACAGCCATTGTTGCAGACATTCAATGGGCTGGAAGAACCTCTCTTGATCATCCAATAAGTGATCGCACCATTTGTCAGTTTCATGACATGGGACTAAACTCATGTAGACTGTTACGACTGCCCATGCCCATACGACTGAGTTGCATCGCTGTCAAAGACTGGAATGGTGTCGTGACAGACGTAGATGGGGTGTCGAATGGCATCAAGTGGTCTTCACTGACGAATCCTGCTTCCGTCTGGGAAGAGACGACAGTCGAATCCCTGAGTGGAGGCAATGTGGTCAGTGTCAAGCAGTATCACATGTCGAGAAAACCTGGTGTCATGATGCAATTGCGTATGATGCCAAATCACCTTTGGTATTCGTTACAGGCTCTTTGACAGGCCAGGTTATGTACAAGAAATTTTACAGCCAGTTACGCTCCTATTCCTGAACTCCCAGGTTCACCCGCTTTTTCAATAAGACAATGCTCAACCCTATATTACTGCTATCTTTACAGCTTGCCTACGACACTGCGATATCTTACCATGACCGGCATATTCACACCTGTCGCCGATCAAGAATGTATGGGATGCCATTGGACAAGATGTCACCACTCCAACGATACCGCGTAATCTGTTAAAACTATGTGACAGGGTTCAAGTAGCATGGGATGGACTGTCACAGGACTTCATAAAGAGCCTGTATGACTAACTACCAAGGTGCTTGACATGTTGCATTACGAATAACAGTGGTCATTTGCCATACTGTGAATATCACTTTTTTAATTTTTCTCAATAAAGTTTGCTTATTTTAGTCTCAAATTTTAATCATTTACTCATTCATAAGCACTTTCGCAACCTCCTTGTAAATTTCATTGCATTCTGACAATTCCTTCTAGGAGCAACTTTTTTTTGTCTTAGAGTGTACTTGTTAAAGAAATCTTTATAACCTAGTGGTCGTTTTTTTTTTACTGACTATAAAACTGACTGAAGGGATTAATATATAATAATTATACTATAAAATATCAGGATTAATATATACTATAAATATCAGGGTTGCTGATCAGTGATTTTTTTAATGACATGTATTTTTAAAAAGAAATACTATTTATGAGTATATACAGTAAAAATAGGAAAATAATTCAGATAAATTAACAGTACCAACAAAAATTAGTGTCAGGAACCTAATCAAATCAAAATAATCTTGATATTTAATGAATCACTTCACACACATTTATAGTTGGCATCTCAATTTTCATAGGTTGTCAGAATTTTAATACTGTTCATTTCAGAAAGCAATTTTTGATCTTTGAATGAAGAGCAAATAACATAGTATCAAGATGAACTGAGCAATAAAAATGAACTTTTTTTAACATTTATCAATTATTTTGTGAAAAAATAAACATTTTGGCTTGAAGCACCAAGTTTTAATTTAGGTAAATCACTTTGTATTCACACTTCAACTCATCGACATTCTCCTGATCTTATTATCTCTACTATTATAAAAGAAAGTATTTGTGTATGTATGTGTGGAGGTGTCCAGACGAATCTATACAACTTAATCATGAAATTTGGCACACAGGTAGTCCCTAAGGTGACTGGATGCACCTCAAAACCCGAATTTTTAAATTTAATCTTGAACATTTTTTAATTAATTTATTGGCATATTTTTATTATTTGGTTTCCTAAGAATGTCAACAGTGCGAGAGAGATCACGGCTTCTAAATTTATTTTTTCCTTTCATTTCATTATTTATTTGTTTCCTTCTCATTGGTTGTTGTTTTTTTTTGTTTTGGGACAGCGCCAAGTTAATGGATTTTCTTAACAAATTGTTCTTTATGATTTGAGTCACTTGGTCGAATGTTATTTTTTTCCTTTCATTATCTTAACGAATTGGAAATTGGAAGTGCTCGGTTTGATTTAAGTCATGGAATCTATATTTGTTTCTTGCCTTTTTCTTTAACATAGGCCTCAATGACATCACTGGTCAAATATTATTTTTTTCTTTCATTTTCTTAAAGAATTTTAAATTGGAAGCATTCTGTTTTGATTTGAGTCACAATTTATTTTTCCTTTCATTTCATTGGTTGTTTTAAATTTTTTTCCACAGTTCTTAACAGATTTTCTTTTAGGAAATGAGGAAGTGCCTAATTGTTTACGTCATGTGCAACGCCATACAGGTACTGCTAGTTTCCTATAAATAAAGAATAAAAGTGGTGGGGCCTTCATATTGGAGCAATTTTTATTTCTGAAAACAAATAATTTTACAAGTAAATAAAAAAAAAATACCTGCACATTTTAGATGTTCTCACAACTTTTTTGCCAGAAAATTTCCTTCATATTTTTCATGTAGCTTAAACCTCACAAAGCTAGTAGGTTTTTTAATTGAATGGAAGAATATGATGTTATAATTACAAAGAAAACTAATGCACTAAAAAAAAAATCATACATAAATAAGGTGTTGAGCATTTATATATAGTATATTCAATAATGTGCATTAGAAAAAAGATTTTAAACACTTGGACATTAAGTTTTTTATAAATAAGCTAAGTTTAAATTCTGATTAACTTTAAACTTTAGTAAATGTCGGATAGAAGCGCAACAAACTACAACAATTGCAGAAATAACATTGAATATTATAAACACAGATCTTGAACTAAATGCATAACACATACTCAGACAGAATTAGGTAACAGTGTGAACATCCAATGACAAAATATAAATCCTAAATCTGAAAATAATTTGATACTTCACTTTTAATTAATATCAAGTTTGAACTCACCCATCACTAAAAGGACCAGTCCATTCTTTCTGTCCCCATGGATTTCTCATTCTAATCATATATATCTTTTCCTTTGAAGCAAACATTGACATTAAAGATGTTTCACCAATGTAAACTTTTTTAACAGCAGTTATACCATAAGCATGACCTTTCACCAATCCAACTTCAGTCCTGGCTTCCATTTCTTCTTGAGATGCAGCCTATACAGGAAAAATGTAATAATTGAGTTTATGAAAATAATGGTCATATTATATTAAATACAAAATGGTAGAATTTTGTGAAAACAAAATTTTTCTACCAATAGAAAATTATCTACAGTTCAGGATTACTCGTTACAAAACTTTACATTTAAATAATTGTGTAGTGTTTCTTTGTCTTTTAAGTTCACAACTATAACATTGATCATAAAATCTAATTCCCAATTTTACACCCATGAATGAAATAATCAAGAAGTCATTTGTATACTTGTATTTAAATATTTCAAGCCTTTTAATACCAACTAACAATGAGATTGGAATAAAGGACATAAAACTTGGTAACGTTATGCAAAGCAATTTTTTCATATTTTTTTTTTCTTTCTTTTAGTACAATATACAATTTTAAGGGGTTACACCAAGTTGCAAGGTAAAAACACACGATTCTTCATGATTTTTTTTTGGAGATGCATACGTATATATTTAAATTAAACCTTTTACATTTGAGACAGCATTTATCAAGATGTTATCACAAATTTTTTATTTAAAAAATATCAACTTTTACACCAGTTACAGCTGATCTCCAAGAGGATCTTTTAAAAAAGGCGTTTTGTGGTGATAGAGATATCTCCGAACTAAATTGTCTGAAATAAAAATTACAAGTTGCTTTAGCATTTAATGGAAAGAATAAGTTAAATTTTGATTTTTCACAATATGGTGGTAGTCAAAAATATATTTTCGATTTTTACGAAAAATAATTGCATGTCTTTGCTAATGAAATCCAAAATATTGATCAGAAAAAATGCAATTAAAGACTAGTATATTATGTTAAGAGAAGGCAGTAAAAAATTTGGAACAATTGATTGAGCAGTAATCAAGATATTTTAATCGACTTTCAAAACATAGTTCTGAGAAAAACACATTAAAGTTAAAAAAACAGTTTACACATGATTATAGAAATTTTTCTACTTGCATTGAATCATTTATTTAGTCTTCAAAACTTTGATTTGACGTTGTCTACAAAGCATTCTTTCCTATTGGATACACTATTGCGATCTTCTGTTAGCGATCGTGACGCGCTTCGTTCTCTGTCTCAGCAAACAGATCAAATGAGCTTAAGGGCCAATGGACTCCCACTGTATTCACAATATATATGCGAGTTATATGGTACCTTCATTAAACATGCAGGCTGCAATGTATGCTGATATTTCGACAATCTTTTTTATCCACTAGGAATGATCTTGGGACTGATTTTCCACATTAGTTGATTGTAGCTTTCATTGTTATTTTGAACTTCGTTTGTTAAACTGCCAATATATTTCTCTAAATAATTTTTCCTACTCAAATTTTTTAGCAGAAATGCTGAAACTAGTCTCACTTTTGTTTGTGCTGTATTTGGATTAAAAACATTTTTCTCTTCACTATTAATTGTGTGTCCGCTACAACCAAAACTTTAAATCGCAAAGGCTATAAGCTAAAAAGTTAAGGATAAAATTAAACCAGTATTAAATTCATCCTTTAGTATTCGTCTTATTTGTGCCCATTATTTCATCTTCTTGCCTCTACATACTGCTGGGAAAATAGGGGTAAGCACCCAATTCAATTTCCAAATCTATTCGCATTCCAATTCACATTCACATTCGATTCATATATTCTCCTTTGTGTTCTAAACCCAAAAAGAACATAAAATACAGCCTTAAAATGTTACTTTTGAAAAGTTGAGTCTTTGAAAGTTACAACTAGGTACAACCTCTTGAAGTTATTTTTTTAAACTTTATTTTGTACAGAGTGGCAACAAAATCCTTGAAAAAAGGTTCCCTGATATTTCCATGATTTCCCTGATAGTCTCACAAAAATTTCCCTGATTTAACAATTCCTTTAAAGAATGTTGTGATCCGTGATTACTATCGATATACAGTATCCACACAACACTATTTTTAAATATTTAGGGTCAGAGGGTGTAAAAGGATCATTCTCCACAAATATTTGTACCTTTTCTCTAAATATTTTAGTTGTTATTGTTTGGAACCCTTAATGGAAAAAAAATGAAGAAAAAATTTTAAATATTTTTATTATGGATTTTTTTACACCTGACCCTACATTGTCATACTATTTATCGAAACCAAATGCAAATATACATAAAAAAAATTCTACAAAAATGTAATTGCAAACAAAAATAATAAATTTAATACACAAAAAACAACATTCATTACACCAATTTCAAATTGTATCGCTAGCCTCACGGCAACAAAACGCTGCAGCCGCAAAATAAACGTCGCCGGCGTTTTTCGCAGTGTTCAATAATTACGACCTTATGGTTCTTTATTTTAATTACAATTTTGGCGAATATGATTTATTCGATTCACAAAAGCACTCTTAAACGCGCATCTCTAAATAGGACAACCGATAATGGTAGCCGTTTAAATTGTCAAAATTTCCCCGATCTTTTGTAAAATTTGGAAATTTTTACTGAGATTTCCCTGATTTTTCCAGAAATAAAAAGTTTCCTGAGAATTCCCTGATTTCCCGGTTTTCCCGTTCTGTTACCACCCTGTTGTGTATGAAAATATTTAACATGTGTATTAAGGGATATATGACATCGATTACCACAAGTTCTTTATAAATTTTTGAGGATTTTGTGTTAAAAGTAATGTTGGGAAAATATAATAAAGGATATTATTTTGCTTTGATATTCCCACAGGACAAGTTCAGTCTCAAAAACTATCTGGGTGGTGTTGAGAGGACGAGAGTTATGGAATTACCTTACAAGGCTTATTATAGCTATTTCCGTCATAGCACTTGTAAAATAACTATAATCACATTGTGGAGAGTACGAATTGAAATTCGTTGTTCTTGTCAGAAGCAGACGATTCGCGTAATATCGCTCTCTTTCTCTCTCGGCGCAAGTTTGTAATGCGCATGCGCGAAGCATTGCGAACGGAGCGCGTATCAATATTCTTACTTCTTAACTTTTCCCTTTCGGTTGTTGTTCGTCTTGTGTCTCTCTTCCTCTTGTGGAATAAATTATTGTGTTCTAATTCATGTTGTATTAATTGCACACCAACGAACACCACAAATGGTGACCCGCCATTAAAGAACACACAATACCTGAATTGGGATATATTTTTCAAAATTATCCATTATTTTTCTTCAACGTGCTGTGAAGCCTTGGACTTAAAAATGACCGACGTCAGCGCGGTGAAAATTCCGTCCTACAACTTCAGCGACCCTGCACTTTGGTTCCACATGTGTGAGAGTACGTTCGAATTAGGAGTACCCAAACCAATAATGGACAATCGTACCAAGTTTAACTACATTGCATCCAACCTTCCTCCAGAAGCAGCGTCGACAGTTCGCAACGTCATCACGAAGCCGAACCCGACCGACCCTTACCAACATATCAAAAGGGAACTAATCAACCGAAGTGGCGAATCATCACACCAGGAAATTCGGAAACTTTTAGCTGGCGAACAATTAGGAGACAGGAAGCCTACTGAATTGCTCCGCATCATGAAGCGACGTGCCGAATCGCATCAAGTGCCAGACGAGCTCATGCTCGAAATTTTTCAAACGCATCTGCCAACACGAGTACAGTCCATTCTTGCAGCCATAACTCCTCTGACGATCGAGAAAGCAGCGGAAGTGGCCGACCGAGTACTGGAAGTGACGCCGATGCCTGTAAGTGCTTGCTCAGTTGCCTTAGTTTCCATGGAAGATCGATTATTTACAGAAATTGAAAAATTAAATCTGCGCATAGATAACCTTTCTCGTGGCAGAAGCCGCAGTCATAATAAGCAACATCATGTGCGAGGTAATCGCAGCAAATCGCGATCAAGCCAAAACCAACATGACCAATGTTGGTATCATTTTAAATTTGGCGAAAAGGCCCAAAAATGCACACCTCCCTGCAAATTTCAAAAAAACGACCGAGGTCTGGTGTAGAGGTGACTACCACCTTGCCCAAAAATTCTCATCGCCTATTCGTACGCGACAGACGTACTAATATACAGTATTTAATCGACACAGGTTCTGACGTTTCCATAATTCCCGCATCAAAATTACAAAGAAGAAATGGCTCGGAAATGACTCTTTCTGCAGCAAACACTTCCCCCATCCATGTATACACATCACAAACTCTCTCCTTAGATCTGGGTTTGAGACGCGTATTCACATGGACATTTTTAGATGGAAATGTGTCCACTCCCATAATAGGCGCCGATTTTCTGTACAATTTTAACCTAGTGCCAAATTTAGTGCAGCATAAATTGAATGATGCACAAACAAACATAAACACTGACGGTATAATGTGCAACAGTAGCATCCATTCCATAAAAACGGTATCTGGTAATAGTGTATACCATAAATTGTTCATGGAATTTACAGAAATCACACGACCTCCACGCCCAGATCAGGAGATAAAACATTCAGTTGTTCATTACATCAACACGACTGGTCCGCCCGTAACGGCCAAAGCCCGCAGACTTGCACCTGACCGCTTACACATTGCTAAGGAGGAATTCAAAACAATGATCCAATTAGGCCACATGCGTCCCTCGAAAAGCAATTACGCATCTCCTTTGCACATGGTACCGAAAAAAGATAGCTCTGAATGGAGACCTGATGGTGACTATAGAGCACCTAACGGCAGCACTATTAAGGATAATTATGGAGTACCTAACATATTAGACTTTACTTCTGAACTCCATGGAACCAAAATTTTTTCGCACATAGATCTCATTAAAGCGCATCATCAAATCCCTATAAATCTAGAGGATGTTCATAAAACTGCCATTATTACACCCTTCGGTTTATACGAAAGCTTACGTATGCAATTTGGTCTGTGTAACGCTGCATCTACTTTTAAACGATTTATCAATGAAGTAACTCGAAACCTCCCGTTCGTTTATGCTTTTGTTGATGACATATTAGTGGTTTCTCGATCATCAGAAGAGCATATCGAACATCTACAGATTTTATTTCAACGAATACAACATTATGGCCTTACTTTAAAACCATCAAAATGCATTTTTGGAGTCTCCTCCATTGATTTCTTAGGTTTTAAAGTTTCCGAATCGGGTATTGAGCCTCTGCCAGAACGTGTAGAATGCATCAAAAATTTTCCAAAGCCAACCACTATCACACAATTAAGGCATTTCCTTGGATTATTTAATTTCTACAGACGTTTTGTACCCAAAGCAGCTCATATATTAGCCCTTTAAATAAATTCTTAGAAGGCGTCAAAAATAAAAAGAAATCTAAACGAATTACAGTAACCAAACCTAATGAGTTACTTCAATGGACTGATGTGGCAGAGCAATCATTTACGGATGCTAAAAATGCCTTAGCAAGTGCAACTCTTCTGCAACATCCGATACCTGGAGCGAAGCTGAGTGTCTGGGTCGATGCAAGCGATTTAGCTGTTGGTGGTACTCTTATGCAACTGAATAAAGATGCCTGGGAGCCTATTTCATTTCTATCTGCCAAGCTTTGCAAAAGCCAATGGAACTGGTCCACGTATGACAGAGAGCTATTAGCAATATACAAATCCGTCAAACACTTCAGACATATGCTCGAAGGTCGTGATTTCATCATTTTCACCGTTGATTTACACCTTCAAGCAGAAGCCAGACAAGTGTTCGCCAAGACAACTCCGTCATTTGGACTATATCTCTCAATTTTCAACAGATGTCCGCCATACAAAAGGCACTAACAACGTCGTCGCTGATGCATTATCTCGCATAGAAATTGACACTATCTCTTCTCCATTAAATTTTCAAGAATTTGCTTCAGCCCAAGCGAATGATTCAGAGTTAAAGGCGATTCTAACCAAAAACGACACTTCACTAATTTTGGAAAAGACTTATTTTCCAATCGCTATTTTGGAACTGTTGTGTGACATGTCCACCGGACAACCTCAACCATTTGTCTTACAATCATATCGAAAAATCCTATTTAACCAACTTCATGGACTTTCCCATCCAGGAATCTTCGCTACAAATAAGTTGATAACTTCTCGATATGTTTGGCCAGCAATGAACAAATGGATTAAAGAGCAGGTACAATGTTGTATTCCTTGCCAACGTTCTAAAGTCCATCGCCACACCAAGACTCCACTTGGTACATTCAATCTACCAGATGCTCGATTTTCCCATATACATCTGGATTTTATTGGACCACTGCCATCATCTGACGGCCAACGTTATTGTCTCACGATAACTGATCGTTTCACTCGCTGGCCTGAAGTAATCCCGACTACTGACATGACTGCCGAAACAGTTTGTCGAGCACTATTAAGTGGTTGGATTTCCAGATTCGGCTGTCCTACAACAATAACAACAGATCAGGGCAGAAGTTTCGAATAAAATCTCTTTAGACAGCTAACTAAAGTGCTTGGAACCAACCACATCCATTCCACAGCGTATAGACCCCAATCTAATGGGTTAATAGAACGTTTTCATCATCACCTCAAAAGTGCTCTTAAATGCCATGAGCATACAAAATGGACCGAGGTACTACCAATTGTTTTGCTAGGATTGCGATCTGCAATAAAGAACGATATTAACGCTACGTGTGCAGAACTTGTGTATGGAACAACACTTCGTTTACCATCTGACATTTTCTTAAGTGAACAAGTTTCTGCAACAGCCTTTCCAACATACGTATATCAACTTCGCACCTTGATGCAAACTTTAAATCCAATTGCAACATCAAAACATTGCAAGGATTCAATCTATATTCATCCCTCATTGGAAACATGTTCTCATGTGTTTTTACGTGTGGACTGTCACAAACCTCCATTGTCTCAGCCTTATACTGGACCACATCCTGTTCTTGATCGTTCGGAAAAGAACTGTCGGATTATTGTGAATGGCAAAACAATTTCTGTCACGTTAGACAGAGTAAAACCTGCTCATATTCTGCGTGACGATAGCAACATTAACTTATCTTTGCCTTCTAAATCTACAGAGTCCAGGGAATCTGTTCAACCTCTCACAACAAGAAGTGGAAGAACTGTACATTTCCCCAAAAGGCTTATTGAATATATTTAATGTTATATTTGTACATATTAAAGATTATCATTGTATATTTGTGTTTACTCATTCATTTTCAATTTTTTTTAACACATTCTATTGTTACGAAAATGTGCGTATTTTTCTTAAATTTGTGTTTTTATATTTTCAATGTATATAATCCTCTATTATGATTGTATATTGTTCCTCGGTATCCCTCTTTCACTGGGGGGATACTCTGTGGAGAGTACGAATTGAAATTCGTTGTTCTTGTCAGAAGCAGACGATTTGCGTAATATCGCTCTCTTTCTCTCTCGGCTCAAGTTTGTAATGCGCATGCGCGAAGCATTGCGAACGGAGCGCATATCAATATTCTTACTTCTTAACTTTTCCCTTTCGGTTGTTGTTCGTCTTGTGTCTCTCTTCGTCTTGTGGAATAAATTATTGTGTTCTAATTCATGTTGTATTAATTGCACACCAACGAACACCACAACATAAATTCCTTAAAAATAGTAGCAAAACCTGTCTTCTTTTAAAGCTTAATTTAGTAGCAGTTTTAACTGCGAAAATGAAATATTAAAATAAAACACAAAATATGTTAATTAAGTATGAAACAAACAGTTAAGCTAACAAGATATTTAAATTTTAACATAAAAATACTAAAAAGTTTCTTTATACGAAATCTGAATTTCCAACACTGCCTTAATAGAGAAAAGCTATAGGTTCCTATGAATTAGTTAACTATTTTAAAAGTAAGAAACTTTAATCAAGATTAAGGGTGAACTGTAAGCAAATACACATATTTTTTAATATAGGTTTTCCCTGGAAAGGCTTTCTTAAGTAAACACAAACAGTAACAACCAACATAATTTCTATTGAAAAATATGTATATCATATACTTAAATATTTTTAATATAGAAAAATTGGCTAGAGGCTTTGATTGCAAAAATTAAATTACCTAAAAAATGAAAAATACCATAAAATTTTTTAATTCAGAAGTTACAAAAAATAGGGAGACATTCGGTTTATTGGCTAATGTAATTATACACAGTAACTGAAAAAATACTTATTTTCATAAAGATTGCAAATGAACATTTTTGTTAAAATAGTATAGTATGCAATTTCCATATTAACACCAAAGTTAGTTCTAGCAATCAGCTTGTGTGCTTTTTATTTATTTTGCTCAATCCCTGCTTGATGGATTCCTTTAAGCTTGAATTTTGATAAAATCCTAGTTTATGCTAGGTTTTACTTTTTGATGCCAAACTACTGTCGAATGATGACAAAAGGCTGAAAGAAATGCCACATTACATAGCAGATAAAATATGGAATGCAATTTTGAGATTGGTTTTAGATTAGATTGGAAACTTGGCAAGCTTATGTAGGAAAAGACAGTATGCTGTCAACTTGGTGAGATTTTGTAATCAATGTTTTATCATTCACAGGGATTTTCCAGTGATTTCACTGACTGCCGTAATATAAGGTGAAAATCTAAAATAATTGTGGAAAGTCTGTAATATTTGACAGATTTGAATTCATGAAGGAAACAAGGATTCGTGGTATTTGTTGAAAAACAGGGGGACTTAATTTTTGTTAACCTTTGATGAATTTTTAAAAAGTCGCCAAAATTTTGAAAATAAAGCTTTTGAAAGGATTTTGCATTATACAATACCCTTAGTTCAGGGTTCAAAAATCAGCAAAAAGTCACCTGTGTTAGCCCTGCTCTTAGCATCAATTCCTCTCAGAGGGGCAGCAAAATATTTTGGGAATAGAATGCGGACCCAGTTGCCTGGCTCTCGGCTAGCCACAAAAACCCCACTGACTACCATTGGCCCAAAGTCCACAGGTTAAAGACCCATACTTTAGATACCTATACTATGATAGCAATTCTACATTTAGCTAATGTAAATATTTTAGAAAGTTCCTCAGAACTTATGAAACCTAAATTAAATTTTTTATGACTAACCTAAATTGAAGCTATAAGAAGATACTTACAGATATGGCACAACTCAGCAGAGAATGGTTATCAATTTCAGATCTCATGGTACGAAATAATTGAACCTTTTTCTCTTCATCTTCAAAGTACTTTTCTTCTTGAAGCTGAAATGTTTCTGCAATTCCTCCAGTAAAATCTATTAAGGCATCGCACAAGTTACCACCATCAAGAGATTCATATGAACCAGCTACTCTGCAAAACATTAAAATATGCATTTCCAAACTAAAACTGTGATATTTTTTAATTAAATCTTATAATTTCTTGCATAATCGGAAATAAGTCAATTTATCTTTTTATAATTTAGAAAATAAACTTATCTATAAATAATAAACTAAGAAATTTTAAATTCATTTAACATGTGTTGTTTAATTTTAATGTATTTAAAATGAGCCTCACATAAATTTAGAACTAAAGTATTATTTATTTTTGTAACAAAAGCCAGAGAATCCTCCAAAATTAAAAAAACTATAGTAAAAGCATAATTTTCTCATACACTAGTAACTTTACAAAGATGGTAAGACAGCATGCAAGGCAATTGCATTTCATAATAAAAAAAAAATGCAAGTTAAAAAAAATAATTTTTTTTAACTAAATAGTTTATACATCAAAAATGGCATGATGTGCACAGGAAGTCTCCAAACACAAATGACAAACAATGTCATGCCACAGCAAACTTCGAATTTTACAAAATTTATTCATGGTAAACTTTATTTCCTTTTATAATCCTGAAAAGTATATATAATTCAATTTTTTTTTTTTAATTCTTTGCGCACTTTACTATGGAGGAAGTTATGACCCCAATTAGATCATTAACCTTTAGACTACAGCCGGTACACCAGTTGTACCATGATCGCACAAAGAAAGAATTTAGACAACAGCCAGTACATCAGTTGTACCTTGAAAATTATAAGAATCGCACCAAGGAAGAATTTAGACTACAGCCGTTACAGCAGTTGTACCTTGAATGTTGTAAGAAACACGCCAAGAATCGCGTTTGTTATATCTATGGCCATAGTCAAAAGGTTAATTAGTTGTATTTTTACACAATTAGTCTGACCAATAACTTGGCTAACATATTTTATTTCTTTTGAAATCAAAGTACTTTGAAAAGGTTCAAAAAGTTATTTTCTTTTAAGAGATAATGTAAAACTTGTATAAATTTTAAAAAATTTAGCATTGTGAAAAGGATTTTTAATTAAGTATCATAAAAATTAAATTTTTGCACTGATTAAATTCAGACCATACACATACTTAGCATAAGCCTTTTCTAAAAGTGCACCCCAAAATTCATTTTTGTCCCTTGATTTGATGTATATTAGCTGCCCATCAATAGTAGGTAGTCTGTCATCAATAACAACATCATACCATCCATCAAAAAGCCAAAATCGAAAATGAAATATTCCGGCATAAGTCTCAGGGTTTTCATCACTCCACTCCTGTTCTTCTGATTCAGGTATAACCTTAAATATATTTATAAATAGTGATTACCAAAAAGAGAATTTCAAAAAACAGTTTAATAGTAGGGAGGTTATGGCACAAGGGTCATATTTGGCTAAGCTGTGTCAAACACAAAACAGACAACTTTCAAGTAAAAAAATGTTTTGAAAGGAAAAGAGGGATTGGAGAATAGAATAATGGGATGCAAGCAGAAAAAGATTGCTTGAGTATCCTGACAGACATCCATGTTAACTAAAGACGGTTAGCCCTATGAGAAAAGGAAATATCACAAGAAATCCTTAGATCAGTGAAGCCCGTACATACCCTAAAGGAGATGTGCCAGAAGGCTAAACTAAGAGGGTGACCTGATAAGTAATGCAGTCACACGTAGCTTGTAAATTAAAAGGGGTAATCTAATTAAAGAAATTTGGCATAAAAAAAACATTTGAAATGCTACAAAATCTTGCATTTATTTTTCCACATAGTTGCCATTTACAGCTATACATTTCTCACAATGGAGGTGCAGTTGTCTCATCCCGTCAATGAAGAATGTTGGTCATTTTTCCTTGAGCCACGACTTCACTGCGTTAATTAGTTCATCATGTGGTAATACCCTTAAGATCCCTCTTTGAATACAGAAAAGGTAAAAATCGTAGGACACCAAATTTGGGGAGTTTTGAGGGTGTGAGATGGGTTTCAATTTCAAGTTCACAAGAGCCTTGGCTGTTGACTGAGATGTGTGTGGCCAAGCATTATTAAACTATTGTGTTGCAGAATTATCGGTTATGTGGATTGTCGAACACAACATACACGTTGCTTAAGATGTTAAATGTCTATGTAACGCACAGAATCCACGACAAACCCAGCTTCCAGGTAGTCAGTCCTGTTTGGCATCACAGAACAATTTTCTTTACAGAGGGTTTTGTTTTGAATCTTTTTAATTATGACCAACCATAGTGCCAGGACTCCATGCTCTGCTGTTTATGTTTCATCTCCCGTCACAATATTGAAAAGAAAATCATCTTGTTTGTCACAATAACATTCCAGAAGCTGTTAATTGGCCTTCTTCATAGACGAGATGAGACAACTGGATCACCATTGGGAGAAATGTGTGTTAAATTCAATAAAATACAGCAATGGAAACCTCATGTGAATGTATTTGGCATATACAAGGATGTCTGTTATAAACATAAAAAATAATAGAAGTCCTGTTTATCTAAACTGTAATTCATAGGCAAAATGTAATTCATATTTTATATCTGTAAATTTATGTGAATGAAGGTTAGATAGAGAAGGCAAGTTAAAATTAATTGGTCTGTATTATGAAAGTCAACAGTGTTAATGCAAAATGAAAATTATAACATCAATTACCTTGTTCCATAATTCTTTTTCTTGGGCAAGAGATGAACAAGCAGCAACAAACCAGCAGTTTCCAAGACTGCCTTGAATTACATCACAACTACAAGCACCATCAACAAAAAGTTTTGGATTTTCATGTATTTCCTGTTGTTTTTAAATAAATATTGTTAACAGCTGAAATCAAATTTTAAAAATCTCCTACATAGTTCTTTTGAATATCAAAGATGTTTTTATGGATGTAATGTAATCATAATCTGACTCTTCAACAGAAACTGATAATCTACACAGTAGGGTAGAATTTACAAAATGTAAATTTAAAAGTATATATTGCATTTAACTTTTAACAATTCTTCATGATTATAAAATGATGCTCATACCATTATGTAAAAATGAATTAGATTAAAATAAATCCAATCCTTTACCACATAAAGGTTCAATCCTTTACCACATAAAGGTATTGTATGTAAACACATTGAGTAAACAATTTTAAATGAAAGAATGTGTGTACATCAAAACTTTTAAGTTTTTTTACTGTACCCTCCATTTTTACCTATAAAAATTATGGAAAAACTTTCCTTCCCAAAAACTTATGAAACATTAGGAATGCATTCATGAGTACTTTGAGACTGTCGTTTCTAAAAACTCTTTAAATTGAAGCAAAAAGGCATCACATTTTTCTCATAAGCAGTTTTATCACAGATCGGGTGCTAAAAAGAGGTCATATATTTCTCTCTATATTAAAAAAAATTTACTGCCGACGTCGCAATATTGAAAACATGCTTTTTCGTTCGATTCCCAGACGGTTTCCTGAGAAAGTACGGATCAGAAAACTGCGAAATTAACATAGTTTGTTCAAAATTGTACAGGGAACAAGATGAAGATCTTTTCTGAAGCGGCTATTAGTTTAGAGTGCATTAAGTTTCAAAGTAAAAAAAAGCGAAATTTCGACACAAGGGAGCAAAACACATACAAATTTTCAGTTTTCAGCCGTTAAATTTTTTTAAAGTACCTCTAAACGTTAATTTATGCACCCTGACAAGTTTTTTTAGAAATTTCAATTTGGTTACAGGTAATATTTTTTTTGAAATTCAAGGGGGGGAAATTGAGAAATATTTGTTACTTTTTTGTTAAAATTGTCATATCTATAGCTACTTACTATTAGTTTTTTAATTTGAAAGCACCACAGGAAATCTTAGAATACTCTTTTTTTATGGTACAATTATTTTTGAAATTGGTTAATAAATAAATTTGATGCGATTAAAAGTACAACTTCGCTATAGTGTACAAATTTTTCATCACAGAGATTAAACATTGCATCGTTCTAGCTGACCTTGTAAAACTCGCTGCGACGTCATGGCCCAGAAAGACGCTTGGGAAAGGAGTGTTGTTTTGCGAAGCAAACAAAATGGGATTGCGTAGCAATCACCAGGGATTGGCAAGCGTAGGCGAGCAGGGGGTAGTAAAAATTTTCATAATTTGAAAACTGAATCATCGTTTGTTTTCAAAGGAATATAAGCACTTTCTGAGGAGTATTGAGGAAAAATAGTACTTCTAAGGGCTTTTAGAAATAGAAGGTCAAAATAAGCACTAATAAGCACTTTCTAAGACCCATGGGAACCCTGAGTAATGAAATTTGGGACAGGTAGTCCTAAAAGTGACTAAATATGCCTTGAAGCCCGAATTTTAAAATTTGATCTAGAACATTTTAAATTTATTTATTTGTTGGCATTTATTTGTTATGTGCTTTCCTTAGAAAGGAAACAGTGTGAAATGATCCCAGATTATAAATTTTTTCCCTTTCATTTCCCGAGAACAAGCAATTCCAGCAAAGGGGGAAAAAATAATAATAAATTTTTGTCTGGTGTGTTTTTTATTTCTTTTTTATTTTTTAGTTTGAGTTTCTATAGAGACAATAGTTAAAGATAGAGAACAAATTTCAATGTATTTGAAATCTGTGGAAAATTTTACACCAGATCAATACTTTAGGTAGTACAACTTTTTTGCGACGCCTGAATTTTAAAATTTCTAATTCATGCAAATTTTTGTTTGTTACTGTTTACTTTGGTTTTGACTCATTGAAAGTATAGCAATATTTTAAAATTTTTTGGTATAAGAATATTTGGAAGTTCATTTTTATGAATTTGGTTGACTTATTTTTTTGAAAGTATAGCCATAAATATTTGTTTTCTTTTTAATGTTTTCAGTATCAGTAAGGACACTGAAAGAAAAGTCACAACAAGCGCAGTGTTGGCCTGCTAGTTTTAATATAAGAATTTGATGTTTATACCTGAAAAAGCAAAACAAAACCAATTTACTTAACATGCATACTTAGATATAAAGTAATTACTTTAGGACGTTTCCATATAACCTGGCCTGGAAGTTGCCCATTACCACTGTAAAAAAGGGATGAATCAGCAGCTGGGAATTCAGGATCTTCAAAGAGGCGCCCTGCTTCTTGTGCTTGGCGCTTTAAATCTTCATAAACTTGATTTTTTAAAGGTGTGATGGAAGGACTAAACAAATTAGCAGCAAAAGGGCTGAAAGAAATATAAATAAAAATTAGATTTATTGACATCAATAGTAAAAGAAAAATACTCCTTAGTTAACAAACAATCTACCTTCTATTTGATAATGTTCTGGTAAACAACTGCACCATTCGGTTTTCAACAGGTACTACTTCCGACATTCTGAAATATGAATGAGAAAGAATTTGAATCATTTTCATAACTAAATATTGTCATCATAATTTCAAAAGGCTCGAAACTAGAAACATAAGGGGAGGGGTTTGGTGTGCTACTGACCTATTAAAAACGTGCTGCAACAGTTTGATCTAAGTGTAATTTAAATTAACCTCTTACCTTCTATTTGTAAAAGTTCTAGTAAGAAACTGTACCATATTTTCAACTGGTACAACTTGCGACATTGTTCTGAAATTGAAACAGCATTAAATTAGAGAGAAAATCAGTTAACCGTGTAGATTCAAATCTACACTATGGAAATTTGTATGAATGTACGTCTAAGAGAATGAAGAGCTATTTCCTCCGTTGACATGGTACTGCAAATTGGACGAAGTGAAATAAAATTCATAATTAATTTTTGGGAAAGATTCTTATTTTTATGATTGAAGTAGATTGGTAATAAATTACCAAAATTCAACATTAACTATCACCCTTGTAAAACTTAATGTTGAAAAATATGATACCATTTCATTTGCAGAATTTAATTCTAAACAGGTTTATAGTTTTTTCAAAGAAATTGTTATCAAATTAACCAAATAATGTCAAGAATCCAAATTCAATTCTGATTAAAATGATATAAAACAATTCATCTTCAGGTGTTAAGATCAGATGTTTGATCATTCATGAAACTTTTACACAGCTTTTTTTTGCTAAGAGTAAAAGGTGATTGCCCATTATCTATTGGCTTACATAAAATAAATCTAATCAGTTGATATATTATGGCATTTCTTGCATACCACTTTGTATTTTCCTCGTTTGAGAAATGGGATGGTTCATTGGGGTTTTAAGGTTAAAAGTGCCATATTTGGTCATGCTGTACAAGACATAGGGTCAGGTGGGGGAAAGTTAAGGTAAAAATCAAGCTTTTTTAGAGAAGCCCCTAAAACCAAACTATTAAATTTATTTTACTGAAACTTTTGATGCATTTTATACACCGTATATTTCCGAATATAAGCCGATCCGTGTATAAGCCGAGGGTGCGTTTTTCCTTCAAAAATTTACCCAAAATTCAAAACTCGTAAATAAGCCGAAGTAAAAATTTTTAAAAAAATTGCGTGATGTTCAAACATAACGCCATGAGGGCGTAAATGTCGCCAAGAAGGTTAAACAGATGGAATATTTTCCAGTCAAATCGAGTTACAGTAAAGCCCCCCCATCGCCAACAATGAGTGTTAACCTGCTAATGATTTTCCCCAGTGTCCAGACGGTTCAGCTCCTGATATCCGACCTCTGACTGGGAGATTGATAGGTAATGATGTACAGGACATTAGGATTCAAAAGATGGAGGGGATTCATTATGTCTCTTGAAAGAAACTCAGATAGGGTCTAAATGAGATTGAACTCTCCAACCGGTCACCACGATTTAACTTGGCAGTAAAGATGTGCAATGACGAGCTTACTGAGCTTTAAGCCGTAGGTTTCAATGCGAGGTTGTCTAATTCGCCCACTTTCCACGCTATTACAAAGGTGACCAATAATGATCTTCCCCAGTGTACCGCACGTGATGCCGGACCTCTGACTGGGTGATTGACAGATGATCAGTTCAAAACTGGTCAAGGGGAGCGGCTGGGGCTTGGGAATTTTTCCCAATAAGTGAAGCCGAATTTTACAAACTGTTCGGAAACTCGGATTCAGTTCTGAATTTGAAGGATTTATATGATCTTTTTTTCTCTCAGCTTAAAGGCTGCATTCAAAACGTAAGTTAAAAGATTTTAAAAATTGGAACAGCTGTTGGTTTCAGATCCGAGTCGAATGGCACAAAGTAAAAAAGTAGGGTTGCTTTCCCAACACCCGTTGGAGTTGCTATTCGGATTCAGTTGGATTCGGATCCGACAATAGCTGTTGGATTTGGATCCGAGTCGGATGTTTAGAAAAAAGATTTTAAAAATTGGAACAGCTGTTGGTTTCGGATCAGAGTCAGATGACACGAAGTAAAAAAGTAGGGTTGCTTTCCCAACACCCGTTGGAGTTGAAACTCGGATTCAGACACGGAATTTGGAGGATTTATGACTTATTTTTCTCTTTTTGCTTAAAGACTGCATTCAAAACGTAAGTTAAAATATCTTAAAAATTGGAACAGCTGGTGGATTCGGATCCGAGTCAGATGGCACGAACAAATAAAAGTAGGTTTGCTTTCTCAACACCCTTTGGAGTTGCTATAAAATTTAAATGCTCGTAAAGAATTCAAAAATTTCGTCAGGTTGCTGCAACCGGACGGAGATCCGAATCCAACAGCTGTATACAAAAATGTTCCCTTTCCAATTGTTATTTTTATGTGATAATTAATTACGGTAGTCAATTATTATTTTGTGTGCTATATTTTGCGATATTTAGCTGTATATCGGCCAGCTAACGGAAAAGTACCTTTGGTTTTAGCGAAATTAGCGGATCCGTATATAAACTTCTTGCCAGTTTCTAAAACTAAAATAAAAATATTTGCCATAATCTCAATATATATCTCTAAAAAAGAATTAACTAAGTAGTTTAATTTAAAGAGAAAATAAGTCTTTTTCAATATACCCTCCACTTTACACCATGGGCCCACTTTCCCCTACCTGACCCTACAATATCAAGTAATAGAAACACAGTGAAAGTTTTACTGACACAAAGCGAGAAACATACCCAGAGAGAAATTACAACTGACAAGAATCAAACCTGCACCACCTACAACTTGCAGGTCACTTTTGAGAAATGGGGGAAATTGGGATACATTGAGTTCAGGGCAAGGTAAGTTGAAGGGTGGCTAATATTTTAATATTAAAGAATTTCAAAAGACAAGTTCACCTAACCAACATTAGAGAAGTCAAAATAAATTACAAATAAACATTTAAAATTTTTTAATTATTTATTTCTGATTTATTCTGATTATGATTTCAAATTATTACGACAAAAATAAGTATCATAATAAGATAGTATACTCGGATACATTGGATTGAGAAAAAAAGTTAATACTATTTATACATGAATGGGTACTAAACTGAATATGAATTCAAATGGAAACAATGTTGCCACTCATGTTGAGTACATCACTTCCAGTGGATTAATGCTGAGTAATTACAAATTCACCAGATTAGAAGGATCGAGAGGAAAAGCAGCATTAAAAAAATGAGGGAAATAAGGTTGAGTTTTTTAGTGGAAGATAGTCAATATATTCCTACAACCCTTTATTCCTACAGATATACAATAAACTTGCTTTTTAAAGGATATTCCTGCAGATATTTTCAATCATCCAAAAGATGATGAAATATAATCATAGTTCATTGATTAATGGTTCACATTGAATATTTATGGAAATTGTTTATGACTTACCAAATTTCATCAGCACCTAAGAGGAAAAATGGGGTGAAAATACAAGATGTTTTTATAAACAATGACATCTATCAATCTAATGCCCAATGCAAAAAATACAAATGGTTTTACCATATGTTTAGTTTATATCTAAGAGATGATGGCCCCAAGAGCCAATTCTTCAAAACGACATTTATTAGTCTTTTATTTTTAAGAATCCTTCATGAGGATAAAACAAAACACCTGTGTACAGTAAAATTGTCCTCTCCGTAAATATTGCTTAAATGAGTTTCAATTAATGAGTGAATCCAAATAAAAAGGTTTCCGATTTCCTGGATGGTCAGTGATTAAATTTGTTTGAGATTGAATATTCAAAGGAGAAAATTGAAATAATTTTAAAATGCATATGTGTAACAGAAAATAAAATATTTTTTCAATCATGTATTATATTAATAATTTATCACAGAACAAATAACAGCATTTGTTAATCCTAATCATTTTAAATGTTACTTGCATATTCAATATAAAGATTAAAATTTTCAGCTTCGACGAGAGAGAGAAGAGACTCAATTCACTGTCTTTAATCAGTTTTTAATTTGATTATTTTTTTCAATATTAAACATACTCTCCCTTAATTACATTAAACGTTGGTCAGAAATTAATCAATATTAAAAAAGTTACTGCATCACAGGATTGAAAACTCACTTTTTTCACTAGATCACTTTTTTCACAGATTCCCAAAAAAGTATGAACCAGAAAATTCAGAAATTAACATTGATTGTTTGAAATAGTACAGGGAACAAGATGGAAAAGGTTTCTTCTGATGCGGCTATGAGTTTAGGTTGCATTAAGTGTCAAGACAAAACATGCAAAATTTCTACCGCTTGAGCAAAACACAAAAATTTTCAGTTTTCAGCCGTGAGGTTTTTAGAGTTTCTCTAAACATGATGCAGGTTTTTTTAAGAAATTTCAATTTGGTTCCTGGTAATGTTTTGTTGAAATTCAGGAAAAATCAGGACATTTGAGTTATTTTTTGTTAAAATTGTCATATCTCTATGTCTTAATACTATTAGTTTTAGCTATAGATGGGGCATTTCACAGTATTTGAGACATAGGTGTGTCCGTAACAAAACTTAATAAAATTAAAAATTAATTACATAAATTGAGAGAGCACATTCTAAAGGACATAAATATCACATTCTTTACTTTGTTTACTTCAGATTATGCATAGAATTGTGTTTAGAACATTAAAAATGAAGTTTTTAATGTTACGGACTCTACAGTAAATTTTAATTTTTTAATGGCTTGAACAGATTTTTAAACCAAAACTTAAACTGAGGACAAATAATGTTCTGACACATATCCATTATGGGTAGTAATTTTATTTGATAAATGTATTCTGTAAAAATTAACAGCTTGTGAAAATGATGGTTGTAGAGTCCGTAACAAAATTAGAATGAAAAGTTTTGTTAAAAATTTTAATTATGATTTTATATTTACCAAAATCAATATTTTCTAATTCCAATAACAGTGTTACAATATTTTTAACTGATTTCCACCATTATTCAATTTTGTTATTTTTTATGAATTTCCAAAATTTTGTTTCGGACTCTACAAAATGTTACGGACTCTACATTTGGTAAGAATAATGTTTTTTGTCTACAGGGTTCCCATTTTACTATTTGTCTGCACACAAAATAAAACAACCGGAACGTCAACTTTAAAGGTAAAATGAAACTTTCACTTAAAAAAAACTACTGCAAATTTAACTTTTAGAAGTTAGTTTCAGTTTTCCAGTACTTGGTTATCTTTATTTCTTTTCAACCTTGTTTGAATTTGATTGAAGACATAGCATTTAGCTATTTTCTATTGGTTACCAGTGATGGTCAGGTAAGAAAGGAAGCTGTTGAAACAGATTTAGTTAAAGGGATACAAGTTCTTAAAGAACAGCTGTACTCATTTGCACAGCATGTATACAATGTAAAATGGCAGCAAGAAAACATGCGATATCTAAAAGAGAAACTGACAGAAAGTCAGATTATCATTCAAGAGAATTTTGCAGAAAATAATAGCGTGAAACAACAAAATGAAATCATGAAAATTCAGAGGTCACCAGAGCAAGTGACTATATTTACAGCTGTTGTATTTTATAAGGTTGGGGAAGAACTGCAGCATATTTCCTATGCAATTGTCTCAGATGTCCTTACCCATTGCACAAAAAGGAAGTCTTCATCTTTAACATAATTATTTTGGATGACGTAAAGAACAAACTAAAAATACCGTTTCCGTATGTTCATTACTTTTCAGATGGTTGTGGTAGCCAATTTAAAAATAAGTATAACCTTGTGAACAATTTAAAAAACCACATGAAAGACCATGGCTGCACTGCTAGCTGGCATTTTTTTTCCAACAGCGCATGGAAAAGGACCAGTAGATGGTATAGCGGAGAAGTAAATGATGTGTCATCTAATGCCTATGATTTCTAATCCATTGCTAAAAGAGAGGCTAAATCAATAAACATTCTTTTGAAACCTGAAACTGAGGTGGTAGCAACTGTGGATGAGTTTAAACTTGAAAATAGATGAAGCTCAGTCATATCAATCCCTGGCACCAGAAGAATGCACAGTTTTTATGTTGATAATGGCAAAGTATTTGCATAAGTTAACTCCAAATATATTGAGAAAAGATGTGGGGGATACTCATAGGAATGAGAATTCTCAATCATTAATCCAAAGCATTTCCAAACCTGACATTGAAGTAGGCACTTGGATATCTGTACTTAACAGTAATGACCGGTGGCCAGGGCAAATGGTGAAAATGTCACCAGAAGAAAAATTCCTTGTTAAGTTTGAACTTGAACTCATATTAACAAACAAATTTAAAGCTATGCAAAAGTAAAGTTTCAATAAATTAATCGGGACACTTATCTGTCAATTCTACCCATTGACTCACCACCAATTGGTTCTTTGGCACGTTGTTTTGCATATAATGCGGAAATAGACAAAAGATTTCATCAATCATAGACACTATTGAACAGTAAAACAATTTTGTTGTAATAGTCTGAACACAGTTCTCAGTATTTTCATTAATATTCACAAGAGACAAATGTGTAGAGTCCGTAACAGGCTTGTAAACAAGGAGTTATGTAATAAATAATTCATTTAAAATTATTTTTGTCCTTTCCAATTTTTATTTTGTGGTGCAGATATTTAATATATGAACCAAAATGTAAAAAGAAAATTTGAATAGATAGAAATAACAGCTAGTTTCAGAGGGAATGCCATTTCCATTTAAGTAAAAAAATTCATGTCCCTTTAATGTAGAGTCCGTAACATGCAATATAAATATCTATATTTAATAAAAATTTGAATTTTTTAAATCTTTTTCAATGCTAATGTATTAATTACATACTAAAATATAAAATTACTTGAAGTTCAGCTTAAACATTTTCATTGTAAGAGAATAAAAGGATAAAATATGTTTCTGAAGTGTAGAGTCCGTAACAACTTAATACTGTGAAATGCCCCAGATATGGTTTTTGTCCAAGAACCTTAATGTAACTCCCCACCCTTGCTCAAATTTTGCGTTTTCAATAGTAAAATAGAAGATATATAAATAGGAATAATTTTTTTTTAAGGAAAAAACTGTTAAATACAATGCAACAACTTTTATTTGCAAATCTTCTAATTTTTCTGTGTGGTATTTAGAACATGTCCGTTATTTTGTGTTGCTACAGTTAAGTCCAGGTTTAACTCCTTCTCTTTAAAAATTGTTGGAAAGATGTAAAAAAGTGAGAAAAACAAAAAACGCCAATTAGCAAAACATCCAGACTTTGGACAATTCCGGATTCCGAACAGCCAGATTTGGGACTTTGTACTGTTCAATTACTTTTGAAATTGGTTAATAAATAAATTTGATACAATTAAAAGTTGGTCATTTAAATTACGGAATTATTGGATAGTAATTTCCGATACAAAACTAAAACTGTCGCATTTATAGCTTAATACTATTAGTTTTAAAATTTGAAAATACCACGTGAAACTTAGAATGTACTTTTTCTCTTATAGTATAAGTATTTTTTAAATTAGTTTATAAATAAATTTGATGCGATGAAAAGTATAATTTAAAACTTTTGCGACAGAATATAAGTATTTCTTTGCCTAGATGAAAAGGTTATATTTCTAACATGTTCTTTTTTTGGCAGTTGAAACTCACTATGACAGTATTGCCAGGAAAGTCCAATCAGGTTTAACAAATTATTACGTGTTAGATTCAAATAATGGAAAATATGCCTTTCCACACTGTGTCATGTTGGTTGGTGGTTGGAACTGATTTCTTAAATACACTGGCGGAAAATAAAATCCCAACACCAAGAAGAAATTAGTTTAAACTAATGAAATTTAGGCAAAACATTTGTCTAGGTAAGATATTTGATTAAAGTTTTAAGGTCACATTTTAAAGTATGTAAGAGAAGAGCCATTTCAAATGTGAAATGGTGGTACATTAATAGCTGCTTTTGTCACCACGATTTTAAATGCAAGCATGCATGTATTGTGTCGAACAGTGCTGTATGTCATTTTGTGGGATGGAGTTACATGCCTGTTGCACTTGGTCAGCCAAATCAGCAACGGTCAGTAATGGTTGTGGATGACGCTGGATTTGTCGTCCAGTAATGTCCCATATGTGCTCGATGGGAGAAATATCTTGTGACCTCACAGGCCAAAACAACATGTCGACACTCCGTAGAGCACGTTGGGTGACGGCAGCGGTATGATGACAAGTGTTATCCTGTTGGAAAAAACACACCCTTGAATACTGCTCATCAATAGCAGCATAACCGGTTTAATCATCAATCTGACCTACAAATTTGCTGTCAAGGTGCTTGAGATAACGACGAGAATGTTCCTGCTGCCATAGGAAATAGCTCTCTGGACCATAACTCCTGGTGTAGGTCCAGGATGTCTGCACCTCTGACAGTTAGGTTCCAAGCACTCACTTGGCCTCCCACTAACCAACTTATGGCCATCACTGGCACCAAGACAAAAAATACTCTCATCTGAGAATACAACTCGGATCTCCACTCCACACTCCAATGAGCTCTAGATTGACACCACTGGAGTCGCAGATGTCAGTGATTTGGAGTTAGTGGCATATGGCTCGGAGCTGTCCCTCAATTAATCGATCTGTTACAGTTCTCTGTGTCACTCTGGTGCCAATAGAGGCTCGAATTTCTGTTGCAGATGCAGTACGATGAACCAAATCCATGCGGCGAATATGGTCATCTTCCCTCTCAGTATTGGCCCATGTGCAGCCAGACCCTGGTTTTCTTAAGGGAGTACCTTCCCGTGACCACTGCTGTCAACAATCATGCAGTGGATACATCCCTGCAGTCTTTCTGTAATATCGAGAAAAGAAAATCCATCTTCTCGTAGCCCCCATTACACAGCCTAGTTCAAACTTAGTAAGCTGCTGATACTGCCTTCTTCGTCCCCTTAAAGGCATTCTTGACTTAAATCTAGCTCAGAACACCCAATCCGGATGATAAATATCGCTCACGAAGTTTACAACATGTATTTAAAGCAAATGTGATTTGCATGTTCATAGTGGAACTACAAGTTCCACTTTTATTTGTCTAATGCGAAATTTTAATAGACGTCATCTTTCAGATATGCAAACACGCCATCCAAATTTCGATTATCTAGCACAAGTCTATCTTGGTGTTGGGATTTTATTTTCCACCAGTGTTATTAATTTTGTTCTCTTTCAGGGAAGGAATGAAGCGACATGCCTGTGTCATACCAGGTGTTGGAACCGATTCCTTAAATAATTTATTTTTTACTCATTCCGGGAAAGAATACGGCCACATGCCCGAGTCATGTTGGGTGGTGGTGGGTAATGGTAATTTTAGTTAACGTCGTACTAGAGCAACACAACGGGCTATCGACGACGGTCCAGGATCTTTCCCTTTAGGGACTGATCCCGGACCGTCGGATGTGGCCGTATTCTTTACGTCGTCGATAGCCCATTATTTTATCATCCGGATTGGGTGTTCTGAGCTAGATTTAAGTCAAGAATGCCTTTAAGGGGACGAAGAAGGCAGTATCAGCAGCTTACTGAGTTTGAACTAGGCTGTGTAATGGGGGCTACGAGAAGATGGATTTTCTTTTCTCGATATTACAGAAAGACTGCAGGGATGTATCCACTGCATGATTGTTGACAGCAGTGGTCACGGGAAGGTACTCCCTTAAGAAAACCAGGGTCTGGCTGCACATGGGCCAATACTGAGAGGGAAGATGACCATATTCGCCGCATGGATTTGGTTCATCGTACTGCATCTGCAACAGAAATTCGAGCCTCTATTGGCAACAGAGTGACATAGAGAACTGTAGCAAATCGATTAATTGAGGGACAGCTCCGAGCCATACGCCACTCCAAATCACTGACATATGCGACTCCAGTGGTATCAATCTAGAGTTCATTGGAGTGCGGAGTGGAGATCCGAGTTGTATTCTCAGATGAGAGTATTCTCTGTCTTGGTGCCAGTGATGGCCATAAGTTGGTTAGAGGGAGGCCAAGTGAGTGCCTACACCAGGAGTTATGGGCCAGAGAGCAATTTCCTATGACAGCAGGAACAACCCAACATTGGGTGGGTGGTGGTTTGGAGAGTGATGTGCCAGCTCAGGTGTTGCTTCGTCATCTGACCGTTGTTCAAAATTACGAGGTGTTGTCCTCAGCTCTTTCCCTTAAGGGACTGATCCTGGGGTGGTAGTGGGACTGATTCCTTAGAGAGCTTGCGCAGCAAGCAAGCCTCTATTTCGAGTATTGGTTTGCAAAGCTGAAACACATTCACATCTGACCCCAACCAAGACTCATGCAAAAGGAGTGTTGGTTTGTGAAGCAAACCAAATTGTATCGTGTAGCGATCACTGGGGGTTGGCAAGCGTTAACAAGCAGGGGCCAAGAATATTTGAGTTTTTTTATGGAGTACCTCTAAACGTAAATTTTTGCAGCTCGTCGAGTGTTTTTTAAAATTTCAAACTGCTTCCTGATAATATTTTTTAGAAATTCAGGACATTTTCGTAGCAATCCCCGGGGTTTGGCGAGCGTAAGCAAGCAGGGGATGGAGCCCCCTAGTATTTAAAGAAGATCACATTTTTAGGTATCGATCTAAAGTGAAATTTTACGCAGATTTCAAATCCGTTGAAATTTTTACTCGATCTTTACTGGTCTACGAAATAGAAAAAAGAACAAAGTGACTCCAGTTAAACAATTATTTGTTTTTATCATCTGGCTGGAAAATCATTCCTATACACAAATACAAAACAGAAACGAAAAAAAAAATTTAGAAACTGATCTCTTTTATCAACACCTCCAGCATTCGACTGAACTTGCGCATAGTAAAAATGAATGTGTAGTAATCCTTTGCTACGTCATTCTTCTATGAGGACTTAAAACAAGCACGATATAGCGTAACATTTACTTATTGTACTGTCTGTATTTACAGCTGGTGTTGCTTCTATGCTGTTGCATTCAATAATGATTAAAGTGCGTTAAATTCAATTTAAAATGTTCAAGATTGAATTTTAAAATTCGGCTTAACCCTAAAATTGCAACAAATTGGGACTACCTGCGTCCCAAATCCCATTATTGTAATTGCCATAGATTCGTCAGGACTTTGATCACTAGCAACAAACACTTCTTTTTATAATATTAGAGATAAAGGAGAATATTTTCTGCACCTTATCGGAAATTAGGTACTTGATTAATCTGAACACTTGCAATGAATGGACTTCATACATGGGTTGTCTCTATATTTGGGAGTAGTATCGTAAAATGTCATAGTAATTTTGTAAAATTGACTGTGTAAATTTTAATAATTCTTCAGAAACTCAAAAAAATTCAAACTCATATTTCATATTCAATTATATGGAATAGGTCAATTGTAGAATTTGTAGATTCTACGATACAAGTACAATAAGAACTGTTACCAAATTTTGCCATTGGGCAATAAACTTCTTTACTGTGCAAAAAATGCATGATTTTTTTAGAGTAATTAGTGATTTCTCAAAAGCTAATGACATCAATGCCTAGAGATGGCTCAATAGAGTGAACAAAATCCCAAGCAGTGATTCTGATTCATGCAGTATATTGTGTATTTCTGAAGATTTTATTATATTTATTATAATACATGAAATTTCTAAGAGTGTTGTTGTATTTTTAGGTTAGCTATTGTATATTATATTTGACATACCACAGCTCAGATGGTCATGTCCCTACATAGTTGTCACAACTGGGAGTGCCTAACTTTTGTTGCTTGATCAGAAGCCACACCTTTGCGCATAAGACCGCTGTTGGTGTTAAGGGATTGGGAAGAGGATGTTTTTTGCATTTGCATGAAGACATATATGCTATGACCACTTCAACTAGTAAATTCATGTAACAATATTTAAAAAACTGATTAATGTAAATTATATATATTTTTTCTGTAAAATAAAATGTATGCATGTACAATGTATTCCCAGTTCGTAAACACGCATTTTTTATCATTCGTTCATATGCAATGGATGGCGTTGATTTGTTATGGGGTTTTCTGTTATCCGTCTATTCAATTAACTGTCATGATCCCGATAGCTAATTGAAGTTTCCCTGTACCCCTTGCAGTCACAGAACAAGATAGACTTTTGGCTCTACCATCTCTGACTATTTGCAACCTTTAGCAAATGAGATAAAATGTCATTAGCCCAGGGCACAAGAAATCCTGAGCGCCAGGTCACCTAAAAGATTTGGTCTGGCACCTAGACTTTACGTTTCTGTAAAAAACATTTATTTCTTGTGAAAAAAAATTTGATTCTTTTAGGCCATTAAAAGTTTAAAAAAAATAGAACAGAATGTTATAATGCAGACAGTAAAAATGTTACTTTTTATTGCCTTAGTTACACTATAAATAGCATATTACTGTGTGTGCAATGAGTTCTACGATATACTCAGCATTCGAAAAAATATTAGTATATGTATTGCAAGGGTCCTGGCTCCTAAATTTTTATACTTTTGCTATCCCTTACATTAGCCCCTGAGAGATGCTGTCATTGCATGCAGCACAGCAATTCCACAGAACTGCCTCTAGGAGTCAGAATTAAAATTGAATATGTATTTCAGTCACAACAATCTTAACGGGTAAAATCCAATCCCAAAATTTAGATACAGAGTTATGCACTGGTGTAAACTGTCGTAGTGAAAATTCCAAGATACATTCTTAGATGAAGTGTTTAATTTTAAGCAGTACAAGTTTTTGATACATTATGAACTACTTGGGATAAGAAATTGCAAGAAGCAAGAAAGGATAACGTTATCCTTTCTTGCTTCTTGCAATTTCTTATACTACGTACTAAGGGCTAAGGGCAATTTCTTATACTACGTACTAAGGGCTAAGATTTACAAGAATATCAAACATAAAACATGCAAAATGTAAGTTTTTGATTTATTGTAGAATAAAATTATATAAAAGTCGATTAAAAAAATTTCAAAATATTGCAAAACCCATAAAATGTCTGATTTTGATACAATTAATACAGTATAATCCTGATTGTCCAAATCCTGGTTAGCGGGAAATCAGCTTTTGAACATTCATAAGACCTTAAAATTATATATATTCATATGCAAATCACTGCTGGATATTGTTCAGTACAAAGATTACATAACCGACAATTTTATAAATGAGATATATGTATAATAAATATAGCAATGAAAAATATGCGAGAATGTAGCAATTTTAATAAAATATGCAAGGTAATAAGAAAATAAACTTAATCTGCCTGTGTTGCATGTGTTACCATTGTTTATACACAATCATCACTAAATAAGTTGTACATAAATGAGTGAAAACAATAAATATGATGTAATGAAATATGAACAACTTTATGTTTTGAAAAATTCTCAATTGTCGATTTCCCTAATGAGATTGTTTCAATTGACAGGAGACTCAAGAGGTTTAAAATTTCTTACGAAACAAATATGATTTGGTCCCATGCCTATCACAGTTAATAAGGGTTCTACTAGACACTATAATGTGCTTTGTCAAATTTTGAATGAACAGGTAACATTAAACTGATTTCCTCTACTTTCTGCAAATGGAAATGGGTACACTGGTTTCCATTAGTAGAAAGGTGAGAAAACGACAAGATACAAAACAATTACAAACAACAAAATTTGTAGAAAGTAGAGCAACACGGCAAGTACAAAATAGCATTATAAGTAAATGAGTGAAACGGCTATGGTGTCACTAGTTAACTTTAAAATTCTGTTAATAGAAGATATTTTAGTCAAATATTTACTTTGGGATGGTAAAATAACCTTTCAACAAAAGTACAATAGTCATTAAAAACAAACATTAAGTGTGCACAAAATACTTGTCGAAAAGGTTGTTTCAAAACGTGTAAACAGTAGAAAAACGTTACAACGAATTCCGATTACACTGTTGCATAGCTCCAATTTGAATAGAAAGGTAATAATTAAGGAGTAAAACAATATTTAATAGGGAGGGGCAGAATTTTATAACTGGACAGTCAAGATGCAGGCATTTTTGCTTCAGTACCTGAAGCTGAAGAGTCATTTCGACATTTAACAAATATACAGTCTTAATTTGAAATGGCCGCTTCGGACATGAGAAAAATCCAATCTACAAATTTTTAAAAAATGTAAAAATTTTATTGAAGTTATTTTGTAGACTTACCTGATTTTTTCGGTCAGAATTCAAAACAAATTGACCACCTGAGTAAACCTGGAAAGAAAATGTGTTCAATGGACCAGGGTGTCTACATTGACAAGTAGATGTTGGTTCTTGGTTATAAACAAGCAGAGAAGATATAAAACTAAATTAAATAGAATATAGATCAGTGGACCTATTAGATATTCGTGCAACGAAGTACTAATGCAACCATTTATGATAAGACACGCGCACTAAAAGTACGTGTTATAATATAAAAAACAGAGAGAAGTTTCTTTGTAATGAAAAATAAAGTAACTTACATTTAAATACAAGAAAAAAAATGAAACAAAAACTGAATCCAAACTTAAAACATGGGTTGCAGGTTACAAAACCCCGAATCCCGAAATATTTTTGGAACCACGGTAGACCTCTTGGTAGAGGAAAGAATTAGCAATCGAAGGGTTGCAAGTTCAAATCTAGCAAAAGACAGACGACCAAATACAAAGGGGGCTGGTGCACATTAAATCCATCGGGGCCTCAAATGACCTCTCGTTTGTGTCGTGTGGAAGTTTGGAGTATGGGTTGCCAGCTAAGACCTCGGGTTTTTTTTCCCTTCGGGGATTGATCCCGCACTATCATGAATAGCCCGCTGTGATGCTCAAGTATGTCGTTAATTGAAATACCTACCTACCTAGCGAAATATTTTTGTTGCTCAACCCAATCAATCATTGACGATGGTCCGAGATCAATCCCAATAAGGGAAAGAACCGAGGACAACACTACGTCATTTTGAACTACGGTCAGATGACGAGGCAACACCTGAGCTGGCACCCCACCCTCCAAACTACGATGTAAGGTAATGGTAATGGTAATGGCAATTTTAGTTAACGTCGTACTAGAGCAACACAACGGGTTATCGATATAAGGTAATGGTAATGGTAATTTTAGTTAACGTCGTACTAGAGCAACACAACGGGCTATTGACGACGGTCCGGGATCAGTCCCTTAAGGAAAAGATCCGAGGACAACACCTTGTAATTTTGAACCACATTCAGATGACGAAGCAACACCTGAGCTGGCACCCCACTCTCACACCAACCCAACGTGAGGACTTTCGGCTACGACATATTTAAGGTGCACCAGCCGCCTCTACACCATTCGCTTACAAACATCCATGCCATGACCCGGATTCGAACCAGGAACCTCCCGATCTACGATATAAGGACAAGGACACATGAGGCACGTTAAACGCGCATTTGGCGAAGCTAGAGAGGTCCCGCTCTTCAAGATAGTAAATCTAGAAACTTGAATTAGAAGGATAAAAGAACATAATTTACTGGCGGACCTTCGCTACCCTCACAACGGGCTACTGATGACGGTCTGGTATCAATTAAAAGATTGGGTAATGATGGTAATAGTAATTAATTTAGGTCGAACTTGGGTAGTACAACGGACTGGAAAAGATTGGACAATTTTCGAAATTATTTTCTGAATACGTGCCTTTAGTAAGTTGGTTTTGGAGTTTTATATCACTTTGGGTTGATGTGGAAGTTTGCAGAGTGGGGTGCCAGCTAAGGTGTTGCCTCTTCATCTGACCGTGGTTCAAAATTACGAGGTGTTGTCCTCGGATCTTTCTTTTAAGGGACTGAACCCGGACCGTCGTCAATAGCCCGTTGTGTTGCTCTAGTACGACGTTAACTAAAATTACCATTACCATTACCTCATCTGACAGTGGTTCAAAATTACGTGGTAGTCAGGCTCGCCGTAAGCGGGTGTGTGCACCCCACGCGGGTGGCACATTCAAGTGGGGTGGGGTGGCAAAAATAGCGATCGATCATGTAATATTCAAAGTCATTGTCTTAATACCCACGCCACATATAGCATAAGAAATGTCATCGCATGGAGGAAAAAAATCGACCGGCGAGCAATTACTATTTTCTTCGATTCAAGTGTTTCCCAGTGAAAATGTGAAGTAGTGGGTACAATCTCTAATATTATAAGAGGATTTGTTTGTATGTTTGTTTGTTTCTGCACGCTAAGTCCTGACGAATCTATAGTACTTACAGTAATGGAATTTGGCACACAGGTAGTTTTTTTTGCAATTTTAGGGTCGAGGCGAATTTTAAAATTTATTCTAGAACATTTTAAAATGAATTTAATGAAATTAAATTATTGTTTTCTTTAGAATGGCAACCGCATAATATACCAGTTTCTAAACTTATTTTTTCCGTTTTAATTTTGCGCGGAGGAATGATATTCCACCAGACGATAAAAAATAGTTTTAACTTTAGTTATGTTGTTCTTTTTTCTATCTCCTAGACCGTTAAAGATAGAGAAAAAAAAATTCAACGGTTTTGAAATCTGCGGAAAATTTCACCTTAGATCGATACCTACACATACGATTTTCTTTAAATAAATAAATTTTTTTAATTGAATATCTTTTATATTTTTGCAGGAGAATGTGACGTCACGCCAACATTCGTGTGTTCCAAATATAAACAGATTATAATTCTTGCCCTCTTACAATTTCAACGAAAGAAAGCAAAGAAAATAAAAAACATTTTGGCTGGCATTATTTAGTTCTTTGCAAAATCGGGATCGTTAAAGATATATTAAAAATTTCAACGTATTTGTAATCTGCAGAAAATTTGACACCAGATAGATAACTTATACATTTTTTTTCTTTTAACCCTTCTTTGCATGATTTTTTCTTTATTGGTGAAATAAATCAAGGTGATATAATTCATGTTCACAATTAAAGGAAAAATGGTTTAAAAAATCTTAGTATCTATTTATAGTATAAATTTAGCAAAAAACAATATGATGGTATCATGCGGTATTTTTTAAATTAAACGCAAACTTTTTCAGAAATTGCTCTAAAACTAACAGAAACACATGTTACAAACCTTTCTTCCACTCATTTTCACTTTTTTAGCACAATAGAAACTCAAACATAATAAAACAAAATTAAAAACGAAATCATACGTTTATTGCAACTACAACAAACAGCGGAATGACAACTTCAAGCTCGTTTTACTGATAGTGACACTTGCTTATTTTTGACAGTTATGTTTGTTTTTTTATGCAATGGACGTTAAAAAGGTATCCAGACACGATCAACTTAAAGTGAACTTGTTCTTTTATATAAATTTTGGGCATTCAATGTTATGATGGAAATTTCCACCATTGTGCAAAGAAGGGTTAATAAATAATTTTTCAATTAAATATTTATATTTTTTGGTTTGCAAAGCAAAACTACACGGGCAATGTGACCTCCACGAAAGGAACTGTCACGGAAAACTATGTTATGGCTGTTATCCAATAGGCTACGAACTGCCATTTGGTTTGCGAAACAAACCAATAACAACACCAAAGCACCAGACAGATACCTTATACCAGGGATTCCGAACCGGTGGTAAGCGGCAACGTTTCAGGTGGTACGCAAGGATGATACGAGCGACCCAAATATTCTACGAAGTTTGTTCGATATTTTAGTATGAACAACCACGTTATGCTATTTCTTATGCCATTTGTTACTAGTTACTTGTGTGAAAGTGGATTTTCTGAACTTTTATATACAAAAAAATAAATATAGAAACAGAGTAAGTATTGAAGAGGACTTAAGAGTGAAGTTAAGCTCCATTGCTCCTGATATTTATATTTTAATAAAAAACCGACAAGTTTCGCACTAAAAATTGATTTTTGATCATTTTAATCTATGTTTGCTTAATTTGTACTAATTATTTTAAATTAGTTGTTTTTAGACCTGTGAATAAAAAATAAAACTGTATTTTTCAATAATCGTTTTATTTTTTTCTTTATTAAAACGAAATATAAGTGTATTAATCATATAAAAAATGAAGCTTTCTTAGTATTTTAATTACATTAAAACAAGCCATTGGGCACTTTTCTGACATTAGATATATGTTTCTAAAAAAATATAAAACTGGTGGTACGCCAAAAATTTCTAAAAATTTCAAGTGGTACGCAGTTATTAAAAGGTTGGGAACCCTTGACTTACACGTATACATTTGATTTTCTTTTAATAAATAATTTTTCAATTAAATATTTATATTTTTTTGGTTTGCGAAGCAAACCACCATACTGGCAATGTGACCTTCACGAAAATAACTGTCACGAGAAACTATGTTATGGCTGTTATCCAATAGGCTACGAACTCCCATTTGGTTGGCGAAGCAAACCAATAACCCCACAAAAGCAACTGGCAAGGGCAACGCCGGGCTAGCCACGCAGTGGCTAGTTGAATAATATGGTAAAAAATAAAACTACTGTAAATGAAATGCAACTGAGACTATTAGAACAAAAAAATAACAATAGTGTGCTGTATTAGAAAGAATCATAGCCGTTGTCAAGTTTTTATCTCATCACAGTGTGTGGCTTTTCGGGGATCGTCAAAAACATTATATGAGTATGATAATGATAATTTTCTAAAAGCAATCGAAATGAGATCATGCTTTGATTCAGTCATGCGGGAACATATTCATAGTATTCAATTCTTGAAATATGATTCAAGTCGTATGACTCACTATATAGGAGATCAAAATCAGAATGAAATCATTCAGAATCAAAGTCAGAAAATCAAAATATTTCTCCATCATATTAGATAGCACACCAGATGTAAGTCACACAGAACAAATTACAGTTGTACTCAGCCATGTTCTTTTAAACAATAAAACTAAAAATGTTGCGATATGCGAAAATTTCGTACGTTTCTGTCCAATCACCAGCTTTACAGGTGAAGGTCTATTAAATTTTGTTTTGGATTTATTTTCACAAGTAAATCTCAGCATTCAAAACCTACGCGGTCAAGGACGCATAAAGGTTCTAAATATGCGTGAAAGCACAATGGATTGCATTTTACGTTCCATGCTCGGCTCATAATCTTAATTTGGTTGTCAATGATGCAGCAAATATTACGTACGAAACTTAATTTTTTTAATATAATTCAAGAAATTTACGTTTTCTTTTCATCATCTACAAAAAGGTGGTCGATAATTTGCAAACATTTACCAGATTTCAAAGTAAAAGCTTTAAGTGCCACGCTATGGCCTAGCAGAATCGATGCAGTCAAACCATTACGGTATCACATCGAAAAAATATTTGATGCTTTGCTGGAAATACCTGATAATTCGTCGGCATGGGATTGTACTACATCTCAGAAAGCTCATTCGCTTGCTTTGAACATCAAAATTTACAGATTTATTTGTTCGGTTGTAATTTGGTTCGATATTTTAAACAAAATTAATGATCTGAGTAAAATGATACAAAGCCCCACAATAAATACACAAATCTACATAAATTTGTTAAATAAGTGTACAGAATATCGAATGGATGAACACTTTGAAAGGGAGTTAGAAGAAGCTACCAATGTGGCTCACGAACTCAATGTAGAATCAGATATCCCACCAATAAACACAATTCGTCCAAGAAGAAAACCAGCACAATTTCAATATGAACATAGTGAAGTTTTACTAGACTCCAAAATCAAATACAAAGTAGAGTTTTTTTCAGAATCCTAGATCAGACATTAACTTCTTTAAAGGATACGAGGAGTTAAAAACATTTACCAACGTAATCGGTTTTTTCAGCAATAACTTATTTAATTACTCCAATTATGAATTTGCCGACCAAACGGTATATTGGTTAAGGTGTTAGCCTCTAGATCGGAAGGTTCCTGGTTCGAATCCGGGTCCGGGCATGGATGTTTGTAAGCGTATGGTGTAGAGGCGGCTGGTGCACCTTAAATCTGTCGTGACCGAAAGTCCTCATGTTGGGTTGGTGTGGAAGTTTGGAGAGAGGGGTGCCAGCTCAGGTGTTGCTTCGTCATCTGACCGTGGTTCAAAATTACGAGGTGTTGTCCTCGGATTTTCCCTTAAGGGACTGACACCGGACCGTCGTCAATACCCCGTTGTGTTGCTCTAGTACGACGTTAACTAATAATTACCAATTATGAATTAATGAAACATTGTAAATATTTAAAGCTGAAGCTTAATGTCGATACAAGTAGTGAAACAGACATTGACGGTATTGATTTGGGTGGAGCGGTAGCATCTGATACGTTAGTCGGCAAAAAGGATGGCCACCATATAGCAAAATCCACACTGTGAACCTTTGCATACATTATGTAAAAAGGAAAAAACAATTTTAAAGGAAAAACATTTTTAATTCTCGGCAACAAATTTTACTTGCGAATCTTTCAATTTTTACAGGGGAGTATTTTCTCTGAACATGTCCGTTATTTTGCGTTGTTTCCTCAAATAAGTCCAGGTTAAACTCATTTTTTTTTAATCGGAAAGATGTAAAAATTGGAAAGAAAAAAAAAACGCCGGTTAGCGAAACGTCCGGATGTTCAACAATTCCGGATTTGGGATTTTGTACTCTATATGGAATTAAAAATGAGGAATTTTTTTGTAGATAGGTCATTTCTTTTCTGATAATCCACCAAATATTTTTCAATGTGAGAAAAATCAATGGAGGTTTGTTCTATCTATAATTGAGATGGAATTTCATTTTAGAATTCTTTTAGCAATTTACTTAGCATTATGTGGGCAACTCGATGGGGATATTCTTGGTCAGAGATAAAGAAATGGAATTGAAAATGAGGAATTTTTTTGTAACCACGGGACCAGGAAAAATATTTTTGTATGTAAGTCACAACGCATAACGCACAAGGTTTCAATGCGTATAAACCTTTATACTGGGAGGAATTTTTTTTGTAGCTAAGTCACAGCGTATAACATGCGACTCCCACCTGCCGGCTACAACCTTTCACCGCTGGCTTCTATGCGTATAAAACACTCTACCGGGAGGAAATTGTTGTAGATAAGTAACAGCGCATAGCGCAAGACCCTCGCCATCCAGGGAGACACAATCACCATTGGCTTCCATGCATATAACCACTGTTTGGTTCCTTCGTGTTGTACATTATGAGAATTTCCTACACAAAGACCATCCAGTGTTTTTAATATAAATTACTGAAATACATCTTTACATGTTCCAAATGTATACTATCATGAAACATTTTTGCAAAAGAAAAAATAATTAATACGATTAGTTATACAGTAAAAAGTCCGAAATCCAGCATTGTTAAAAATCTTTTTTCAAATTTTTGGAATCTCCGGACGTTTTGATAACGAGCGGTTTTTTTCTCAATTTTTTACATTTTTCCGACAATCTTTAAAAATCAAGTTAAACCTGGACTTAATTGATGAAACAACGCAAAAAAAAAAAAAAAAAACGTATATGTTTAGAGTAAATACCACACAGAAAAATTAGATTTGAAATTAAATTTGTTCCATTGCATTTATAAAATTTTATTTCGTGTTTTACAAATTAATCCTATTTTTATATCTCATATTTTACGATTTAAAACGCAAAATTCGTGAGGGGCTAACCCTATTAAAGCAAAATAAAAGTGCAACTTGAAAGAATCAACAAAAAATTTCGGAGGGTACAACCACAGAACTGATGTAAAAAAATAAAGAAAAAAATGGCAGAAATACGAAGGGTTGTCTTAAAATGGAAGAAAGTTCGCAAACTCGCGAAAACTGGAGGGTTACCACATTTGGCTATAAATCGCAATAAGTTGTAACGTATCGGATACTACATATCACCCCTTTCCTTCGTAAAGTATTTCTTTTCATTTTTCACACTCTTATAAGACAACACTAAAGAGTCTTTCTGGCAAGCTCAGCGTAGGTAATTTGGTAATTTTTAGTTAACGTCGTACTAGAGCAACACAACGGATTATTGACGACGGTCCGGGATCAGTCCCTTAAGGGAAAGATCCGAGAACAACACTCACGTTGGGTTGGCGTGGAAGTTTGGAATGTGGGGTGCCAGCTCAGGTGTTGCTTCGTCATCTGACCGTGGCTCAAAATTACGAGGTGTTGTCCTCGAATCTTTCCCTTAAGGGACTGATCCCGGACCGTCGTCAATAGCCCGTTGTGTTGCTCTAGTACGACGTTAACTAAAATTACCATTACCTTACCATTACCACGGAAAAGAAATGCGAGCCACCCCTTCATTTGAGCAATTTTAACAGAATAGAAAATTCACAAATAGCATTCGACAGGAACTAACAACTACAAATTTAATCGGATCCATAGAGGAGATATAATAGTTTAGATACAAGTTGCAGTTTAGTTTCTTATATTAGAAGTCTATGATCGGATCTTTCCCTTCCGGTGTTGACCCCAGACCGTCGCCAATAACCCGGTGTGTTGTTTCAATGCGTCGTTAATTGAAATACCTATCTACCTATAAATACTCGTATAAAATTTGAATAAAGGGCCGTATTCATATTAAATTGAGCACCAACTTGATAATTTCCAATAGGAATCCTCTTATTTCGACACACTTTTGAATCTATTGTATATAGGTAATGGTAATGGTAATTTTAGTTAACGTCGTACTAGAGCAACACAACGGGCTATTGACGACGGTCCGGAATCATTCCCTTAAGGGAAAGATTCGAGGACAACACCTCGTAATTTTGAACCACGGTCAGATGACGAAGCAACACCTGAGCTGGCACCCCACTCTCCAAACTTCCACGCCAACCCAACGTGAGGACTTTCGGCCACGACAGATTTAAGGTGCACCAGCCGCCTCTACACCATACGTTTACAAACATCCATGCCCGGACCCGGATTCGAACCAGGAACCTTCCGATCTAGCTATTGTATATAAAAATTTAACTTCAAATACCAAATTTAATGTCATTATTACTTCTAACAGAGTACCATTTCGAAGTTGAGTTCAGAAATATTGGAACTCCTAATGTTGGTAATTAACGTCGTACTAGAGCAACACAACGAGCTATTGACGACGGTCCGGGTAATGGTAATTTTAGTTAACGTCGTACTAGAGCAACACAACGGGCTATTGACGACGGTCCGGAATCAGTCCCTTAAGGGAAAGATTCGAGGACAACACCTCGTAATTTTGAACCACGGTCAGATGACGAAGCAACACCTGAGCTGGCACACCACTCTCCAAACTTCCACGCCAACCCAACGTGAGACGACGGTCCGGGATAAATCCCTTAAGTGGTTCACAAACTTAACCAAGACGTGGCACCCTTAAGAGAATTAGACTTTTCTAACGGCACCCCCTCGTCAGGTAATACCTATCTGTGGAAAATTAAACATAATTACAACTCGTATTTAAAATTCACGCAAATACTTTAATTGTACTATAATTAATTTCCGTATGATATTTGATCTTTATAACAGCAACTGCTGAAAAATAAAGCTTCGCACAGATATGAAGTCGCAAAGGAAATGAGAACCCATATAGCTTTTGCACTTGGACTGGGATACTCAATTTTTACAGATACCCACAACTTCGTTCAAATCCCAACAAATGAATTTTGCTTTCAGGCTGTTGCTGCTCATTTAGATTTTTTTTCTTAAGAAGTGAATTCTTTCGGAGCTTCAGCACGGAATGGATCTTGGATCCACCCAAACTTGTCGGTTTGGTCTTCTTCGAACCGGTCAGTTAGTTACGATAGGAACTATGAAAAAGAACCAGCTAACTAAGTGAAGCCTTATATCCACTACGGACCAGGTACGGCTGCAATGCGGGAAAGCAATCATTGACTCCACTATCACTCATTTTTCTTTTCCGCATCTAGTGTTTTCCTGAATGCTGAAATCGTCTCTACAAGCTTCAATATGTGTATGTCACGACCCTGCAGAAAAACATTCAATGCATTTAGTTTTTCAAATACATCGCACAAGTGCCAGTTTCAGCAGAAAGTCTGAATCCGCGAAATTGTTAGCGTTCTCATGGTCCTTTTCTTTCAGAAAATTATTAATTTCTTCTCGCAGTTCAAACATACGAGAAAGTACATTGCCACGTGAGAGTCAAAGTGAGCTGCAGTAGTATATAAGAGATATGTGCTCGGCTCCCGAATTCTCGCATAGTTTTTTGAAAAATATGGCTTAAAGTGGCCGAGTTTTTATGTAGTTTACCATCCTTATTACACATTCTAGGACATGATTCAGTGGATGACTCAACGATTTCAAGTAGTTGTACTATCGTTTTTTTTTTCATAAAAAATCTATCCATTTTACGGACAATGAGTAGATACAGCTTTCGTAAAACATGATTGACAACTATACAATGATCACTAGCAAGATAACTCGACGACGCAACCACCTGTACGAATAAAATCAGACGTTCTGAGCAGTCGGGGGAGAGAAGATACGGCACCACCGTTATTGGTTATTGAAGTGAAACATCTGTAGGCGGGAGCCTGTCGACAGCTGGGGAGTGAAGTGATTTTTGATGAATGGCCTGGACACTTTTTCTTTTGCTTAGCAATAAATTATATTACAGATCATGGGCACTTCGCGGCACGCACTTTGGGAATCCCTGCCTTAAGGGAAAGATTCGAGGACAACACCTCGTAATTTTGAACCACGGTCAGATGACGGAGCAACACCTCAGCTGGCACACCACTCTCCAAACTTCCACACCAACCCAACGTGAGGACTTTCGGCCACGACAGATTTAAGGAGCACCAGCCGCCTCTACACCATACGCTTACAAACATCCACGCCCGGACCCGAACCAGGAAACTTCCGATCCAAAGGATACCTAATGTTGGATCAGTTTGATCTTTTATGAAAAATCACCTATTTTATTTAAAAAAATAGCTTTTAGTATGCAATAATAATTAATGTTTGAAAAAATTATGAATTGGAACCGTATTGTATTGTGATGGGAATCCATTCAGGACTTCTAATATAGCCATGTAATCAGCCATTCCGATTAGTTTTTGAGTTACATTAAAATTTCCTCATTAAAGCGATTTTAGGGTGCAACCAAAATTTTAAGAAACGTCTGACAAACCTCGGATAATTCTTACTTGCATAGTAAATATAAAGTAATTCTCAAATCAGTTGCACATGAGTAAATATAATCCTAGATCGCTGAAAAATACGTTTGAAATGTTATAATTTGTTGTGTTGTTGTTTCTTATGCCTACACTGGCAGACCAAAGGAGTGCCAGGCCCGTCGAAGACGGCAAGAGGCGAGGCGAGTGTGGCTTCCATGCAAGTGAGCCCCATTGGGAGGAAGTCCGACTTAGCTCGAATTTTTAGCCAACAGATGGCAGCACATCAACACGTCTCGTTTTTAAGGAGGTCACATTTTCAAGACATTCAATCATACTCAGGCACACGGATGTAATTTTGATCCAAACCAGAGACCAACTAATCCCTGGTTCGGCACCCCCAGAGGTATTGATTTATTATGGGAACATGGAGGACTTTGTGACCACGACAGATTTTTCTTGCACCTGTCACCGTTAGCGTACAAGGGAGTTTTAGGTCAGCTGGGCCCTACCGACCAGGCCACCCGGCCATATATTATTATACCCGAATTTTAAATGTTATAATTAAAAATTCGGGTAGCGATAATTACAATTAATCTCCATCTACTGATCCCTGAAATCGACACCAAATTTGGGGTTAAATATCAAGGGATATAAAGACAGTAAAGTCACGAAATTTCACATTTAAACTAATTTAACCATGCAGAATCTGATTATGGAATCAAAAACACGGCGTTTCCATTAGAAATTTCTTTGTTCGGGCAAAATGTAATAGAAAGACCTCCCCTTATGCAATTTTTTTAAATTTGAATTTGTAAAGAATGTTATTTGTTATTGACTGATACCTTTGAAATCGTTCTAGCATAACTAGTGCTCGAAATAAAAGGAGGCAGTTTTTTTTTTTCCGCGAGTGTACCATTCAATAGGGTTGGTTGTTTGGGGCTTTTATGGCGGAAGTACCATATTTGGCCATGCTGCGCCAAACACGACATACAATATCAAGTAATTGATACACGCAATGAGTTTTACTGACACAGAAGAGAGAAATACCTCCAAGGAGAAATGCACCCGATAGGAATCGAACTTGACGGCTCGAATGTGCAGCTAGAGCAGTGGACATAATAACTGAGCAGTGGCCATACTCACTGAGCCACGTTGGCCCCCATTCAATAGGGAATAGCGTTTAATACAAATTCGCAAGCATAAAATTTGCATAAAGGTTCACCCTTACATCAAACTGTGAACAAACTACAGAATTTTTAATGACAACATCTAATTTTGATGAATAATTTCACTTTTTCAAATCGTTTCTGAATTATAAGTACGAAAAGTTTTGGGGTATATAATGGTACTTTTTCAAACATCATTCATATTTTACAAAATAATATGATATTTTTTACTAAGTTACAATAAAAGAACCCAAATATGTACAATATTAATTATGAAATCAATATTTGTATCCAGATTAGATATCAATGTCTAGAGGCAATACAAATTTGAGAATGATGTTGAAACAATTATCTAATATTTTAATCATTGTGAACAAATACGAAAGTGCAAGGTCAGAGTACACCAAAAATGTATTACACTTGTAATATATCAATACAAGGTTTCATTACCAACTTAGTGAATGTTAGTATACTGCAGAATTGAGAGGTTGTGTGTCTAGCATAATAAATTCAGTGTAAAATAATAAAAAATAATTACATTTTGAGTTTCTTAAATTATTTATGGCACAAAACTTTTTCAACCTTATATAACAAGGTTTTATTGGCAAAACATATTTATAAATACTTTTCTTTTTATAAACTGCACACTATCACAGATCTTCACCATAGCAACTAAGTTCAAGAATAAAGTTACTCAGAGAATGCAAGACATTTTAAGCCATGACAAAACAAAAAGCACATATAATAATAAAAACTTTATTGCAATTCTTTCAAGTAAAGCTATAATATTTGACTATGCTGAAAGACAAGAGAAACCAAATAGCAGCTTGCACTTCAATGTTTCAAATCAATTTCTAATGACCCATAGAGTATATTTTGAGTAAGCAAGATTTTCATAATGACAAAAACAGAGATTTTATCATTTTCTCAGTATCCATTAGTCATTTTATAAATCCATCACTTTAAACAATATTTCACCCAGCTTGACAGAATTCTAAAATATACCTTGTTGTGTAAATAGGGTTTTTGAGATTTATACAGCTTTTAGTGCTCTCTAAAATATGTTAACAGTAGATGTCCTCTTTGGGTACTAAGTAATCCATATAGTATAATTGTGATAGGCATAAAACAGCGATTCTTAACCAATGTTACATTTAGCTGAAGAGATTCACGATACCAAAAAAAGACAAGGATTTCTCACTCCCTTTATATTCCCCATTTAATAGGCATTTCATTAAAATTCAAATTAAGAATTGGATGATAATGGTAATAACTTGTATGTGATTTGTGTATTAGCATGTCAGTATTCATTAGAATACAATAATCATCACAATCCATTTTTAACAATAATTCCTTTTTCTGGTACCTGTAAAATCTAAATCCAAATTGGGGAAAGGGGTTTCCAGGCTCTCATAACTTAGAGGTCTATCGAAAAAAAAAAAAAAGTTAAGAACCGCTGGTTTGAAACAAGAATAACTATAACCATTGAAGCTCCAGCGGTGGGAAACACTCCAGCTATCACAGTAAAAAATACACTGAATCACCCTTCAATGACCAAGTAATAATTCTGGCAGAATGAAATGATCTTTAATATCTAATTTTGGTTTTTGGACTGGACTAGGTGGTCTAGTTCTTTCATATAGCACACAACATTGTGATCTTTCTTTCCATCTCGTGCAACATTTCTCCATTAATGACATTGCTCCAAAACATACTCCCTCACGATATCGATTAGCTATAAAACAAGAGATCAAAAAAAGAAAAGTTAAGAATATTTTTATGAAAGAATCCAATTAAGCAATACAACATACAATAGCCCAACAAATAGGATGAAGTAGTTTGAAAGATAAAATGAGAAAAATCAATTGTAGCAGCATTTAATGTTCTGAATTTATTCAAATAATAGAGTTCAGTAACATAAAATTCAATAAAATGAAACCTTACAGCATGATAGGTAAAAAATTTAATACATATATTTCATCCAAATTTGAGAGAGAATAACAGTTTAAAGAAATTGTAATTTCAGAAAGACTTACAATGCAGGGTTATAAAATTCTCACTTCTAAGTCTACAAATGCTAATATGAAAAATAAAAAATTTAAATGAGTTGGCCGTTTTATTTCTTGTGAGATGTTTCTGAAAATAAATTACACATCTTTATAACAGCCATTGATTCTAACACTCGAATAATTTAATCCAGTTTCCAGAACAGCATATTCAGCATCTTTTGTTTTTCTGGATACACATTTTTGAATACATTCAATAATTAAAAAGTTCATTAGAAAACACAGTACTTCGCTTATGATTAATATTATGTCATTAAAATATAATTTTGGTGGAGTGGTAGCATCCGTTACGTTAGTCGCTAAAGAGATTTTCTTTGCCAAACAAGATGGCCGCCATATAGCAAAATCCACACTAAACCGTTGCATACATTACGTAAATAGGAATCATTTTTAAAAAGGAAAACACCTTTTTAATACAATGCAACAAATTTTGCTTGCAAATCTTCTAATTTTTTCTGTTTTTTTACTTTGAACATGTCCGTTATTTTGCATTGTTTCCTCAAATAGGTCCAGGTTGAACTCATTTTTAAAAAAAACTGTTGGAAAAATGTAAAAATGTGAGGAAAAAAAACCCCGCCTGCTAGCAAATGTAAGGATTTTTAACAATTTGGGATTTTGTACTGTGTATGGAATTAAAAATTAGGATTTATTTTTTTGTAGATAAGTCAGTTCTTTTCTGGTATCCACCAAATATTTTCCAATGTGAAAAAAATCAACGGAGGTTTGTTCTATCTGTAATTGAGATGGAATTTCATTTTAGAATTTCCATTCGAGAGCAACGGATGGAGCAACCACAGACACAACTAATGTTAAAAAAATAATAAAGAAAAAATGGCAGAAATACGAAGGGTTGCCTTAAAACTGGAAGGTTACCACATTTGGCTATAAATTGCCATAAGTTGTAACGTATCGGATACCAATAAAAATCAGAAAGCCCCAAGAATATAATTTTGAAAATATTCTATTTTCCATTTTTGAATTTGGATAATTTGAAATAGTAATTCCACAACAATGCGAGACTAAAATAAAAAAAACATAAAAAAACGTTTTTGAAATTTTAGGTATAGTTCAGTTTGTAGAACAGCCACCCCTAATTAAGGTAAATAGGATAGGAGAGTTGGATTTTTGCCACTACTTCACAAAAAAAAAGTATAATTTTTCGAAATATGTTTTATTACCGAAAATGATGAATAACAAATGCATTATAATTTAGCTTCTACAAATGTGACACAACGATAAGAACTAAATATAACATGATTATTATGGTCTACAATAAACAAAATAGATGATTACATAATAAATGATAAAATAACTTTATTCACATTCTTTTTGTCTTATAATTCTAAAAGCAGTTTTTAATAAATCATACAACAGTTGCAGGGTTAGAAATTAAAAGAAAGTCAGATGTCAATGGCACCTAAACTTTTTTTCAGTTTACAAAATACTCAGGTGCAATGATTTGTTTATATGGTGCAATATAAATAGTGTAATTAATGACTAAGGTCAGGAGTTTGATTACTATTTACATTTAGGGTCTTTTTTTCTCATTTAGGACTTTTTGTATTGGGTCATTATATTTTTAATTCAACAGCAATCTTTTTCAAAAAACCAAAAAATAAAATGTATAATTTTTCCTAATTTCATTTTAATTTCCAACAGATGTGAATTGTAATGCAAGAGGAAATTTGGTTCAAGCAGTGCTTCTCAAAAATTTGAAATTGTAAACCCAGGTATTTGTTTGTAATATTAAGGTGGTCTGTGAAAGAATATTACAGCAAATACCCTCAAAACATTTTACCCATAAAACTAACTTTACTCTTAGAAACTCAACATTGATATTTTTTATAACATATATAATACAATTACTTGAGCATAGTTAAATTTATTGATCTTGATCAAGTTACTAAGTGTGGTTTAAAATTAAATATTTATTTTCTTTCAAAAGAATTAACAAAATGAACAATGTTAAAGAATAGATAACTTTTTAACATATGTGAAGTAGATTGCTTTTTCTCAAAGGTTTTGTTTAAGGACAAAATCTCAAAAATTTTCAGTCATCGTCATATTGCCCAAATTCTTCTGTCATTGTCTATGTGGTTTAAAAAACGAAACCTGGAATCAAGGCTTTGGCAAAAAACTGGTAGTGAAGGTGAAAATTAAGAAATTTTGGAATTTTACGAATCTGAATTTGTTTCATTCAGTGGCCACTTATGAGTGTTCACATATTTTGTAGAATACACACACGTTATATACATAAATGTGTCCAGACTTTTTTCTTTCTTAAAATTTTTTTTTTTTTTTATGATCCTCAGAAGAAAAAAACCCATAAAATTACAGGTTCTACCATATAAACTAAGTGTTAAATTTTAAGAAAGTGTGGCGACTGTAGCAAAATTTTATAGTTTCCACATTCAAACATTCAGTTGCCCCATGGTGACCATTAATTTTCACCTTTAACTGGTAGACTGAATCATTTATTTTCCTAGATTCATTTGTTACAAACTTATTTCTATTATGTTATAAGATTATTGTTGTATTTATATTTCAGTGGTTATAAGCAGTGTTTCTAATATAGTCTGTGTACCACCAGCACTTTGTGTAGGAGAAATGTTATCAGGTCATGACCCACTGTTTAAGATACACTAGTTTAAAATATTTCTTACCTTTAACAAGGAAAGGGAATGCATTAACCATAAAATACTTGTACACAAAATGCATCAAACTTTCACCTTCCTTTGTACAACTTCAACAGTAGAAAAGGAAAATATTTGCCTAAAAGAGGTAATTTCGGGTGAAAGTAGCCTTGGTGTGTCACAATACTTGTACTGGAAGATTGTCGAGTTTGGTATTGTTGCGTTTCCAGTTTTCATGCAGTATCAGGTGTACCTTTTTGTAACTTGAGGGCCCTGTCAAGGTGTTTAGTTTTTGGAGTGCATAACATTAGGTGTTGGAACAGATATTTGATACTCCTTGCTGACTATTTTCATAACAATTTAAATTACTCAATATAGTCTATTGAAAAAACAATTGAAATATGTCAACGATAAGAATCGAAATTAATTTTCAATGTGAACGTTTTATATAATGATCACATTTCATAATTATTAATATCTGCTTGCAATTTAAGAAAAAAAAAGAATAATTACTATAAAATTTGACAATTGAATCTGAAGATTATAATATGGCAAAGCAAATTTTCCCAACAGAAAAAAGCTGCATACAATTCTTACGTTTAAAGTCACGTTATTGCATCATTCTGCTTGCAACATCAACTGAAAATTACATGTGCAAAGGAGGGGATAATTTACAAATCAATACCTTTCAAGCATTTCTGCATATCGACAGCCTTTGAATAACAAGGATCAGGAGTCATTAATTCACATAATACAGAGGCCCACGGGACTATTCCACAACTCATTTTGAAGTCAGACACGTAATTTTATTTATTTAGGGATCAGGTATTGAGGACTTCATCACTAGAAATGTACACTTCACCTTTTGTTGTTGGCAAACAATTCCAAAACTTAGTCACAAGTCATATGTTCGTCATTTCCTATCCAGTACTTCCGTTTCCGTGATCATCCGCGTTCATGAGAACCCGCTACATTATAGGAACTCGAAATATACGGAGGAGAGGTTTATTCAAAACTCCAAGCTGGTTGGAGACTTGCGTCTTCCGCCAGTAATGAACCGTCCATTTGGGTATATGCCTAGTCTGGCTCTTAAGAGCTAGCAAACTGCGCAAGCGCACACTTGGAAATGAACTCCAATGGCGACTGTTTTGTGATTTGAATCTGCCATAAATTGCCAAAAATAGTAGTCTTTTCCGTTGGGAAGAAGAGTTTAAGTTTGTGATAGGGGGTATGGGAGGTATAAGAGAGATAAAACTTTTCCTCCGTTTCCCGCCTTTTCAAAATCTTGTTTTCATTTCGTACTCGCGACTCAAATGTGGTATGAGATGCAAACGCATAAAACAACAAACGAATTGAATAATTAAACTAAAGGGGAAAATGTATTCCACCGTTAAAAGTAGTTTTGTTTGTGGTAAGAGAAGGGGTCTCGATATATCTCCTTTTTTTTTCACGGAAAGAATAGGAACTTCGAAAGTTTTTAACTTGATTCGATATTTGAATTTTTGCAAACGAAAATGAATACGCTCGGATATTTTCTTTAGGAGTGTTGACAAATTGATCATCAAAATACTAATAAATTCATTTCTAGAGAATAATTTCATGTCAAAAATTTCATAATCGATCTGCTTCAATAGTCACGTTGTGAAATTAAAAACAAAAAATTAAAACTGCACAAAATTTGTTTGAAAAATTAATTTTTGTTGAAAATTCTTAAACTATAGAACGTTTAGACAACTTCTTTTTTCTTTTCCTACAAAAACTCGCCAATTAACTCTGATTATTCAAGAGTTCTTTAAATTCATGAGCATAAAGGTTTCAGTATTCCTGTGTTCACTGCTAGGAACATTTGTGAAAAAATCACTAAATTTTTTAATAATCTCATAGCAACCAACAATCTTGAAACTCCATTATAACATTGCATTTCTTGTGCACACAATGTTTAAGTGTAGGAATATTTAAGGATAGTTGGAACGAACTTAACTTCTATTATAATTATCTCTACTATATTATACAAGGAAGTAGGTCACGGTGTTAGCCTCTAGATCGGAAGGTTCCTGGTTCGAATCCGGGTCATGGATGTTTGTAAGCGTATGGTGTAGAGGCGGCTGGTGCACCTTAAATCTGTTGTGGCCGAAAGTCCTTACGTTGCGTTGGTGTGGAAGTTTGGAGAGTGGGTGCCAGCTCAGATATTGCCTTGTCATCTGACAGTGGTTCAAAATAACGAATGGCTTAGGCTGAGACGGTGGTTACTAGTTGAATATCTTTAATATTATTAAAGGAAGTGTTTGTTTGTTTTCTGCCCGCAAATTCCTGACGAATCTATGCCACTTACAGTAATGTAATTTGGCACACAGGTAGTCCAATTTTTTTTGCAATTTTTGAGTCCCGGTGAATTTTAAAATTTAATCTAGAACATTTTAAAATGAATAAAATGTAAGAATTAATCATTATTGAATGCAGCATGAATGAAATCATTTTGCTCGGAGGAATGATTTTCCAGCAGACGATAAAAAACAAAAACTTTTAATTGGAGTTATTTAGTTCCTTTTTTCTATCTCCTAGATCGTTAAATATATAGTAAAAATTTCAACGGATTTAACATCTGCGGAAAATTTCACATTAGATCAATACCTAAAAATATGATTTTCTTTAAATAAATAAAAATTGTTTTAACTGAATATCTCTTATATTTTCGCAAGAGATTGTGACGGCACGTCAAACTTCGCGTTCAAGTAATAAACAGATAACATTTCCTACCCTCTTACAATTTCAGCAAAAAATTTAAAAAAAAAAAAATTCATTTTGGCTGGAAATGTTTTGTTTATTTTTGTAAAATTGGGATCGTTGAAGATAGTTTGAAAATTCCAACGGATTCGAAATCTGCTGATAATTTTACACTAGAAAATTTACCTTGGATTTCATTTTCTTTTAATAGATAATTTTTCAAAATATATTTCTATTTTCGCAAGAGATTCTGACGTCACGCCGATTGAATCTCTTCGCAATTGGAATTTGGCCGAATTTGACAATGACGAGGCATAATTCATAATTTGGTTTGCGAATCAAACCACCACGAGCAACGCCATGATGGCCGTTATCGAATTTGGTCGCATTTGAAAATGACGCGGCCATCACGGTATTGCCCATTGTGTTGGTTTGCTTAGAAAACCAAACCAATATATTCCGCGCAACAAACTATTATATTCATAGTTTGGTTTGCGAAGCAAATCAAATGGGAATTCATTACAATAGGCTATGAATTTTTATTTGGTTTGCGAAGCAAACCAACACCACGAGCAACGCTATGATGGCTGTTATCGAATATGCTACGAATTCTCATTTGGTTTGCTTCGCAAATAAAATGGGAATTCGTAGCAATCACCGGGGGTTAGCGAGCAGTAGTTACACATGACCTCACAAAAACAACTGTCACGGGCAATGCCGTGCTTTTTTAATAAAATGCTGTTTTTAAAATCTTAATGTTTGAGAAACACAAACTTTTTACAATCTCTGTTTTACTTCTAGAAGTTATTATTTTTGCTTTGTTTTCGTCTGTATAATCTTTTGCATCACAACAGCTAATCAGGGCCGGATTTAAGAGTATGCCGCCTATAGGCTAAAATCCATTTGCCGCCCCCTTTATAGTTCATATTTGCTTAAATACATTTGTTTTATACTACAAAAGAATAGAGTTCATTGATGTTTTCATCTTTTTAAAACATAAAGTTCATTTATTTTAGATAAAACTACAATTTTAATGGTTTACATAATAAATTATATAATCAAATTAGTTATCTACTTCGGTTTTTTTTACTTGCTTCTTTTAAGATTCGTTAAAAAATGAAATGGGTTTCGAACTTAATTAATTCATTTGTTCTTGGAGATCAGAGATCACTATTTTAAACATATTTTTATATTTTAATACTAATGACTATCTTTTGCGTAATTGAAGAGCTGTATTCAATTTGAATTAAGTTATCCTACACGGAAATGTAATTACGCAAAATGTAGTTAATTAATGGTACATTTGTTGAAAAATATACAAACTTCTCTAAAACAACTCACCCCACGTAATTACATATCTTATAATTGAAGATTAATCTTCATGTTCAAATTTACATATCTTTCTTACGAGATTCCTTAATGGCAAACTCGTTAATAATGTCCTCATATGAAAGTGTTTTTGTTGTATTTGCCTCAATACAAAGTAATGAAAGTGAGTTTAACCGTATTTCAGAAATACTAGTTCGCAGATTGTAGCAGGTATGCACAAACTTATCCTTGCAGCAATGTCCAAATTGGGGTAAACATCTTGTAAGGAATTACACCTCAGAAATTTCGAAATTCCTTCCAACGATTTATCAGATGGGTGATTATTACCCACAGCACAGTGATTTTTAAAGTGGATGCACTCTTCAGTGAAATCCGAATCCAAGTCATTTGTGTAGACGTGGTAAAGGTTGGTGGCCTTTTTTCTCAGTTCCTCTTCCATATCTGTATTGTTATCACACAACTGAGTTAAGAAGTAGAATCGGTCTTGAAACTCGTCATAGGCCATTTTTCTTTTCTTGAATTCACAAACAAAAGAGTCTACAATTGGTAAAAACGTATTTATTTTAAGGTCATCCCTGCTAGTAAAGTTAACTTCTCCACTTCGGTCTTCGTCAGGCCAAACTTTTTTTTTTGGCTGTCTTTTATTATCTTTTTCATAAAATGTAGTTTTGGTTATATACATGGCCAATTCCTCAAAGTAATCAAAGTTGTTTCTCTGTTCCGTAAAATATTCTTCAAGAGAGCCATAGAAATCTCTGACCAACAAAACATCCACAGTTCCACTTTGCATGGCTTTGCTAACTTAATCGATTCTGTGAAGTACTGTGCTCCAGAAACACACCATAAACGCAGTCCCAAAACGTTCTAATCTTCGAAGTATTCCTCGGGATTCACATCTAGTCGTTGCTTTTTCTGTTGTGTCATTTGAAATTCCTGTCACATCAATGTACACTTCTTCCCAAGACTCTCGTAAACTTTGGCACGCGTCATCTCTTGTTTTGGTCAAAGCCATTTTTGCTATTAGATCTCTAGTAGCATCATTTAAGATCCACAAAGCTGGATCCTTATTTAAGGAAATTGCTAATGTTGGCTCTTTATTTTCTGTTAAAGATTGACTTTTAACATCAAATCTATCGGGTACAATCTGATTGTGAGAACTTACTTGTATTTCAGTAGGTTCTGATAACAACATGGCTGTTTTGGAACAACTCGTTCCAGAGAAAGCATTGTCGTCCCCAACAGAACCATCACAAACAGCTCGAGCACTTTCATGTTCCCCTTTATCTTCTTTATCGTTCTTTTCTTCCACTGGCAAACTATTAGTTTTAAAAAACGTATATAGTTTTTTTGTTTGTTTCAGAACACGTTCTTGTTCTTGAAGTTTCAGTTTTGTTCGTTTTTTGTATTCAGCGCCACTGAGTCTCTACCTACTGTCATTCATAGTAGCTAGTTGGGAGTAGCCTACTTGTTAAAAACTTTACGTTATGTATTGGAATACTGTTAACTATAAAGCAAAATCGTAACAAACAACACGAACACGCCTTGCTCAACACAATCATCAACGATCCCGTTGTGCACACCGATAGACATGAATGACAGCGTCAGACTCAGACAGACTAGACTGACACTACACTACTGACAGCGGAGCCACTGGGCCTTCCACCAACAGTGTTGTCCGATCGAATCGCTGCGCTTGTGCCAATATTATCAAACCAAATTAGATTGCACTACAAGAAAGTTATAATACAAGATTACGTGCTGTGAATTTATATTTTGTTATAGTTTTAGAAAGTAGGCTATGTAGAAGGACTAAATCATATTTTTAACGTCTGAAATACTTCATTTTAACGTTTGAATAAATTGCCAAACTGCCGCCCCTGAAAATTTTGCCGCTCTAGGCTGCAGCCTACTTAGCCTATTTAGAAATACGGCACTGCAGCTAATTGGACCATAATAGGCTAAAATGGATTGTCAACTACTATGAACATCCATGCATATTACGGGACCTGATCTGAACACAGCCTGTTGAACTGAAGGCCAGAGCTTGGCTACCAGTTTGTTCTTCTTGTCCATTAAACTTCATTTGACCACATTAAACAGGCACGTGAATTTAAATCAGCTGATTTCAATCAAGTGATAAGTGATCAAGTTTCCTTCCTATATTGTGTTTGATAATATTGAAAATGAAATAACTATGAACAAAATGCATGTTATTTTTTCAAATGTTAAGAATTTGCTCGTCACACAAAAAATTATACTGAAAATCGACGAATAGGTGAAGACGCTCAATATATACTCACTCAAATTGTAACTTGCATTCATTTAATGTTATTTGGTATTGTAATCTGTTCATGAAAAAATAAAGACACTTAGTCACAACGAAAAGGTTTTCTGGCAATATTACAAAAGCCATTCCAATTTTGCACAAAAATTTTTTTCGACAATGTTAATGTTTTCATTATGTTTTGAATATATTCTCTCTCTCTGGTAACTTTAATTTAAATTTTATGCATTGATCCTTTGGAATTCCATTGCACTACTTGCTTAATCATTCTGCATTCATGGAATGGATTGGATTGAATGAACTTCTTGGATTTTTATCCCTCTTCCTGTTGACGTTCCCTCTAATTCTTCAAGGGGTTATTATATACTTGGATATTTAAAAAAAAATTCTATTTTATACACTTTGGTAAAATATTTAACAAGTATTAAATATATTTAGGTTTTATTTCTATTACCATGTATAAAGCAAATAGACGAAAGAACGAACACCTCAAACGTCGTGCTCGCACAAAAGAGGACGGAGCTAAACAAAATAATGTGAGCGGCACGAAGCCTCAACTTTAAGGCGTTCCTTCCGAGCCCGTTGACGCTCAGCATCGGATTCCAGAACTTTTATCTTGGATTCTCTATCTCTTCATCTCTCTTTCTTTTTGTTGTGTTTAATTTAGGGGAGGGGGGACATTTTGAAATTTTTGCGAAATTTCCACACTTTGAAGTCTAAAATCTAAACAAGTATTAAATATTAAAATTTTATTTCTATTATTATTTATAAAATGCAAAGAGACGTAGCAAATGACACCTCAAACAAACAAAGTAGGCCAGAATTAGACTAAATTAATGTGAGCGGCAGTGCGCATTTTCGTGAACTTCACGCAGTGCATAATCGGATGACGTCAGCGCAATATTAATGAACATTTATAACATTCTTTGTTTAATGCTCTTTTGAACGTGATCTCTTTCATTTCTTTCTTCTCCTTTCAAGTTATCAAATTTTTCGCATTTACGCTTTTATGTGAATTTAAAAAATAAAGCGTGGTTTACCGGTTTCGAAAGGTAAGACATATTCAACGTCAAAAGCCAATTCACTCATCTGATGATTGAGTATGTTCAGAAAATAGAGTATGGATTGAAGTGAACATTTATTGGATTAATTGTGATGAAAAACTGCAATGATGAATTTTTTATTGCAAGTTCAAAATTCCACAGGACTGGCATGTTCTGGGGATGCTATAACACTTGTTCTATGCTGTTCATAGAGAAAACTTCACTTTCTTATGTTATGTATAAGCCCTTTTTGGTGTGCAAGGAGTATACGAAATACTTGTCAATGCTCAGAGAATTTCAAAACTAAGCATTTTTGATTGAAAGTTTTTGTGTTTCGTCTCATTTTATATTTCGTCATATTTTTGATCACAAATAACAATATTTTCAAATAGCGTTATTTTTACAAGCTAAATATTAATGAAAAGTAAGAATTTTTTTTATGATTCCTTTAATTTTATTTTTTATTACTGACTTGATTTTTTCTGAATTAGTAAATTTGAACAAATTAATTATTTTGTGTGAAAAGAACTAAAGAGATGTCATACATGTTATATTCATGTATCAATACATGCATGAACAATTCTGAAATGTGTATGATTTGAAATATTTTACACAATAGGGGGCTCCGCCCCCGGCTCGCCAATCTCCGGTGATTGCTACGCAATCCCATTTGATTTGCCTCGCAAACCAACGCCCCTTTTGCAAGCGTCTTTCCGGGCCATGACGTCACAAAACCAGATAAAACGATCTAACGTTTCATCTCCGCGATGAAAAATGTGTACACGATCACGAAATTATACTTTTCATCGCATCGAATTTATTTCTGAACCAACTGTAAAAATAATTATGCCATAGGAAAGAGCGTATTCTAAACTTTCATGTGGTATTTTGAAATTTTAAAACTAATAGTATTAAGCTATAGATTTGACAGTTTTAATTTGTATCGGAAATTACTATCTAAAAATTCCGAAATTTGTATGACCAACTTTTAATTGCATCGAATTTATTTATTAACCAATTTAAAAAATAACTGTACTACAAGAAAGAGTAAATTCTAAGGTTTCCAGTGATGTATTCAAATTTAAAAACTGATAGTAATAAGCTATAGATATGGCAGTTTTAACGAAAGTGTCCTGATTTTCAAGAAAGTATTAACAGGAACCAAATTAAAATTTCTAATAAAACTCGGTGATGTGTAAAAGTTCGCGTTCAGAGGTATTCTAAAAAAAATTCATGGCTGAAGACAGAACATTTGTACCGTGTTTCGCTCACTCGCAAGAATTTTGCTTTTTTTCGACTTTGACAATTAATCCACCCTAAACTACGTAATAGCCTCATAAGAAAAAAAATTATTCTCCATCTAGTTCCCTGTACAATTTTGAACAAACCTTATCAATTTAGCAATTTTCTGATGCGTACTTTCTGGGGAAACCATCTGAGAATTGAGCATAAAAAGCGAGTTTTCATTCCTGCGGCAGAAACTTCTTTTTAATATACAGAAGAATAAAAATTATGAGTGGTGTCTGTGATCCAACAAACTTATTTATCTAAGTTCAAAATTTTCACGTCACTGGTTATGGGTCACAATCAAAGTAACTGGCTTAGAACCAGATGAAATAATTTACGCGGTTCCATTATGTGATTTACTATGCTAAATTCTGTTGCATTTTAATCTTTAAAAAATGTGTCCAATTATATTTCCTATTACAATAATGTTATAGATAATATATACTATTAATGTTTAACATAAAAATCACAAAACTACCTAGAAACTAAACTGATTTCATTACCTAAGGTCCAAGAAATTTAGACTTGTACAGGCAAGGAATTAATTTTAAAACCATAAAATTCGATTATTTTAATTTTAAAAAATCATGCTTTTTTCATACCAATATGGAAAGATAAATTTGCAATAAGACATAAAACTTTGAAATTTCAACAGGTGTCTGTAAAGTTCGTTCTATTTATTGTTACACTTACTCGTACTTGGTACTCTCAGATTTTTTTTCAGAACTAATCTTTTGTACACATAAAACTATAGGTATTGTCTTCTGTTTTGTGAATTCATTAACGATAAAGTTATTTTCTAATAAAAACGTGTAATTTATAACAAACTAGCCACTGCGTGATGTAAGGTATTAAGGTGATGTAAGGCAGCCGTGAAACAAACACTTCCTTTTATAATAGATTTAAAATTTGGACAATTTTGCATAAAATTTAAAAAAAGTCAAAATTTCAATATTGTTTTGTTATTTTTCAAACTCTAAAGTTTTCATCATTAGGTTTCTACTTTTTAAATTTACCCAAATATTTAAAAAAGTATTTTATATTGAATACAATATTTAAACAAGTTACAAAAAATGCATGACAAAGTCCTTACAGTTACACAACTTGAAATTTTAAGTTAATGGTAATTTAGGTGTTACAATTAACAAACTAGGATCAGGGGCAGTAGAGTAGTGTTCAAAAGCAGCCTCATTAATTACAAATCTTGTTAAGATGGAAAATATAACACAAATTTATTTTATTTCTTCAAAATGTTTTGCAATGTAAAAAATTTAGTGTCAATATTTAGTTGATCATAGAAGCCCTCTTGTTTATTTTGATAGTCATGAGGCTATTTAGAAAGTTTCCTGTTTATGTATGCCTTTCCAAAGCTATTATATATTATTTGTTCTGCTGAAATACAAAGAACTTCTACATTATTTTTATTGTTAAATGTTTTTATATAAAGTGGGTAGAGTCAATAGGCTTAACAGCAACATTGATGAAATTTCTTCAAAGTTGAAGATAAATTTTAAATCAGATATAAAATAAATGATGCATACATCTTGGATGAAGCATTTCATTATATAAGTTTCTTTTTCATACATTACCAGAGCCTGCATTTGATAGTTATAGACACTGCAGTTTTCATTTAACTATCCTCTTGCAAAATTCATATACATGAATGTTTTGTACAGAATATTTGATTATTTTAGTAAGTTAAAGGTAAGTTACCTCTATCATGTGGCTGAACATAACAAAATCCACCATTTTAATGGATAAAATCAGTAAGCATTCAAAATAAAAAGAGCAATATCCAGAAACAAAATTTATAAGCACAAATTTATTTTTATTTCACAGCAAAAAGTTATTTCTTTAGATAACACAAACAAATCCACTATTTACAGACGTAAACACAAGAGAACACGCATTACACAATATAAAAGATCATTAATACTTTAAATGGTAAATGGAGGCAAATTACCAAAAATCTCTTTTTTACCAACCAGAGGAGAGAGCATATTCTATTGAGCAACCGGAAAAACCCTAGCTGAATCTGACTCTCGATAACATAAAATATGCACTATGAATCAGAATCGAAACAATATAAATACAATACGAGTAAATGGGTACAAATATTGTTATCTACCTAGGTTTATATCCTGAGCTATACTGTTATCACCTGCTATTATTGAGATTCAGCAGGTAAAAAAATTTGCTCAAAAGAATACGTAACAGTTCATAAATTAAAAAAAAGCCATGTTATTTAAAATTTTTGTTTAACAACCTGTTTTAACTCTTCGATAGCTCAGGTCTCCTTATGTTCTCATTAAAATTCACCAAACACATCACAAGGAATAATGGACTGTAGTTCTCACATCATTTATTAATTTCTCTCTCTGAGCTGCGCTCACACGCGCTTTTTTCGCAGCTCACAAAAACTCGCACTGGGCGCCAGGCGTCGCAAGGTTACAGTGCGCGACAGCAGCGCCCTTTTTTGGCTGTTGCCAACGGAGAGCTCAAACATGCTCCCCCCGTTGAAACCTGAAGGGTTTCAACAATATCACTTCACACAATGATCAATTACAATATTCACAGTACACAGTAGGGGTTAGTACCAAACCAAATTCTTACAGAACGTAAGCACAAGTACATAATAGCAATTACCACAAACAAATACACTATAAACAAATTTTAATATTTTCACAATTCAAGAATAAACTCCACCAGTTATTTAATATACAACACGAACCTATTTTAAACTATTCAACTGGTAACACAGATAACTTAGACACAGATCTCTTGAAAATACCACATTGAGTTTTTACATCGACTACTCTTACCCTTTCATCTCGTCCGGGATGAATTTTTATAACTCTACCACGTGCCCAATAGCATGGTGGGACACCATCTTCCTTAATCAAAACCAAGTCACCTAATTTTAAGTTTTTCTTATCAAACATCCATTTACTTCTTTCGTGTAAAGTATTTAGATAAGAAACACTCCATTTTTTCCACAAATTTTGAACAATTTTTGTAGTAACTTGCCACCGTGATAGTCTATTGATGTTGATATCTATTACACACGGCTCAACAACAGCAGTTACCGGTCTTCCAATTAAGAAGTGTGCTGGAGTGAGAATTTCAAGATCATCTACTTCAGATGACACAGGCGTTAATGGGCGGCTGTTAAGCATACCTTCAATCTGTGCCAAAACAGTATGGAATTCCTCATAAGTTAATTTACAGTTACACACTATTCGTTTGAAATAATATTTGAAAGAACGAACACCTGCCTCCCAAAGACCTCCAAAATTTGGGGCCCGTGGCGGAATGAATTCCCACGTTATATTTTCTTCGAGTAAAAAGTTAGACCAACTATCATTTCCCATTTTTAATGCCTTATAAAACCTTTTCAACTCATTGTTCGCCCCAACGAAATTTGTAGCGTTATCTGACATGATTTTATTACATTTACCTCTTCGGGAAACAAACCTCTTTAGACATGCAATTAGAGAATCCGCTGTTAAATCAAATAACATTTCAAGATGCATAGCCTTAGTTACTAGACAAATAAATATACATATATACACTTTAATAGGAGATCCCTTCCTATTATATTTGTTACTCATCAGGAATGGGCCACAAAGATCCATGCCCACAGAATTAAACACATAATTCGGATTTACACGAGCACTTGGTAAATCTCCCATCCTTTGACAATTTACTTTAGGGTTAACTTTAAAACAATTAATACATTTATGAACAACCTTTTTACACAAATTACGGCCGTTTAATGGCCAGTACCTCAAGCGTATTTGGTATAGTAATGCTTGAGGACCCGAATGCAGGTATTTTTTATGATGATACACAATAATCATTTCAATTATTTTATGTTTAGCAGGCAAAAGAATGGGGTGTTTGTGGTTGTAATTAATAGAGACATTCTCAAGTCTACCACCAACTCGTAAGATGTTACTCTCATCTAAAAAGGGACACAAATTCTTTACCCGACTGTCAGGATTAACTGAACCTGAAGTCTTGAGCGATTTTATCTCTTTCGCGAATTCTTGCTCTTGAACCAATTGTATAAGTTTCATTTCAGATTGGTTCATCTCGCTAACGCTCAAGGTTCCAGACTTCCTTGGAAGGTTTCCTCGAGACTTGTTAACAAATCCGCAAATATAACTTAATATTCTAATTAAAAGAAAATAGTTATTACTTACACTAATTATATCATGCACAAAGTTACTCGTATTGACATTAAGGCAAACCAAGTTATTGGAGTCAATAAATGTTGACAGTTCAGAATCATGAGATTCCGATTTTTGGAGGGTCTTGAATTCGGACTGGAATTCCTCGATTGAACTCACTGGCGGCGACTCAGTGCAAGGCATGTCCCCAGTGGACAGGAATGGAGGCCCAGTCCACCACAGCGAGTTGTGCTGCAGGCTCGATGGGTCGAGACCTCTAGAAACGAGGTCAGCCGGGTTCTGGGCCGATGGAACATGATGCCACTGCTCTTCAGATGTCAATTGTTGAATGGTGACAACTCGATTTGCTACGAAGGTCTTGAGCGTGTTAGGATCCTTCCGGATCCACGCCAAGACAATTGTGGAATCGCTCCACAGGTACGTTGGAGGTGCATTTAGTTGTAGGGCTCTCACCACTCGTGTCATCAGCTTTGCGAGAAGGACGGCGGCACACAGCTCGAGCCGAGGTATGGTGACCTTTTTCACGGGTGCTACTCTGCTCTTGCTCGTCACAAGCGTCACTGTTGTCTTGTCATCTGAGTAATGAGAACGGCAATATATCACTGCCCCGTAACACTTCTCTGAAGCATCTGCAAAACCGTGGAACTCAATCCTCATCACGTTAGGATTCACAATACACCTTCCAATGTAAATACTGTTTATGCTGTTGAAGTCCTCAAGAAACCGGTGCCACTCGTTGGATTCGTCAGAAGGCAGCTCGTCATTCCAGTCGATTTGAAGACGCCAAAGGCTCTGCATGAAGATATTGGCCTTAGCCACCACTGGCCCAAGTAGCCCCAACGGATCGAAAAGTCTGGCAATGGTGGAAAGGACACATCTTTTGGTGTAGGAGTCCCTCAACTCAACTGCAACTCGGAAAGCAAAGCAGTCTTCTTGTGACCTCCAGGACACTCCCAACGCCTTTGTCTCGATGAGGTTCTCGAACTCGTATCCTCCGTTGCTGTTTGATGCCAGATCTGCATGACTCCCATTCCACTTGCGTAGGGTCATCCCTCCTTTCTCCAATGTGCCAGCAAGTTGACTCTTAAGCTCCATAGCTTCGTCTAAAGTCGATGCGCCGCACAGCACGTCGTCCATGTAAAAGTTCTCTCTAAGGACCGGCGCTGCCAAGGGAAAGCTCCTCTCTTCATCTCTGGATAGTTGCAGCAATGTTCTCGTTGCTAAGAAGGGAGCGCTCACAGTCCCATATGTCACTGTTGTAAGCTCGAAGGTTTTCACAGGATCATCTGGTCTTTCCTTCCACAAAATTCTCAGCAACGGCTGTTGGTTCTCGTGCATGAGTATCATGCGTTACATCATCTTTACATCTGCTGTAAAGGCATAAGGATGCTCTCTTAATTTGATCATAATTGCGTACAAATCATCTTGTACTAGTCCTCCGTTATATTGCAGCGAATTCAGCGACAACCCATTAGTGGTGGGATTGGACGCGTTAAATACCACCCTCAACTTAGTGGTACTTTTCTCTGGCTTGTAAACGCCATGATGTGGCATGTAGTAGCCTACCTCTGCATTTCCATTCTGTTCAACAACTTCTCTCATATGTCCAAGTTTTTCATATTCGCTCATAAAGTCCTTGTATAATTTTAAATATTCTGGTTCTCTGCTTAGTTTTCTCCATAATGCATTCAATCGTTTGAGAGCAATGTCCCTTGATTCACCCAAACATTTTGGATCATCTTTAAGGGGCATTTTAACTATATAGCGGCCCTCAACGTCCCTAGAATGCGTTTTTACGTAATGTTCCTCACATAAAATAGCCTCTTTATTTTTAGTTCTCTCTAACTCAACATTTTCAATTTCCCAAAAATGTTTTAACGTCTCATTTAGATCTCCCTCTTTAATGAATCCACAATGTACCTTTGGTACCACTACATCCGAAATTGACCCACTCGCAACATAACCAAAAACCGTGTTTTGGAAGAACAAGTTTGAATTTGGTAAACAAACCTGTCCGGGTCTTAATAATTGATAAAACAACTCGGCAGATAATAAACAATCCACCCTTTGAGGTATCCAAAATTGATCCGCCAAATTAATATAATCCGGAATCTGTTCCATCACATTTAAACTCTTAGTTGGTGTTACCTCGGTAATTTTATTTACAACCAACATATTTACGTTCGCTTGAAAAGATCCATCTGCGTTCGAAATTTCTGCTTCGATGCAATTGTTTACCGATAAAGAAGAATTATCCAAACACGTAACTAATATATTTATTTTTTGTTTCTTCAAGTTTAATCTATCAGCACATTTTTTTGTTATTAAGTTGCTTTGACTTCCCGAATCGAGAATCGCTCTGGCAGTCTGCCAAATACCATTTCCATCTTTTAAATACAGTAAAACTGAGCTTAATAGAACATTATTCATCACCGAACAGCTGTGAGCAGAAAAGGATTCCATGATGGGGGGTTGACAAGGGGGTACGAACGTTCTAGCTTCAGAATTGAGATTTGACCTTCGACTTTCACTACTAGATGCTGACTCACTCGAATTCGCATTCCGATTTTGATGAATTTCGCTGTACTGGCTTATGTTCGGATTTTGTCTCTGGAAATGAATTAAAGCGTTGTGCGGTTTGTTACAAACACAATTTTTCGCACGGCACTTTTTAACGTTGCAGGACAACGATAGACACTTAAAACACAAATTATTTCTTTTTACTACATCAACTCGTTCATTTACGGACAAGTTTTTGAAATCGGAACAAGCAGTAAGCGGGTGATCCAAGTTACACATTATACATTTGGGTTTGTTAACATTTGACACCAAAACTCTGGCACCGTAATTTTTAGGATTATGCCTTCCAAAACCGTTTTTCCACACACGATCCGATTTAGAATACGAATTATCATCCGTTTTATTTCCATTTCTGGAAGCTATGTAAAGGTCTAATTCTCGCCCTAACGTCTGCGGGTTATACCATGTTTCCCCTTGTTTGATACCAATATGACTCATTGTTTCCCGGTCCAAACAACTAAATATTTTATCGGACACCATAAGTTCACATAGTTCTTCAAACTTAGAAACATTTCTTAATTTACAATAGTATTCAAACATTGCACTTACTCTAGTCGCAAATTGGAGATAGTTTTCAGTCGGTAACTTTTGGGATTTTCGGAATTGGTTTAAACACTCCTGAGGGGTTGGCTGGAATTGTTTTAACACTAATTCTTTGATTTTTTCATAATTTCCCAATTCCTCTTCTTGAACATAAATCATTAAATTACCCACTCTTTCCCCCAACATATTTAACAAAATCTCGGCTTTAAATTCTTCTGCCACATTTTTAGTCTTGAATGCTTTTTCAATGGATTGGAAAAACAAATGGAACGCTTCCGTTTTAGAAGGTACAGGAATTGTTAGAGTTTTTACACTTTTGATCACGTTTTCAATACTACTCGACTCCGAATCTACCTTTCCTAACTTTTCTACGGGCATTTTACTCCTAGCATTAGTTAATTCAATTTCTTTTTTTAACTGTTCCAATTTAACTTTTTCTAACTCTAATTTCAATTCACTGTCTCGATTAGCTTGTTCCATTTTAGCTTTCTTTTCTTCTAGAACGCAGTTAATTACACTTTAAACACACTCTTTATCGTTTTGGAAAATGTCTCTATTTTCAATTATTGTTTTAAGGTCAATAATTTTTGGTTTCTCAGGTATGGTTAATCCTAATTCTACCGCGACAAGACAAAATTCGTCTTTCCTAAGATTTTTAAACATTGACATTTTAAACAAGACTAACTCAATTTGAGACCAAAACCAAACGAGAACCAAGGAAATTGCTCTCACCTCTAAAACGAATTCACAATTTTTCTCAATAACACATTTCCTTTGTTTTCACTTGCATAGTTCCAAAAAACCAATGGATCTTTAACACAACCTTTCACTAATCCACTCCGAGAGACGTGACCATGCTTTAACTCTTCGATAGCTCAGGTCTCCTTATGTTCTCATTAAAATTCACCAAACACATCACAAGGAATAATGGACTGTAGTTCTCACATCATTTATTAATTTCTCTCTCTGAGCTGCGCTCACACGCGCTTTTTTCGCAGCTCACAAAAACTCGCACTGGGCGCCAGGCGTCGCAAGGTTACAGTGCGCGACAGCAGACAGGCGCCTCAATCCCATGATAGTACTTTACGCAAGTCCAACTTGATTGGCTAATCGGATCACATGACCTAATACGTATGTCATCAAGGTTTATAGTTGTTGGCGATTTATCTCTTCCTTTCTGCTTTCTTCTTTTCTTTTCAGATCCATGGCTACGGGTGGGTAGAGGTGGGAGCCGAAAATTGTATCCTTTTATTATATAAGTTAATAATTATATAAGTTAGTCTTTTATGTATGCTTTTTGCTACATCAGAATGGTCCTAAGCCAGCGGTGGATACGACAACATCATCCTAAAGCAAAGGGGACGGCAGAGGGGCGGAAAAATATCAGCTGGGAGTGAGTTCAGGTGTGGTTCTTAGATTATTTATGTAAAATCAACGGAAGCTTGGAAAAATATGAAAAGGGTATTAAAAATCAGGAAAAGTAAATTTGAATGAAAAGGAATTAAATTGGAATTTTTAAAAAAAAATTTGGAGGATCTAAAAATTTTTCCGCCAGCTGGGTTCGAACTCGGGAAGTCATTCTCCGCTGCCGACGATAATCTGAAGGTGGGTGACTTTAGCCATCAGGCCATCGTTGTTTCACGAAAAGAAGCTCTTTAAAGTATAAGTACCCTTGATATAAGTTGGCAAGAAATACTACTAACAACCATACAACATATATATGAGGAGCAAATCAGAGTCAACTTGTCGGACACTTACGCTGTACGCTGAGGAGCTAGTGTATGTATTGTATTTCTACGAAACAACGCGCATATTCAAAATCAAATGGTTACTGCAACAATCAGATTGGCGAGATATCCAAGTGAAGCCAAGCCCGTGAAACTAGCCAATCAAGTTAGACTTGCGTAAAGTACTATCATGGGATTGAGCCGCTTCTGACAGCAGCGCCCTTTTTTGGCTGTTGCCAACGGAGAGCTCAAACACAACCAAAAAGTAAATTCTATTGAATAGCATGCAATAAAATGCTCACTCAACAAAATCTACCATTTGATTTAAGTGCAAAAAAAAACATGTTTAAAGATCAAAATAGAAAATTTTGCATTTTAATAAAAGTGGATGCACATTTTGTTCTCACAGATTTTTATATTATGAAGATTGTTTAGCCGACCAACCGGTATAGTGGTTAAGGTGTATGTTAGCCTCAAGATCGAAAGGTTCCTGGTTTGAATCTGGATGTTTGTAAGCATATGGTGTAGAGGCGGCTGGTGCACATTAAATCTGTCGTGGTCGAAAGTCCATACGTTGGGTTGGTGTGGAAGTTTGGAGAGTGGGGTATCATTCCAGATGTTGCTTTGTCATCTGATCATGGTTCAAAATTACGTGGCGATACACTGAATGGCTTAGACTGGGACGGTGGTAACTAGTTGAAAATCCTGAAGATTGTTGGGATAAAACTTATGATAAAAGGTGATCCCACTTTTGGTAATTTATGTTGAGGTTTTTCTGCAATACAAGCATCAATATAAATAGAAATTCTCCATCATTGTAAAACTGGCTCAAGGGAAATGTTATGCTGAAAATACACTCGTGCAGAAAACATGGATTACGAATCATAAATGTGATATTCAAGAGCATAAATATAGGTAGTCAAACCTTGTTAAGACGAACTTCATGGGACAGTAAAAATAATTTGTATTAACCGTAGTTAGTGTATTTACATTACTTAGGTACTGTACAATTCTTGGCTCACAGATTAAATTGTATTCATCACAAACATTATACAAGTGAATGTCGATTATTGATTACACAATTGAGCAGATGAATTTTAACTTTTAAAACAAAAGCAGAGCTATTTCTAAGCCAGCAGTAGCTTCTTTTTTGGCAAGCTTATTTCTTAATCTATAGAATCTTTAGTTGTATTCTTTCTTTTCCACAAATAAATCTACAATTTGGAGTCACTCAATGCTTCTGATAATTGAAAAGAATCCATTTGCATGTGCACACACACACTTAAATTTTGAAAATTTATTCATTGAATAGAACAACCAGCTTTCTGAGTAAATATTAGAATACACTTTTGGATGAGGATTAAAATTTAGATTGTATTAAGTGAGTTAGTCTTGACCATACAATAAGAAAGCAATCGTATACTAATATGCGTGTGTAAAGAGAAAAATCTTCAGTATTGTACCTAAATAGGTTAGTTAGGACAGTTAAGAAATAAGAACAGTCAAGGTATAAATTCAAGTATATCAATAGTTATAAATGAAAGCAGATACAAAAAATAGATACTTACCTAAATTTTAGTTCATATTTTCCAGGTACATCCACATTAACAAACATGGCCAAAGGGTAGTGTTCTGAAGCTGAGCGTGTAGAAAATATGCATTACCAACGATAAACACAATATGCAAGAGCAGATAAAACAGTTATAATAACAGCACTGCATGCCATTTGCATTTAGTATAACAATATGAATTACCAGAAAAAATGTAACAAATGCTGTCACTTACCTAGATATTCCTTAAATATATCTCTTAAGCCTTACGGTCGTTAGCTCATAGATTTGCCACATAAACCAATCTAATCAACAATCCAGACCAAAATAGCAATAGAATAAGCATTTGACAAGAAGAGAGCATTCATCATAAGGTTGTTCTGTTTTAAGATGGAAGTAGGAAAAATAGCTAAAGCGAATTGATCTTTATGCATTTCAAAAAGCAATATGAACTATCATCAAAAGAATAATGCATATAAATAGAAGCAAATGATTTAATATCTTTAGTTACCAACCTCAAAGTCTGGGTAGTATTCCAGATCAAGCAGACTCAACAGAATGTACCATTTGGAAAACTAGTAGGAAATAGAAATATATGAAAATAGTAAAGAAAGCAGATGCAAACATTGTTACTTACCTGAATCTAATCCTTGCTTTCAATTTTTCTCCATCTGGATAGCGAAGTTGAATCAATAGATCGAATACGAACGAACACATTCTGCGAGAAAAATGAAAACCATTTTGCCAAAATAAAAATGCGGTACGCGCCTCTACTACAAGGGTTGCTTATTTAATTGGCGACAGAACTAGAATGTCGAAAAAATTAGTGATATTGCCAAAATCTACTGCCATGTCACGTGGACCAATCAGATCATCAGGGTTCATTACTGGAGGCAGATGAAAGTGGTTGGAGTGGTTATTGGAATCTTCCACTCGTAATTCGTAAACAAAGTCATGTGTAACAGCTTGGCGTGGTTTATCGCGCGTTGGACTATTACACTGATTTCTTAAAGCGCCAAAAAAGCAGAAGAGTAACCGGTGAACCGAAAACTTCGAACCGGTTTATCCCTTAAGCATTGGCGGTTTTATACTTCTGCAGCCCAGGGGCTACAGGCAACTAGCCGCCCCCAGCATGTTATTTTATTTTTAAATTGGTTAACTTTTTTATTTATTTGTTTTTATTTACTTTTTTTATTATTAAAACTTCTGCCTTTGGTATTTTTCTAAAAAATTTTGCCGCCCTGGGAAATTTGCACCTATAGCCACTCCTATAAATCCGCCACTGCCCCTGTTATTATTCTATTTTCAAAAGGCTATGTGATACAGGAGAAGAGGTTCAAAATTACGAGGTATTGTCCTCGGAACTTTCCCTTGAGATAGAGTGCCTATATAATAAGAGTGGCGACATACGGAAGCATTTTCTGATTGGTTTAGAGACCTTTTTTACCACCCGAGGCGGTTTTTTAAGGCTACCGTAGACTTAACATGGGAACTTTCTGTGTGTACGAGAAAAACGTGAGTACATTAAATTTATAAGAAAATATCAGTTTTTCATGTTTCATTTCGTGTTCTAGAATGTTTATTTATTATTATTTTAGTGTTTTGTCAGTATAAATTTGAATACTTTTTGAGTAAATACCTTTTTTTGAACAACATGGTGTTTCCCGCTACTTTGGCGATGTAAACATCGCGCCAAAGGCAGTTAGCAAGTTTTAAACTTTTGATAATGCGTTGTTTTTTAGTTGTTCCCTTATAAAAGGTTAACATTAGCCTATGCCGAATTGAATCATCAGTAAAGTAGAGAGTAAATTGTATAGCCATGCTTTATATAAAAAGAATAAAGAAATGTTTATACAAAAGTGTTATTCTTGAGATTATTCTTGTATAAACATACAAGAAGGCCAATATTTGCTCATAATTTAGTAAATTCTGTTAATTCTAATTTTTCATCTGAAAATATGATAGATTTTTTAACAAATGTGTACTGCTGGTGTTGACTATTTTTGAAATTACATGTTTTTTGACTTGTATAAATGGATGAAACTTAAAACAAAAATTAAATTTAAGTGGGTTAAAATTTTGTGTCATGCATTAAAAAGATCAAATAAAAATTTCAGATCAGAAAAAAATGAAATTAACATGATTTGTTCTTCATCGTATTCCCTGGATAATGGTTAAGATTTAAGCGTGCGTAAGCGAGGAGGAGGCGTAGCCCCCTAGTGTTATAAAATTAATGCGTAAACTATCACACAACAAGGAAAGAATTTAAAGAAAAAAACTGAAGTGTCTGAGAGAGATAACACATCAGATCCTATTTTATTTAACACTGAAGTTATAAGCTTAACTTTCTTCTTTTTCATGTTAATATTCAAGAATACAATTACAATAAGATGTGAGTATAAAAATGTCGGTCCCTTGTCGCCACTCGTATTATATAGGCACTCTACCTTAAAGGACTGATCAAGGACCGTCGTCAATAGCCCGTTGTGTTGCTCCAGTACGATGTTAACTAAAATTACCAATTACCGTTAATTTCAAAGAACATTTTATTTTCCTTTCTATCTATTATATTTATTAATATTGAAAATTAAATAGCTATAAACAAGATGCAAGCTTATCTTTTATAATTAAGTTAAGAACTATACAGGGCCGGGCAGAGATAAATTTATGGCAGATGCGAGATGATGATTTGCCCTCCCCCCCCATTTCAAAGATTCGTTGAATTGTTTTCCCTCATGGGCTATTGTTAAATTAATTTATTTCATTGCGTGTGTAATGCATGTATTATATTATAAGGTTTTTTTTTATTCTGCTAGGCCTTCATAAGCTAATGAATTTTGTGATATTAAACACATCCGTTGTACTTAAAAACAGTTATGCCATAGTAATTGGTTTACGAAAAAAATCAGTGATACTTCTTCATTTCGAAATCCTTTAAAACAGTTAAATTATCATTACATTTACATTAGAGTATAATACGTACAGGTGTAAAAAAAACGATAAAATGGGCTGACGCACCATCATGCTGAAACCAAATGTGATTTCGACAGGCAGTCGGAACATCTTGCAGCAATTCTGGTAAAACCTCTTCCAGAAAAATACGATAATGTGAGCCATTGAGTCGCGTTGGTAGTAGGTATGGGTCTATTAGGAAATCGTTCACAACACCCGCCCAAACATTCACAGAGAAGCGTTTTTGGAATGCATGTGGACGTGTAGCGTGTGGATTTTCTGTTGCCTACAGATGAGTATTGTGCATAGTGAAAACACCTTCTTGTGAAAAAGTCGCCTCATCTGTGAATAGCAGAGAAGATGGGAAAACCGGCTGCAACGCACACTACTGCAAGAACCATTGGCAGAATTCTACGCGAAGCGCGTAATCACTAGCCTGCAATGCTTGGACTCTCTGAATATGGAATGGATGTAAACGTTCTTCATTTAAGAATTTCCAAACTGTGGGTTAACTCACATGTACACGACGTGCAATAGCTTTTGTACTTGTGTTGGATGGTCAAGATGGTTTCTTCCATTTTTGGATGTCGTACAATTCTTGATCCAGTTTTTCCGTCAGAGCTGGTGATGAATAAAGCATTTTCACAAAGGTGCCGATTCAACTGCTCAAACATTTTGTGGTTCGGCATACGGCTGTTAAGAAAACGTTCCTGATACCGCCGTAGCGCTACTCTGCCGTTCCCATTAGCATCCTCGAAAATCATATGTATGCCCGCCTTTTCACTATCTGCAAAATCTAACATCAAAGCCGACAGCACAGTTGCAAATGACGTTTTCCCGCAGATGCATCAAATGACGGATGGCCAGGCAGCGTATTTAGAATCCCTGGCGCTCACAGCACAAAACGGAAATACGTCATATACACTCATTGCCATAAATATTTGCGAACCAATAAATATTTGTGGGATCGTAATGAAACTTGGCATGAAGGTACTTATCGGCCAGATATGCAAATGATCAGAAATGCAGCTTGATTGCGCATTGCGTGATCCCACTAGAGGGCGTTGAACTTCGTTCTCCTTGGAGTATAAAACAGGTAAGCAGAGCTTGTTTGAGTGTACTTAATCTTTTGCAAAGAATCATCGCGATGATGAAAGCTGGGTGGTCAGCTCGGCGAGTAGCTCGCCAAGTAAGCAGTTCTGATTTTACTGTGAGGAGGTGTTGGGACCAGTGGACAGAAGAGACATCATTTACACGGCGACCTGGCTCAGGACGCCATCGACAGACCAGTCGTCGAGAAGACTGTCACATCATACGAAACGCACGCGTAGAGCCAACTGTCTCATTGGCCGCTATCCAGACACTGGCAGCACCTTCACTACGGGCCCCTGTGTCTTCCCGAACCATCGCAAGGCTCCTGGCTGAAGAACATCTGGTATCGCGGCGTCCATTACGTGTGCTGAGAATGACACCCACCCACCGACGCCTTCGTTTGGAGTGGTGGCGCGCACGACGGGATTGGACTGCAACAGAATGAAACCAGGTCGTCTTCAGCGACGAATCTAGATTCAATTTGAGCAGTGATGACAATCGTGTTCGTGTGTGGAGGCCCCGTGGTGAACGCCTCGATCCTGCCTTCGCTTTCCAAGCTCTTTTGAAGCTGTAGGTAGCATATCACGAGCGAGACGCCGATCAACCAAATCCCACACGGGCTCAATACGCGACATATCCGGCGAATAAGCAGGCCAAGGAAGAAGTTGCATGTGTTGGGCTGAAAAGAAGTCTCGAATATTCCTTGCAACATGTGGGCGTGCGTTATCCTGTTGAAAGATAGCTCCAGGGATGCCTTGAAGGAAGGGAACGACTTCGGGCTCTAGCACTTCACGGACGTACCTGTTGTTATTCAGATTACACTCAATTCGTAGCAGTTGAGATCGTCCATGATACGAAATCGCACCCCAGACCATAACTCCGGGTGTTCGGCCACTATGACGTTCGATAACGCACTCTGGAAGGCAGAGTTCACAGGTATAGCGTCTAACACGAATACGGCTATCATGGTTCCACACATTAGAGCGGGATTTGTCAGAAAAGACAGCTTGTGGCCAATCAGCCCGCCAGGCTCTGTGCTCATGAGCCCATTGCAGACGTAGCGGTAGATAGTTTGGCGTGAGGGGATCCTGTATAAAGGAATCCTTGCACGCAGTCCACGGTGCAGCAGACGTCGGCGAATTGACGAAGCCGACATTAGTACACCTGTAGCAGTAGACCAAAGTGCTGCCAACTGCCTGCAGGAAGCTGTACGGTCATTCACCGCCATGTGGACCAGGTGTCTATCATCGCGCTCTGACGGCACCTTCCGTCGTCCACTCCTAGTTTTTCGAGTTGTCCGGTGCTCGTCGGTCCACTGCTTCCAAACTCGCATCACTGTGGATCTGTTCCGCTGCACACGAGCTGCTATTGCGCGATAGGAAAATCCTCCTTCGCGAAGGCCGATGATTCTCCCCCGTTCAAACTCCATAAGTTGTTGATATTTCACCCTATTTCGTAATGGAGGTATACTTAGAACTCACTAAACATTCGCCACTTAAAAATAACCATGCACTATTTTCAACGTCCTGCTACAGCCCTCTATTTATACGCTTTTAGCATCAGTTCAGAGGGCGCTGCTCACACCACGCATGCGTGGTGGCTCTGAAACGTTACTACTTTGCATAACATCCTATAATTGACATTTGCTGCAAATTTCATATCATTCGGAGGATTCCTTCATGCTGTTGCATTTTTTACAAGCAGCAGTGTAATAGTAGATATACACAGTTCAGTCACATTAATGTGACCACCACCTACTTTCGACGTCAACGTGAAATAACCAATCACAAAAGGCAGGTGGCAGCACATTGCAGTGGAGTGTATATAAAGGATGACCTAGGGCATCGGAAAGCATTTCAATGGTTGGCGTAATGCAGAAACGTAGCGATTTATCCGACGTCCAAAAGGGCATGATTATTGGCTTTCGAGCCAAGGGTGGAAGCATTTCGGAAACGGCTAATTTTGTGAACTGTTCGCTTGCCGCCGTGGTAAAAGCATACCGTGCATGGTAAAATGGCACTATTCAAAATCAGTGGCGTGGCACATGTGGTGCACCACGGGCTATAGATGACAGAGGCGAACGAAAGCTATGGAGATGCGTTCGGGCGAATAGACGTGCAACTGTTGAGCAAGCAACTGACCACCCAGATGAACCAAGGAGCTGCCAAGAGTGTATCCTCAACAACGGTTCAGCGAACGTTGCTGCGCATGGGCCTCCGCAGCAGACGCCTAGTTAATGCACCTTTGCTGACTGCTGTTCATCGGCGACGAAGGCTGGAATTTGCACGCCAGTACCGCAACTGGATGTCCACAGAGTGGCGACAGGTGGCTTTTCCCGATGAATCACGTTTTATGCTCCATCGGACAGATGGACGTTGGCGTATACGGCGTGAAACGTCTGAAAGTAAACACCCTGCAACAATTGCTGGAAGGATCCAGGCTGGAGGAGGGAGCATTATGGTTTGGGGAATGTTTTCCTGGCATTCACTGGGTGCACTCATCATTGTGGAAGGCACGATGGATCAGCACAAGTACTCATCTGTCCATGCGGACCATATCCACCCCTACATGCGAATTTTTTTTCCTCAGAATGATGGCATCTACCAGCAGGATAATGCGAGGTGTCATACAGCTGGAAGTGTATGGGCGTGGTTCGAAGAGCACCAGGATGAGTTTACCGTACTCCCCTGGCCAGCAAATTCACCGGATTTAAACCCAATCGAGTATCTGTGGGACCACCTTGATCGGGTTGTTCGTGCTATGGATTCTCAACCGCGTAATCTAGCGCAGCTGGCTAAGGCATTGGCGTCGGCATGGCTTAACATCCCAGTGAACACCTTCAGAAACCTAATCGACTCTCTTCCTGCACGTCTCGCAGCTGTCCGCTCTGCCAAAGGTGGTTTTCTGGCTTTTGGCAGGTGGTCACATTAATGTGACTAGACTGTGTACATCACATCATAGAAGTAGTATGTCCCTTTAGCAAGACCACGGGTGTATTTTTCTAAAAAATTCCTCCTAACAGTGAGTACAGTCCTACTTTCTGTGTTGACTGTAAAAACAATCTGGCAAATGAATATTAGTATTTTGAGAAAACCTGAAAAGTATAGGTCCTATATTTTCTTTAGCTCTCTTTGGTGGATACTATCATTATCTTCTGTTCATCGAGGTATGTTTACATGCTTTTATTTTCTTGGATACTGTTTCATTTGCAAGATGCTTTCGAATTTGTAGCTAATCAGCGTCTAACGCAACTACTGATTTTAAATTCCGTCTAGGCTTGTAACTCAATATATAGTCGCATATTACTAAAATTTTTATATGTGTATTATAAGCCTAACTCATTTCACATGAAAAGAAAACAATTTCTTGCTTAAGTTTGAAAAACTAATAGACATTCCTTAAATTGCAGAATGAATATGGAAATGTTTCGTCAGTCCAGTTTGACGATTGGGTGATAAATTTGAAGCAAATTAAACTTGATGCCATTGTTACATATTTTTCAAGAAATGAATGAACTTTTGTTATCAGACACTGTTTTGAATGTTTTAAATAGTGTTGAAGAGAAAAGTTGCGAATTACCTGCCAAAGAATTGACCAAAAGAGCTAAAGTGTAAAGTGAACAGGCAAAAACTGTTCCTGATAAATAATTTTTATTGACTTCACGAAAATTTTACCTTTTCTCATGCGGTGATTCAAAATCTATTGATTAATTCACAAAGTGGTTTGGAAAAAGTCCTAGAAGGCATTAAAAAGATTTTTAAGCCTGTCGTTCCAATTATAAAAAACGAAACTCGTAACCTTGCAAAGTCAACTAGTCAAAAAGTATAGACAATGGCTTCTAAAGTAAATTATGAAAGTCGGGGTATACTATATTCTACTTTAAATCGTTAGAGAGCTCTTTGTTGCTTTCCCGGAAGAGGTATAATTATGAAAACGACTCGTATCTCGTTAAAAAGTCAGTAAACTTATCTGCAAATCAAATGCTTTACTAATAGTTGGCGCTAATCTTATGCACACTTACTTAATCTTTCCATCAGATTATGTAAACAACGTAAAGAACATTAACTATAATTTATATACTCTGAAACTGACAAAATCAGAAGGTTTTTATTATCACAGCACATACCCGTTACACCGACAACGAACACAAAGCACACTACTAGCAAACAAAGAAGGAAGGATTATATGCAAACGCGAACTGAAACTAAAAGTAGCCAATAGGAACAGTTTAAGAAGTGAGATGTGAAACTAAGGGGATTGAGAACTGAAGCTGCAGTTCGCGATTCTCACCATCAAGTCCGTTTAAAATGGTGGTGCTGTTCAAGTCACCACATTCTCCCTTCCCAGTGTCAACGATATAAGCAGAAGCGATCGGAAAAGTGTACTGTTCGTACAGACCTCGTGGTGTAGTTTGTTGGATAGTTTGGCACTTCCGGAGTTGGCACAGTCACAGGTGTGTGAGTTGGTTATGGAGCATCAGCAGCTAGGAACGCAGGTTTGAGATGATCCACCGACACGTTAACATGGTTGCCATGAACGTTGACTTTAAAGAATTTCTGGTGACGAGTAGTTACTTCAAAGGGTCCATCATATGGGCGTTGCAGAAGCTTCTGAACCATATCGCTTCGTAATAAAACGTGAGACGAAGAGTGTAGCTCTTTAGGCAGAAAAACAGCTCGCTTCCCATGAGACGATGTTGGTCTGGGTTGAAGAGACTCCATATGCCTGAGGAGTTCCTCAACTAACGTCGGAATATCATCCTGCACCCGTGAGGGATCGAAACATTCACCAGGGATGTGGATGGTGGAACCGTAGACGAGTTCTGAAGGGGTTGCTTTCATGTTCTCTTGAAGTGAAGCACGGAAGCCTATGAGGATAGTGAGAAGAACGTTAATCCACTGTTCGGTCCTATGGCACTTGATGACGGCCTTTAATGGACGGTGAAGGTTTTCTACAAGACCACTACTAAACTGATAATAAGCAGTGGTTCAAACTCGCTCCGCTTCCAGCAAAATTACAAGGGATGAAAAGAGTTTGGATTCGAACTGTCGTCCTTGATCTGTAGTGATCCCACTAAGCACACCGAATCTGCTGATCCGTGTAACGTACAAAGCTCGGGCAACTGTGGGGGCTGTTATATCAGTTAACTAGCCACTACGTGGCTAGCCCGACGTTGCCCGTGCAAACCAACAAGAAGAAGAAAAACCTTCGCAAACCAACACCATGGGCAACGCCATGATATAAGGTATTATTCTGGTGATATTTTTCCGCAGATTTCAAGTTCTCTGAAATTTTTACTCTCTCTTTAACGGTCTGGAGATAGAAAAAGAACTAATTGACTCCGGTTAAAAGATTGTTTGTTTTTATCGTCTGGCTGTAAAATCCGTGCAAAATCAAAACGGAAACGAAAACAATACATTTAGAATCTGTGATCTCTTCTATGCTGTAGCATTCAATAATAATTAAAAAATTTCATTAAATTCATTTTAAAATGTTCTAGATTGAATTTTAAAATTCGCCGCGACCCAAAAATTCGGACTACCTGTGGGCCAAATCTCATTGCTGAAAGTGGCATAGAATCGTCAGGATTTTGCGGCAAGAAACAGACAAACAAACACTTCCTTTTATAAAAGTAGAGATGGGGGGAGGGGGCTTCGGGCCGCCGGGAAAATCTTCCAATGATTGTGAGATAGTGCATGTAACCTTCAGATGGAGGTAAAGGGCCTTGTTAAGGCGAATAAATCTTAGGTTGTAATGCGCCAGTGCCATGTATGGAAAACAGTGGAAATGTACAATCTGGCACCCAGCCAGTGGAGCTTGAGCATGTATCGGGAGGAGGTGTATGAGCGCATCTTCCTCAATCTTGAGTTTTGTTATGAGCAATAAAGATACAATCCACTTGAGTATTTGTGAGTTGATTATAAACTATCGATGGACCCAACAGACCTATAATAGCAGTGTGAGTGTGGTCGAAACGTAAAGTTAATGGGGAAATAATCCTAAAAGGGACGATACATGCTTAAAAATTTTGGATTTTTGTCAAGGAAGGCATTTACAAAGCCCAAGTATTACAATCCTTATTCATGAAGGTCCAAATAAAGCGTTTTGCATAAGTAGGATTTGTGTCCAAAGTAAGTTGTAGAAATCATAAAGATGGCAAAAGGTGTTAAAATATTATTTTATTCTACGAAAAACGTTATTCATTATATATTTTGATCATCTCTTCAATCTAGAGTAAACCAATTCCAACCGAGTAAGGTCGGGTATTTTGCTATTATTTAATAATTTTATCAATGTACTACGAAATTTTTTTTTAATATATCATGTGTGATTATTAATATAAAAATACAAAAATTTTCCTGAGAGGTGTCCATATGCATCACCTTCTTATTAGTATACAGTCTATACTTCTTGGGACTGACCAGGACATTCATCAACCCTAGTCCCCCCTCATTCATCAACCCTAGTCACGCCTATGCCTCTGTGTTCTTCAAGGGTCCGCGCAAACGAATTCTCGATACCTACACTTCAATGAATAGGATATCTGGTGGTTAATTTCCTTTTCCACATACATTTATTTATTTCTCATTAAGTACTACTGATTTCCCTTTATAGTCATGGCTTCTTAACAGCCTACATGCTGTGGGATTAAACGGCGAGCGCGCCAAAGTCCGCAGCAGTAACGCCACCTAGAGGAAGCGTCCGCAGCAATGAGACAGATGTCCCCCAGACACCGAAGCTAGTAGATGGGCAGACGGCCCATGACTTTTTAGGCAGATGGCCTCTTAATTGTCCAATATTATTAATTGTTAAAGACGCTTGTAAATATACTGTAAATACATTAATTATTCAATTAAATCTAAATTTCAACTTAAAAGATATTATTTATCATTTTCCTTTTACGAACCCACATACATACTATTAGAAGTTTAAATTCCTTAAGGGGCTCTTTCACAAATACGACCGTAATTTCTACCCCGATATTACGCATCGTTCTAAAATAAAGGGTTGAGGCCAAAACTCCTGGAAAAGGCGAATTTACAAAGAACACATTTATTTACTTCACTAGACGAGCACATAACACCACAGACAGAAGCGAGATTAAAAGACTCTTTTTGCCTTCCTATCAAGCACTGTGCCGCCATCTGCATTAAACATAGACAAAACATTCGGCGACTATTACTGACAGGCAAAAGGATATATTATACACAAATGAGAGGCCTTATTTCTGACATCCTCCCACCTTGAGTTTACTGAAGGTAAACTTAACAACTAATCGCGAGCATTAAAATATTCAATGAATCTATTCATAATGATATAACATTCACTAAAACTAATAATTATCAATCAAAATTTAAAAAAAATCAAAAGTTCAAACATAAGATAATCTATCAGGAACAGTCACTTTTCTTCCACATTTTGTGCGAAATACGGGTTCATATGGTAATGCTTTGTCTATCTCTAAATGAAACAGTCTTTGTATTGGTCTGAACAGTTCACCAAACTCAGTCTTTACTCGTGCAACTCCGTTTTGGCAATCTTATCCAGGAATCAACTCCAACACTTGATTAATAGCCAATAAGTGCGTTTTTTACTGTCCCTTTCCAAAAGCACAATATTGCCTACAGCTAGGGTTTTGAATTGCGCTCGATGTAAAGTCCTTTGTTGCAACTGGCCAAGATATTCTATAAGGAATCTTTCACGAAGATGGCTTTTCACCTGTTGACTGCATTTGATTCTTTTATTCATTTCTTGAATGTCAATTGTGTCTATATCCTCAATGTCTGAAGAACTTATTTCTTGTAAGAACATAGCCGGTGTCAATGGGGTCAAACTGTCTATGTCTTCTGTCACATATGTTAGGGGTCTCGCGTTTACTATTTGTTCACAATCTCAAAGGAGGGTGTTAAGTTCTTCATAGGTTAGTGAGGCTCTACCCAGAACTTTTCTGAAAATTCTTTTCAGCATTTGGAACAGCCGCTCCCACCAACCTCCCCATCAGGCTGCTGTAGGAGGGTTAAATTTCCAGGGGATTCTGCGAAGAGTAGCAGCGGTAGAAATTTGATTCCAGTCTAAATCCGAAAAGGCTTTATTTGCCCCGACAAAATTGGTACCATTGTCGGAGTAGGTACAATTGTCGCCGGCCTACCTCTTCTGGCTATAAAACGCCGCAATGACTGGAGAAAGGCTTCGGTAGACAGAGATGTAATCAGTTCGAAGTGCACCGCTCGGCACACAGCACAATACGACCCATGACTTCTGTTTACTCTTTAGATACAAAGGGCCCGCTAGGTCTATGCCAACGACCTGGAATACTGCTGTGTCTTTAACTCTTTCTGGAGGTAATGCTACTGGTTCTTTAAGCCATGCTGGTCCCTCCCACCATTTCAGCTTTAGAAATTGCTCAGGAGAATATCCTCTTGATGGGAGGTCAGCCACATTTAATTTTCCCGCAATGTGATGCCACTCATGTATCTGCGTCAAAATTCTTATTTCTTGTACTCGATTATAGACGAATGTACCTCAATTAATGTCACGTTTTATCCAACTCAGGCTGTCATAGAATCACTCCAATAAAAAATAAGCGAATTTTGAATTCCTAAATCAGCGATAATTTTATTTCCGTGTCTGGCTCCAATACATCTCCAATACATACAATAGAAATGTTCTTCGATGGAGCTACTGTGGTACGTGATCCGATAAAACTAACATTCACAAAATCGTCTGTTTTGACTCTTAGAAAGACGCAAGTGGCATACGCATACTTGGATGCATCACAGAACACATGAAGAGTAACATCTTTCTCCTCTTATTGACATAAATTAATCCATTTGGGTATCTGAACACAGGAAATTAGACCTTTCTCATTTTTCCAATTTAAAAACTGTTCGACCAAATGTTCAGAGAGATCGTCATCCCACTTTAATTTTAACTTCAAGCATTCTTGAATAATCAATTTTGGAAGCAGGGTCACGGGAGAAGTGAATACGATGGGATCAAAAACTTTATGCGCAGATGAGAGAGGAGCCCGTTTAGTTGTTATAATTTGCCCCTCCCCATGCGAATCAATTTGCATGAAATCATATCTGTTTTTAAATCCCTATTTAGTCCCAAGACAGCTACAGTATCATAAGATTCTAAATAGTATGTTTCTCCTGGACCATTTGACTGCCATCCTCCAAGGTTGAATTTTGCCAATGACAGTAGCGATCTTGATTCCCAAATAAATTCATTCAATTCTTCAACTGTACTAAAACTACTAACACAATTGTTCACATAAAATGATTCCTTCAAAATATTGACTGTAGTTAAAGGATGTTCAGGAAAATTATCCAAGTGGTGGTTAAGTGTTGCAGCCAATAAGAAAGGACTACAGTTAACACCAAATAGTACACGATTATGCCTGTAAATCTCAGTTTCTCCTTTGTTATTCCCCCACAAAAACCTCAGATAATCTCGATCAATTTTTCTTACTTTTATCTGCAAGAATGCCTTTTCTATGTCAGAAATAACTCCTATAGGATGTTTTCGAAAACGATTCAATAGGGATGGCATTAATTCTATCAGGTTTGGACCCTTGTCCAAACAATCTTTTAAGGAGGTGTTGTATCCTTGCTACGATTATATATTATGTAATAACTGTAACTGAATAATATGAACTAGGGCTAAGTTAAACTAGGGCTAAGCTCGCTAAAGCTCGCCACCCCCCGGAGGATTGCTTTGCAATCCTCATTGGTTCGCTGCGCGAACATGCTCACTACGCTCGCATCAATGAAGACATGTGTCCTAGCAGAAGAGATTGCTTACAAAATATTATATTCTAAAAAAAAAATTATTTTTCAAATATAATTTTTTTGTATTACCGAAAAGTTATAACAGTACCTCTGGAATCAGAATTCAAATAAAAGCTTTGAGCAAATTTTGCCTCGAAATGTGAGCGATGCTTTGGAAATTTAATACTCTGTATGTTGTTTATGTGTACATTTCCCCAGCACTCGAGCTACCTACACTTTTTCATAGAGTTTGTTGACGAAATTGTAGTACAAGCGTCTTGTTGAACTATAATTGTTGGACCTGAAAAGGGCTGTATTTCAAATGGCCCTGAAAAGATCCTCTGCTTTCTTTGATTTCTTTGTATAAGCTGCAGCAGCTCGACAAAGATTCATTTTTTTTCAATGAACTTTCATCCGATAAAGCTAAAAATTCAATCGAGTCGCGAGGCTTTGTAGTAAACAAACAATCGTACAATGTTGCCAAAACGCGATAACAAATAACGTCTTTTTTGCGTGCCACGTAAAAGAATTGTAAAAGAATTATATATATATATGTAACGGAACCTACAACGCCCCCTAGCGGACTAACAAAAACTTACACAGTGTAACTCCAACCCTGGAGCAAGCAGCAGCTAAGCTGTAGTATGTGATAGTAAAAATGTCCCTGTCCCGAATATTTTATGTGCGTGAAAGTCTTGTAATTTCTGTAGTGTATGTGTGTGTAAATAAATTCAATTTAAGTGTTAGCTAGCCGTGTCAGCATACATCATTGCTACAGAGAAATGGCTACCTAACTGTGGGCCCGATCCCGATATCCATCGGATAGATAAGTATTTTTATACTTTATGTAGTCTAAACCTAGACAAATAGTGATTTATAAAGAAGGTTTTACAAAGTTGTATTGTAGAAATAGTAATTTTTAACTCAGAAGAAATTCCTTTATTTTGTATGTATTGTAATGAGAAATTGATTTCGTTTTAATGCTAAGTTGTTCGTCTGACTACTTAAACTTGCAAATCAATCCTGATTTAAGTGTTTCAGAAAGCTTAAAACTATTTAACTGTATGTATGTATTTAAATAGTTGGATAATTAACGATTTATTACGAATATTAATGCTGTAGAATGTGTGTAATGTGCAGAAATAATGTATCGATAACTAGTAGTTGAACGACCTTGAACTCTAAAATCTCCCGCCTAAAGAAAATCTTAGTCGACGTCTAACACGGCGCCAGTTGTTTTTACTTTTCTTATTAGGCGCGTTGCATTGAAAGAAAAAAAAAAAAAGATTTTGTATGTATGGTTTTTTTTTTCATGATCTGTATTTTATATTTACTGCATTGTCATTCTTCAACGAGTGAAAAAAAAATTTTAGTGTGTTTCAATAAAGATAACACACAAAAGAAATATCACTTTCTGAATTTAGGGAGATATTTTATTTCAAAAGAAGTTGATATTTAAAGTATTGCCTTTATTGAATTATTATTTTTGTAATGAATGGTAGTTTAGATCAAGTTATTAAAGTGTTGAGGAATTCATGATTTATAATTAGTGTTAATGCAAGTATCTGTATACAAGTGTTTCTGAATATATTTCATACTTTTGCTATTTTTCATACTTTAGCTAAGTGAATTTTTTAAAGTGTTTGGGAAATGTTTTATTTCTATTTTGATAATGGTTCTGAGAATTCAAGAATATTTGCATATAACTTTAGAAAACTATCAAACCGGAATGAACATTAATATATTCTAAACGTTTTGCATTTAAAGGTATTAAGTTTAGGACTATTGAACTTTAAACTTAGGACTCTAGATTTAGGACTCTCTTCTTAAAGAAAAAAAAATTCCAACCTAAACAATAGTTAGGGGTTTTGGACAATATGGCGTTCCTAGGGAAAGGAAGGAAAGAAGACCTCCGAACTCTTGCATCGGAGCTTGGTCTGGCTGTGTCGGACAGTTTAAAAGTTATCCAACTTCGAGAACTTATAATTAAAAGTGAAAATTACGAAGAAGAGCTCGTAAAGAATATGCTCGCCGTTATAATTGAAGATCGCCTAAAAACGGAGAATGCGGCCGAGGAAGACAAGTTGAAGGCTGAAAAGAAGGATGAGGAGGATAGGTTGGCACGAGAAAAAGAAATTGAAGAGGAAAAATTACTTAAAGCACAAGCAGAAGAACAGGTCCGAATTGAGAACGAGCGCAAGTATGAACTCGAAAAGCTAAAACTCCAGCTTGAAGCTCAAAAGGTTTCCAATTCAGTTGTTTCTACTCATGGCTCAGAGTACCCGAAATATGAACTCAGTCGGATTATCCCTAAGTTTAATCCAAAAGAAGATGAAATAGGACTGTTTTTAATTATTTTCGAACGTCAATTGAAGTTTATGAATCTTCCAGAGTCATCATGGATACCATATCTCATTGGTTCCTTACCAGCTGAAATAGCGCAGTTACTTGCTAGAGAAGATAAACAGGAGGCTCAAAATTACCAAAAGGTGAAAGAAATGCTTCTCAAGAGATTTAGGGTCACTGCTGATAAGTTTCGACAGTTATTTTCCCAACATAGGAAGAATCCTGATACGACATGGAGGGACTACTTTTTCGAACTGGCTTCTTATTTTGAAGGTTGGACAAAGGAAATGAATGTCACCACCTTTGATCAACTCAAAAGTTTATTAATTACTGATCAAATTAAGAAAAGGACTCCACCATACATCAAAGATCACTTCATTGATTTGTGGACAGATTGGGCCAACCCTCTAGAGTTAGCTGAAAAACTGGATACTTATGAGAATATCCGTTAAGGAGTGAAGAAACACATGTCGCAGACTCAAAAGAAAACATATTCTAGAGACGAAAATAAAACAGCCTCTACAGATAGAAGATTCCGTCCGGTGGTTAATAGACACGAACATACGCAAAGTCAATTTTCAAGAGTTTCGATACCTCGAAATTCTACCCCTAGATCAGAAGGAAGACCCCCAATTCGATGTTTTGGATGCGGAACACCAGGAGTTGTAATATCTAAATGTCTTACTTGTACAAAATCTAAAGTTGAAGAAACTACTGTCAACTGTATGAACTTGTTCACAAGTAATACAACTAAAGATCTTTCAAGCTTGATTATCTTTGAACTTTTTGGTGAGAGAATTGCTGTGTGTGCCGATACTGGTGCCTCACACTCTATTGCAGGAGAAAAGCTGTATAACTTTCAACGAAAGAATGGAATTGCTTTCGAGGACAAAAAGATATCACTGACTCTTGCTGATGGAAAACTCCAATCCATGGTTGCTCTTAAAACGGTTATCAACTTGTGTATAGAAGGTAAAATTGTGTCAACAGAACTTCTTGTTCTCCCTGAAGCAAAAGGGAATAGCACGCTGCTAGGGGAAAGACTTTCTCCATGCAGCCGGTATTGTTCTCAACGTTCAAAATGGAACCTGGCATTTTAGTGAAGATCCCCATAGACAATATTTCTTCTATGTAAAGCCTACTGAATTAAAGGATGCGCCGAAAACTTTTGAATCAACGATTGTGCCTGAGCCTACTACTATTGTCCACTTGAGAAGTGATGAAGAAAGACATCTGACCCAGATGCAAAGTGAAGAATTAAACTGCTTACTTCAAGAGTACAAACGCTGCTTTGAACCAGGGGTAGAACCTACTCCTTTCATGAAGCACAGAATAGTTACTATGAATCATCATCCTATATCTGTTCCACCGTATCGTATGTCTCCGGCCAAGAAAGAAATACTGAAAGAACAAATTGATGAACTTTTGGCAAAGAACATAATAGAAGAATGTGAATCCCCATATGCTGCTCCGGTAGTGCTCGTCGCTAAATCAAACGGGAAAGTAAGATTATGTGTTGACTACAGAGGCCTCAACGCCGTTACGAAACCGGACACTTATATCCATTACCTAGGATGGACGATCTTTTAAACGAAGCTACACCGACATCATACATGTCAACTATAGATCTACAATCAGGATATCATCAGGTGCAAGTGGATGAAAACGATTTGGACAAAACTGCCTTTATTTGTCCTTTCGGAACTTACCGTTATCTACGCATGCCTTTTGGTCTGCGTAACGCACCTGCCACTTTTCAACGCCTGATAGATAAATTCCGAAGTGGCCTGAAAGATGTTTTTGCACTCTCATATTTGGATGACATAGTCATCTTATCAGAGACTTTTGACAAACATTTAAAAGATCTAAAGACTGTTTTTGAGAGACTTTCTCTTTTTAAACTTCATGTGTGTGTGTGTGTGCACACACACACACACACACACACACACAAATAGAGAGAAATGCCATTTTTCCTGTGATCGTGTTAAGTACTTGGGTTTCTGGATAACAAGAGATGGAATTGAAGCCTATCAAGAGAAAATCGCTTCTATCCAAAGAATTCCAGTTCCAACTAATGTGAAAGAACTTCTGTCTTTCTTACAGACCTGCTCATGGTTCAAAAGATATGTTCCGAACTTTGCAGACATAGCACGACCTCTTAGCAATTTAACTAAGAAAATAGTCGATTGGTCGTGGGGTCTTGAACAGCAAGAAGCTTTCGAAACCCTAAAAGAACGCTTGACAACAGCCCCTGTGTTAAAGCAACCTGATGGATGTAAGCCTTTCATAATTCGCACAGATGCGAGTAACTACTCCCTTGGCGCAGTCCTTCTCCAAGGAAATGGTCCAGAAGAACATGTGATTGAATACGCTAGTCGTCTGGTGATCCCAGCAGAACGCAATTATTCGACTACTGAGCGGGAAGCTTTGGCAGTAGTTTGGGCCTTAGAAAAGTTCCGAGGTTACATCGAGAATCAAGAAATTATCATTGCTACAGACCATCAACCTCTTAAATGGCTTCTGAGCATTAAGTCACCCTCAGGACGTTTAGCAAGATGGGCTCTGAAGATCCAATCGTTTAATCTGAAAATCGAATATACGCCAGGAAGAGCTAATGTGGTCGCTGATATGCTGTCGAGACCGACATATTCACATGAAGATACAAACTGTGAGATGCAAGCCGTATCTATCTCAATATACCCACAAGAAAGTCTAGCGATATTCGAAAAGAACAGCTGGCAGATACAGATCTAAAGAAAATTATTGACTCCCTTGAGAGTAATGATAAAGATGAAAATTTTGCCAACTACATCAGTCGAGGATACATTATGAATGAGGGTGTCTTGTATCGCTACTCACCTGAAACCGAGTCAGACGATGCTCAACTCGTAGTCCCCATTCAAGAACGCCAGAGAGTTCTGCAGGAGCACCATGACGCTCCTACAGCCGGTCATTATGGTGTGGAGGGCACCTACAACAAGATTGCTTCCAGATACTTTTTCACAGGCATGAGGAGGTACATTTCTGATTATATCAAAACCTGTGCAGAATGCAATCGATATAAGCCAACGAACCAGAAACCTGCTGGACTGCTTAGAACCCCAGTTTATGCACAGAGATTTGAAGTTCTTGCAATCGATCTCTTTGGTCCCCTACCAGAGACATCATCTGGAAAAAGATGGATTTTCATCGTGGAAGACACAAATACTAGGTGGGTTGAATTGTTTGCCCTTGTACCGTCATGTAAGAATTTGACGGACAGCTGATTTAAATTAAACTATTTATTTACATAAATATTTACAAGATAATTATGGGCACAGCCATCGACAACCGAAACCTGCCTGAAGCCAAAGTAACACAATTGGCAAAACAGAGACGTCTGTCTCTCGTTGAATCTCGAGTCCGAATTCCCTCAAAATCCACGTTCGCTTCGCAGAACTGCCGCTGACAACGAGAGGGGGGTGAATTCCGAGACCTCTAGTGATATTTATGTCCTCTCCCGAACAGAAACACCCCCACACAGCTGCGAAAACCGTCGAGGAACCGGACGTGCAGACTAAAGTTGTTTTCGCATTCCGAAACATTCCAGCGTCCACGTGTTAGGGAAAAGGGTCGGCAAGTACCATATGGTACACCCTTAATGAAGCCACATCAGCTAACTGTGCTAAAACACTACTCGAAGAAGTTTATTTACGCTATGGTCTACCTCGAAGGTTAATTAGCGATAACGGACCGCAATTTGTGAGCGCTGTCATGCAACAGACGTGTCACCTGTTAGGTATCACACAAGATCTCATACCAGTCTATCATCCACAAGCCAATCCATCAGAACGCAAAAACCGGGACTTGAAGCCCCGCCTTGCAATTTTAGTTGGAGAAGAACATACTGCCTGGGAAGACAAGCTTCCTTTGATCCGATTTGCGATGAATACTTCGACTTGTGACACCACCGGTCACACTGCAGCATACCTACAGTTTGGCAGAGAGCTGAGAACAACGGACGATGTGGTTCATGACATAAGAGGAGTTATTGATAACGACAACTTCATTCCCGAGATAACACCGTATCTCAAAAGATTTGCTCGTCTAACCACCCAGATAAAAGATAGAGTTGAATATAAACAAGACAAACGAAATAAAAATTTTGATCGTCGTAGACGACCGATATACTTCAAACCTGGTGATCAAGTTTGGGTTACTATTCTCTCTCTCTCATCCCATCAGCAAAAATAAAAGAAGTCGAAAATTAATGCCCAAAAGAGAAGGACCATATGTAGTTCTCACAAATCGATCGCCGACAACATATGATATTGCCGACCCGGCCAGTCCAGACCAAACTCTTGGAACTTATCATGTGTCAGCATCAAAAACTTACTATGAACCCCAAGTAAAGAGAGACACTGGGCATGTAGCTCCCATAAGAAGAAGGGGTCGCCCTAGAAAAAATAATCCTGGCTCATCGTCGGGACGTCATCAGAGCCAGAGGGGGAGTCTGTAACGGAACCTACAACGCCCCCTAGCGGACTAACAAAAACTTACACAGTGTAACTCCAACCCTGGAGCAAGCAGCAGCTAAGCTGTAGTATGTGATAGTAAAAATGTCCCTGTCCCGAATATTTTATGTGCGTGAAAGTCTTGTAATTTCTGTAGTGTATGTGTGTGTAAATAAATTCAATTTGATGTACATTTGATAAATTCATTCGATGATGGCGTCATATGGAAGGATCGCGACATTTGATCATAGTGTGGAAGCATGGGCTCAGTATGTTGAGCGTGTAGAACTCTACTTCGAAGCAAACGATGTGTTTAAGAAGAAGGCTATCTTCTTGACATTGGTGGGACCGGTGGTTTATAAACTGGTTCGTAGTTTAATCGCCCCGGCAACTACCGCAACCAAGTAGTACGAGGATATAGTGCAGGTGTTAAACGGTCACTATAGTCCAACGCCATCGGAGATTGTGGAGCTCTTCCGATTTAATTCCAGATTGCGGAAACCAGCCGAGACAGTAGCTACCTTTGTTTCGGAACTGCGTAGATTGTCCGAGTATTGTAATTTCGGCAATACTTTGGACGCCATGATCAGTGATCGTCTCGTTTGTGGAATCCAGCAGCCGGAAATGCAACGTCGCATGCTAGTGGAGCCGGCCCTAACCCTAGCTAAGGCTATTGACATCGCGGTTTCTATGGAAACGGCTGCCAAGAATGTATTGGATCTCCAAACTACTAATAATTTTAGCAGCAGTGTGAATAATAATTTTTCGCACTCTCAAGGGAGGAGTAGTTGTGGCAGTAATCGCTCTGGTGTCGTAGAGTCTATCCGCTGTGGTGGCACTGATCACCTACCCCAGGTGTGTCCAGCAAAGGATAGGAAATGTTTTTCTTTTAGTAAATTTGGCCATCTTGCAAAAAAGTGCATAAAGGCCCAAGCGGCCATGCAATGTGGTTCAAGCTCAGCATAGTTTAGCTGATACAGCTGAGTTTAGAGCTGTAAATGATGTTGCGTGTTCTGAACAAGGTGATACGCCTCGTAACAGTCATGTTACAAATATTGTTCCTGAGATTTCCTCACTAAAATTGTATCCAGAATATGATGTTTTTCATAATACGAGTCAGGTCAACAAATTTCATGACATACCTAAACCTTATGATTGTGTTTTTGTTGTAAATAATATTGTATTAGAGTTTGAGTTAGATACTGGTTGTGCTATATCTTTGATTAATACTAAAACTTACAACCAGTTGGGCTCTCCTGCTCTGCAGCCTGCCGAGAAAGCTTTATCGACCTTTACAGGTCAGAAAATTTCGGTTTGGGGCAATTTAACATGCTTAGTAAATTACAAAAATAAATCGTGTAAGATGTCTCTGCTGGTTGTGGAAGGTGGGGGTCCAAATTTATGTGGCAGAAATTGGATAGAAATATTTGCCATTTTGCCTGTATATGCCAATTGTCTACACTTATCTAATCTCACTTTGGATAGTATTTTAAACGAATGTAATTATGTGTTTACTCCTGGTCTAGGACATTTTAAGGACGCTAAGGTCAGCTTGATTGTCAAGCCTGATGCCAAACCTGCATTTTACAAAGCTAGGTCCAAGGGCAAGGACCTAGCTTTGTAAAATGCAGGTTTGGCATCAGGCTTGACAATCAAGCTGACCTTAGCGTCCTTAAAATGTCCTAGACCAGGAGTAAACACATAAACTAGACCCTGCGTGACATTTAGACTAGACTCTGCGTGACATTTAGGTGCTGATCGGTGGAAATCGTGATTGGCTGAGAAATTTCCTTATCGTAATGACTGAGGAATCACCTAGGCGATAATTTCTCGCCAACGGCTACCTTGCCAATCACGATCTGCACCTAAATGTTGCGGTGCGGTTAGCAGGGGTGCCAGATCAGAGGTTTTACCTTTAGATCTAGAGGTTTCAATTCGCTTCAGAGGTAAAAACAGAGGTACAAAATGCTCAGAGGTAAAAACAGAGGTTTGGAAAAAAGAACAGAGGTTTATGTACAGGTCTGAAGTATAATTATAGTTTGGATTTGGCAACACTGGCCTGCTGGTTTTTCAGAAGTGATTATGATTCACTGAGATTGACCTAGGTTCAGAGTGTTTTACGCAGTGACCATTTCTACTTTGTGTTGCACAAAGGTTAAGAAGAAGGAAGATTTACAGAATCGAAGTAGCCTTAGCGGAATCCACATAAGTGAGGCAGTCTCTATTATATAACGGCTTAGAGTGCCAATGGATTGAATGAATGAACATGGCGTCATAGTGTAAACATTATCAAGTGAACAGTTGAATGTCGTCGCTGTAAAGAATTCACTGTTCAACTAGCCAAAGAAGTACGTAGTAGGTTAACAGATAATGTTGGTGTGCTGCTTCATTTATCAACACTACATCCCAATAATGTTGTGAGAATAGTGAAGAGTAGCATTGTCCCACTTAGTGTGTAATAATTCAATACTGCATAATACTGCATAATTCATAGCTGTGTGTGAAAATGTGGATAAGTACCAGAGAGAGTGGGATTGGTTACCATTGATCTCAGAAGTGTCAGCCGAGGAATTTATCAAGCAGAGCCCTGTCAAATTCTGGGCCTCTATAGGTAAACTAACAGATGCTGCTGGAAAAAAATCATTTCTTCAGCTCTGTAAGCTTGCATTGACCTTAATGAGTTGACCATTTTCAAATGCAACTGTCGAGAGAATGTTTTCTCAACTGAGTAATGTAAAAACTTAACTCAGAAACTCGCTACAGCTGAGGACAACTGAGTCAATCATGATGGTTAGGTATGGAGTAAAATTTAAAGGTTAAAGCTGTGTAGACTTTAATCTTAGTAAAGAAATGCTGATAACATTTAATTCATATGCCGAGCAACCGAGCTTGAAAGAAGCAAAGATGAGATGTAAGAGATTTTTGAAGGATCTGGTGGCTTTCTTTTCAGTATTCAATAAATGCATGAATATGCACTGCACAATTGAACAAAGATAATAATAGTAAATAATGTACACAACAGTGAATAACTATTCATTAAAGAATGTATTTTGCTTATACCGTGTGTATGTTATTAAGAACAGGGCTACATAGACGGGAGACTAATACTTGAAAAAAAAAAGATCGTTAGCCCTTTTTTGTCATATTTATCAAAAGCTTATTAAAGTTGGAAGAAAAAATAAAGCATACACATGATTTTTAATTCAGCATCACGCAGCAGTAAAAATAAAATAAGCACAGTGCGCTTATAAATAAATACCATGTGTGTACTTAACACATGGCACATATAAAAAAATATCGATATATATCGTCGATAATATCGTGCCGCTACATACGTCGATATGTCAAAGATCTCTAAATCAGAGGTTTTCTAGAGGTTTATGCCTGCCACCACTGGCGGTTAGCCTTAGCTTAGCATTTGATTTGATCGGCAGCGGAACATGAATTGTGCGTTGTGAGCTGTTTTTTCCCAACTCTACTGTAGTACTAAGTGGAAGATTTTATTGAATCAGCCTTTTATTCAATAGCGATTCAATGAGATCGACTTTTTGGTATGCAGCTAATTTATCCTCTAATGTTTGGATATTATTTTAAAAATTTGTATTTGCTCTTGCCATTTGTATCGCGTATAGAAACATTCTGCTTTAAAATGACATTTCTAAATGTTCTTTTTCTGCGCAATAAATATTGATGCTGTATTTGAATAATTATTCACTTTTTTGCTTTTAGGTTCTAACTAAAATTGTTTATAAAATGTTTGTTCATGATTAAAGTGAAGGCCTAAAGGAATTTGCTTTTAACAAACTAAGCGTTGTTTTCCCTGAACACATTAAATCTGCCCTGCCTATAAATCTGCCTATAAATAAAAACATGCGTTTTTTTATTCATGCATCATTCTCTTGCCACGTTTTCACTCTATAAGCCTCATTGAATTCCATTTTCTCCTTTTATAATCCATTTTCACTGACATTATCTGAGCATTCTAATTGAAAAATATATTAGTCAGAATATCTTATTCAGCTCATTTATTTTGTGACTGCCCATGAAATTTGCTTATTTGTATTTGCAATTATGAAATACTTTTTCATATTATCCTAAATAAAGTTTCAGCTACATTGCGGTGATGAAAATTGAAAATAGGCCGTCCGGCTTTGTGGAATTCCATCTTTTAGGATTTTTTTGTCTCAATTTTTATTTCAATTTTATAAAAGTTTACATACAAGAAAATTAATCTTATTTTCAGTGCTATCTACTTATTCGACCTCAAATGTTGGATTTGAATACACATGAGATCATTATGTTTATTGTTAGTATAAAATTTCAAACTCATCTTTATACTATTATGGTCAGGTATAGCTTTTCAGGATTTTTACTCACTATAATAGAAAATCACTAGTATTTCCCAGGGTGTCAAGATTTAAATCCAACAATTAAAATCATGATTTTAATCAAATGATTTCTTTTAAAAAAATCATTGATTTAAATCACAATCAATCTTATATTTTTTATAACTAAGTAAATACACCCTAGAAAAATCACAGAACTCGTCAAATGCATTTAACTTTCTGCACTCGTGGTGATTTAAGCACTAATGGCTACACCCAGTACTTATCAACTTTTTAAAAAATGTTTGGCACTGGTCACTAGCAAATAATCTGGTGTCTATGGACAAAGTAATCTGTTGAGCCAGGGATTCTGACAAACAGTAAAGTAAAAAACAAGTTGACATCTATTTGAAAGTTTTGACAATGTTCATGTAAAATTTTATAGTATGTTATAACAAAAAAACATTCATTCAAGTGTGGGAAGCATTGGAAAATATTGTACATTAATGTTATCTCTCTATATTAAAAAAATGTTACCGCCACCGACGCCGCAGGATTGAAAACTGTGTTGTTTAGCTCGATTCTTAGACGGTTTCCCATAGAAAGTACTGATCGGAGAAAAACCAAATTAACATGGTTTGTTCTTCATCATATTCCTTGGACATTTATTAAGATTTTTTTCCGATGCGGCTATTAGTTTAGGGTTTATTCAGTGTCAAAATAGAAGAAGCGAAATTTCTTCCGCGAGTGAGCAAAACACATACAAATTTTCAGTTTTGAGTCGTGAGTTTTTTTTAAGAGTACCTCTCAACGTAAATTTTTGCAGCTAGTCCAGTTTTTTTTAAATTTCAATTTGGTTCTTGATAATATTTTTTTGAAATTCGGGAAAAATCGGGACATTTTTGTTACTTTTTTTTTAAACTGCCGTATCTATATGTTATTACTATTAGTTTTTAATTTTTAAAACATCGCAGTATACCTCAGAATGTACTCTTTCTTACGGTACTATTATTTTTGAAATCGGTTAATAATTGAATTGGATGCGATCAAAAGTTGTTCATACAAAATTCGGAATCTTTGGATATTTTCGCTACTTTTTGTTACAACCGTTAACTAAAACTGTCATATCTATATCGTATTACAATTAGTTTTTTATTTTGAAAATAGCGTAGTATACCTCAGACTATACTCTTTCTTACGGTACTATTATTTTTAAAATTGGTTCATAAATAAATTCGATGCAATCAAAAGTTGGTGACACAAATTTCGTATTTTTCAGTTCGCTCAGCAAATTCGCGGAGCATTGTATTCGCACAGGCGCCTCAATCCCATGATAGTACTTTACGCAAGTCCAACTTGATTGGCTAATCGGATCACATGACCTAGATACGTATGTCATCAAGGTTTATAGTTGTTGGCGATTTATCTCTTCCTTTCTGCTTTCTTCTTTTCTTTTCAGATCCATGGCTATGGGTGGGTAGAGGTGGGAGCCGAAAATTTTATCCTTTTATTATATAAGTTAATAATTATATAAGTTAGTGTTTTATGTATGCTTTTTGTTACATCAGAATGGTCCTAAGCCAGCTGTGGATACGACACCATCATCCTAAAGCAAAGGGGACGGCAGAGGGGCGGAAAAATATCAGCTGGTAGTGAGTTCAGGAGTGGTTCTTAGATTATTTATGTAAAATCAACGGAAGCTTGGAAAAATATGAAAAGGGTATTAAAAATTAGGAAAAGTAAATTAGAATGAAAAGGAATTAAATTGGAATTATTTTTAAATAATTTGTAGGATCTAAAAATTTTTCCGCCAGCTGGGTTGGAACTCGGGAAGTCATCCTCCGCTGCCGACGCTAATCTAAAGGTGGGTGACTTTAGCCATTAGGCCATCGTTGCTTCACGAAAAGAAGCTCTTTAAAGTATAAGTACCCTTAATATAAGTTGGCAAGAAATACTACTAACAACAACCATACAACATATATATGAGGAGCAAATCAGAGTCAACTTGTCGGACACTTACGCTGTACGCTGAGGCGCTAGTGTATGTATTGTATTTCTACGAAACAACGCTCATATTCAAAATCAAATGGTTACTGCAACAATCAGATTGGCGAGATATCCAAGTGAAGCCAAGCCCGTGAAACTAGCCAATCAAGTTGGACTTGCGTAAAGTACTATCATGGGATTGAGCCGCTTCTGTATTCGCGGAGGGTTGCATTTTTGACTATCAGGTTTGCCAGATATCAAATTTATCGTAGCAACAATTGCCATAAAAACGATTTCTTTTTATTTGGCGAGGAAAAAGGCTCGCTTTTTTCCCTCTGTCCTCAGACGGTTTACCGATAAAGTACAAAGTACACATCGTAAAGTTTGGAGATTAACAGGGTTTACTTAAAATTGTACAGGGAACAAGATTTTTTACTCATGCAGCTATTAGTTTAGGGTGCATTAAGTGTTAAAGTAAAAAAGAGTGAAATCACTTGCGTAAGAGGTATTGGTTTGCGAAGCAAACCAAACGGGAAATGCGTAGCAATCCCCGGGAGTCGGCGAGCAGGGGGGGGGGAGGCTTCGCTGTGACGTCATGGACCGTAAAGAAATCAGGATAATACAAATTATTCTGATAATTTCACTCTGCGAAAGGAATGTTGGTTTGCGAAGCAAACCAAATGCCATATGTAAAAGAAGTGTTGGTTTGCGAAGCAAACCACATGGGATTGCGTAGCAATCCCCGGGGGTTGGCGAGCGTAAGCGAGCAGGGGGCGTAGCCCCCTAGTACTGTAAAAAAGTCTAGCTTTTTATATTGTCCATGACCCCTCTAGTAGGCGTAAACTACTTGCTATCCCTTGAATTGACTATGGCCAATGGCTTAGCTATAGTGATTTTTCAACTACTTTTTTTAATTGAGACAAATACAAAATAACACAATCAGGGTTGCAACAAAATCCTCGAAAAAAGTTCCCTGATATTTCCCTGATTTCCATGATAGTGTGACAAAATTTTCCCTGATTTTACAAATCCCTTAAGAAATGTCGGGATTCGTAATTGGTATCGATACAAAAATCCACACGATAATATTTTTAATTATTTAGGGTCAGATGGGGTAAAAGGATCATTCTCCAAAAATATTTCGTATTTTTTCTCATCAGATATTTCAATTGTTATTGTAAGGGTTGGAACCCTTAATGGAACTCTAACAATAGCAATTGAAAAAAGTGGTAAAAAATATAAATATTTTGATAGTGAACTTTTTACACCTCTGTCCCTACACTATTCAAATATACATCAAAATCAAATGTAAATATACATTAAAAAAATTGGTACAGCTTCAGTCTACGTTTAAAGCGGTGGCAACGGTCTTGGCGTGTTTTTTTTTAATTTTTTAGCGCACTTCTAGTAGCGAGTTAGGGAAGGTTAAGGCAACAAACCTGCATTACGATTATTACGGTTTCCATGGCAACCTCGGCAAGCGAAAAGTTAAACCTTTAGGCCCGGTGCACACATCCGGTTTTTCAACGTACGGTGCTGCTGCCGCAAAGTAAGTGCGGTCTGAGGAGATACATTGGATTCAATGGAATAGAGTAGTGCACACATGCCTCCGGCGCCGTTGCGGCGATGCACGTCAACCGTGCGTGCAATTTGTACAGCAGTTCCCCACGGCGCAGCACCTCGCCGCACACGCTTCTCCGGTCTGAAGTAATTATTAAATGGTTGATCCAGTAACTTCTATTTTGTATGTTTCAAAATTTACTTTTTTTACACTAAGTTAGCGAAATAAAAACGTTTTCTTCGAAAGAATATTTATCGCGAATGGCGCGAAATGAGTACTTGTATGCACCGGGCCTTGGACTACGGCCAGTACAGCAGTTGTACCATGATCGCGCCAAGGAAGAATTTAGACAACGGCCAGTACATTGAAAGTTATAAGGATCGCGCTTGTTATATCGATAGTCGTAGTCAGAAGGTTAAATTTTGATTTTGAATACCTAATATTATAAACGGAAGTGTTTGTCAGTCTGTCTGTTTCCTGCACGCAAAGTCCTGACGAATCTATGGCACTTACATAGCAGGTAGTTCCAAATGTTTTGCAATTTTTGGGTCGCGGTGAATTTTAAAATTCAATCTAGAACATTTTAAAATGAATTTGATGAAATGTAATTATTATTGAATGCAACAGCATAGAAGATCACAGATTCTAAATTTATTTTTTTCGTTTCCGTTATCATTTTGTGCGTAGGAATAATTTTACAATAGACGATAAAAAACAAATAAATTTTTAACTGGAGTTATTTAGTTTCTTTTTCTATTTTCTAGACTGTTAAAGATAGAGTAAAAATTTCAACGGATTTGAAATCTGCGCAAAATTTCACAATAGATCCATACCTAAAAATATGTTTTTCTTTATTTTGATATAATTTTTAAATTGAATATTTTCAAAGTTTTCGCAAGAGATTGTGACGTTTAGAGAGATTTTCAGCGAAAGAATAAAAAAACATTTTGACTGGCATTGTTTAGTTGTTTTTTTTTTGCAAAATCGGCATCGTTTAAAGATAGATTGAAAATTTAAACATATTTGAAATTTGACACCAGATAGATACGTTTACCTTATACGTTTGATTTTCTTTTAATAAATAATTTTTCAACTAAATATTTATGTTTTCACAAGATATTGTGACGTCACGCCGAATTCCCATTTGGTTAGCGAGAGGCAAACCAACAAACATCACTGGCAACTCCGTTATGTCTGTTACCCAATTTGCGAATCAAATCATAGCTCACAATATTCATAATTTGGTTTGCTTCGCAAACCAAATGGAAATTCGCAGGGAATTCATTCCAATAGGCTACGAATTCTCATTTCGTTTGTTTATCAAACCGTATTAGTAGCAATCACCGGGGATTAGCGAGCAGAAACCTAATTAGTTAGCACCTGACCCCACGAAAATAACTGTCACGGGCAACGCCGCGCTGGCCCACGCAGTGGCTAGTATTCTTTAAAGTTCTTTCAAAATTCGTTGAACTGTCGGTTGATTTCATTGGTTCATTTGAAATAATTCCTTCCTTGGCGAATTTAGAAGTGCACCAAACAAGCGCCAAGGCCGTTACACCGCTATAAACGTAGACTGAAGCTTTACCAAAAAATTCTACAAAAATTTAATTGCAAGCAAAAAATATTAATTTAATACACAAAAGAAACATCATTAGTTACACAAATTTGAAATTGTATACCACAAGTTGTATCGCTGGTGTAACGTATACTTCCGGAATATCTTTTAAATATAATGATAGTATTTATTTTTCCTTATTCCAAGACATTGTGATACTTCCTGTGTTTATTTATACTTCTTATTACTCTTGGAAATGATATCTTTTCTTTTGACATATTTATGTGAGCTTAAATGGTTTTCCCGGAAGTTTATTTTTTCTTTTATGTGTGTATAACGTTGGTGAAAAGTTATTTTTTAAAAACTACTTAGTAGTAGTGATGGGAAAAATGATTCTTTACAGGGATCGGATCGGAACCGCTCGCTCACTAAAAAGAGCTAGCTCTTTTTCATGACTCACCGCTCCTTTCAGATGTATAATAATGTATATAACATATCGAGATGTCTCTAATATTATAAAAGAAAGTGTTTGTTTGGGGCCGCAAAATCCCGACGATTCTATGGCACTTGCAACAACGAGATTTGGCACACAGGGAGTCCGAAGTATTTGCAATTTTTGGGTCACGTTTTATTTTAAAATTCAATCTAGAAGATTTTTAAATAAATTTCATAATTTTACTCTCCATCGATTTTTCAAACGCTGAGAACGTTTTCTACTCATGCGACTAATCTCACTCATCTCTATCTCTACTCATGCGACAGGATTCTAAAATTCAATCTTTTTAAATACATAATTTGGTTGGGGTTTTAAGGCGTAAAGGGCCATTTGAATATGAAGGAAGAAAGCAATTGACCAAGAGAATTTTCATCTGCCCGCCAAAAAATAAATTTCGTTGGTTAGCATTAAAAAACAAGCTAACACAATGTGATTCACTATTTAGCGCAGCAAATGAACAATAAAACACACAAAGTGTAAGAGATAAAGGAATGAAATAATTAAAAAAATATGCAACTGACTGGTAATTATGACCGACCCATAATTCATTATCCTTCCATCAATCCAAATCCAAATGGAAAATGCTGATGGTTCTCCAGGATTGCTAGAATCTTACATTAGATTGGCGACAAGAATGGCTTAGATGCTTCCTCATTCATTACGATGAGAAAATTTCTCAGCCAATCACGATCAGTACCTAAATGTCACGTGGGTTAATGGAATATAGTAATACCCCAATCTCAGGATTAAAATTTATCTCCTGCACAACTGTTATGTGGTGGTTGGTTGAAAACAAAAATTCCTATACATAAAAAATTATTAAATCCTGAAATATTCAAAGATTTGAAAAAAAGAATTGTCATTAGACAGGAAAGACAAAAAAACACTACTATGACCGAAGTGCAACTTCATTGAAATCTTTTAATCCTGGTGATAGCATATTGGCATATGATTTTAATAGAAAAACTTGGGAACCAGCTCAGATTGTGTCGATTTGTAAAAAACCCATTTCCTATGTTATTCAAAATAATTTAGGTAGATCCCTAGTTAGAAACAGGATCCATTTAAAACCCTCCAAAGTGCCTTTAACAATGTTAACACAATATGATATTGATATGCCTGAGGATTCTGTGACTAACTCTGTTATTGGTTATAATCCTGTAAAGCAAACGAGAGTTGGTCGTTTTGTACGAAGACCAAAATATCTCAATGATTATGTGTGTGACTAGTATCTTCAAAAGGGGATGTCACATGTCTAACTGTAACCACTGGTCCTTGTTGTTAGCGGTACCTCGCGTTCTATGTAGCTGTAGCCACTTTGTGTACAAGTTAGGCTTGCGTGCTAACTCCTATTTTCATGCTGTAAATAAACTATGTATTAATCAAGTCTTATTAGTCTCCTGCCTCTGGAACACACTAAACAGAGAAGACTGAATAGTTCAATTTACCTAGACATGTTACAGTTATGGTTGTTTCCGCAACTAGTCGCAGAAAGATTTTGTCTACCGACAAGACGGGGTCACCCCCTCATTGGAGCCTTGATGTTCGTGATTACCTGAACGCTGAACTCCCGCGTCGCTGGATTGACCGTGTTGGTGACAATGACCTCGTTTTCGTATCCTGGCCTCCTAGGTCGCCAGATTTAACGCCGTGTGACTCCTGCCTTTGGGGACACATTAAGGACATTGTTTATGTACCCCCACTACCAGAAACGATCAAGAGCTGAAGCAACGGATCAGTGATGCATTGATGAACATTGACGCGATCACGCTACAAAATGTGTGGAATGAATTGAACTATCGCCTAGACGTGTGACCAAGAGGGCACACATAAAACATTTGTAGAGTGAGCATAAAACTTGAATATTTTGTGGTTAATTTCATATATCAATCATATTTGTAAGTATAATACTTTTGAATAAATCGTGTTCTGAAAATGAATGATTTTTTGTAGTAACCCTGTATATATCTTGCGAAGCACTGTCCTCTAACAATTTATTAAGAATATCTTTATCAACTTCACGAATCCTCTTGAATTTATCTTCTAATTGATCAAGTAATGACTCTAATACTTCCACATTCGGTTCTCTATATTCCATTTATTTTTTCAAAGATGTGAAAACTCGAGTAAGTGGTGTTCGTCTAGACTTTAAAATCTCCATAGCAGTATTCAAACGTAAATTTTCGCTCTTTCACTCTAAAATTCCTCAGGTCCCTGTTCGGGCGCCAGTAAATTTCACAAATATGACAGTAATTTCTACCCGATATTATGCATCGCCCTAAAATGAAGGTTGAGGCCAAAACTCATGGAAAAGGCGAATCTACAAAGAACACATTTATTTACTTCACTAAACGAGCACATAACACCACAGACAGAAGCCGAAATTAAAAGACTATGTTTGCCTTCCCATCAAGCATTGCGCCGCTACCTGAATTAAACATAAACAAAACATTCGGCGACTGTTGTTGACAGGCAAAGGGATATATATTATACACGATGAGAGGCCTTATTTCTGACAAGCGCTTTAAAGCGGCTTGATTGATTACAGTACAATCAGACAAGTCATTTAGTTCTGCAATCATTCAGCTTTATTAAACGTATTAGAAAAGCAGTATGGTATTCCTTGGAAATTTCTTTCCTTATGTCAGCTCAAGAAATCTTGAGTTATTTTGTTACAAATAGGAGTCGCAGCATATCTTCTGTACTTTTGCTTTAACAAATGTTTTAGTGTTAAAGTAACATTGCGAAAGCATTATTGTAATTTAAAGGTAAGACATATTCAATGTTAGAATTTAAATAATACATTCGATGATTTTTTCACTAAAGAAATTCCATTGAAATATTACTGTGAAAAGTATGTTATTTTTGTTCTTGTTGACATTACAACAGTGATATCTCTATTTGAGTTTCTACCAACACTGATTAATGATTTAATGTCTTAATCTCATTATTAATAATATAGTTTCATGTAGTTATTCACAAGTATATAGTTAATACACTTTTTAAAAACTATGAGCACGCATAGTCGACAGAGTCAGAATCGAGAGGAATATTCACCGATGTGCTTCAAGAAAATCAAGTTTAAATCTAAGAAGTTCAGAAAAAATCGAAACGTTTACAAAAAAATCGACGTTTTAATTTCTAATTTAAATGTTTTGTAAGTTTTAAAATTCACCATAAAGTCATCTGGTAAATATTGTATTAAAAAAAAAGTTCTGATTTTTTAAAAATCAAGTGTTAATTAATCAAAAGTTATTAGCATAATAAATTAATTAGTTATAATTAATATATATTGATCGTATTAATATAATTAATTAGTTATAATTAATATATATTGATCGTATTAATATAATTAATTAGTTATAATTAATATATATTGATCGTATTGATATAATTAATTAGTTATTGTATTGATATTATTAATAATATATATATAATAATTCTCTTATGATACAGAGATGGCTCAAAATGCACACATGTCAGCTCTGCCTTGTGTGGATCAGCCACTTTGAACCCTGCCCTGTGGGTTTTCTGTTTTTACGGCCTAATTCTTTGCCATATTTGTAGTATTAAAACATTTTTCTCGCCTTAGACACAAGTTCAGAAACTATGCTGATTAAAATAATGTTCTGGAGTGCTTAGCTCTTGCTGTATTTAACATCTAAAGGCAACTCGCCCGTCGTGGCTTTGATGTCTCCTTTTGTTGAATACCTGGTCACTTTGTGAAAGAATGCAATGAGCTGGTTGATGATGCAGCAAAGAATGAGTGCTGTGACCTTTTTGAGTTCTCACACTCCATGCAATGATCTCCGACAAGCTGTCCGATATATTGTGTAAAACGACTCGATTCCTCTCAATCGTAAAATTTTTTTGTTTGGTCTTTAGACACTGGATTTCATCTTTCAAAACATATTTTGATGTTGATAGGAAGAAATTAATGTATTTGAGTAATATACCGGGCTATTAGCGGTATTTTTAATTAGTGTCTCACTGGAGCAACAAAACGGGCTATTGGCGACCGTTGGGGATCAACCCCGAAGGGATAGATCAGAGGACAACACCTCGTAATTCTGAACCACCATTATATTTATTAAATAATAAGAAACATTTTGTGTATGTGTTAAATATGCCATTTAAATATAGGAAGCAAAAGAAATGTAGTTTTCTTATCGCTACTCCAAGGCCTCTTTAGTAGGATTTCATTGTCACTCGCCATAATTTTTTTCTTCCAAGTTTCGTATCGTGCTGTTGCTGTTTCTCGCAGTAGACCGAGTATTGAAAGCTCATGTAATTTAGCGTGGAATACTTGAAAATTAAGATCGCAGTTGTGTGTTTTGAAAGGAAATTTGAACTGTGTTTCTTGGAATTGTTGGATTATAAAAAATGTCGACGGACAATATTAATAAATCTCGATTTCAGCACTTTAAAAACAAAGGAAAAGATCAAGATGTAAGTCCTTCGGTTTGTAAATTTATCCCCTACGCGGTTGCAAACGGTTAAGCCTAATATTTGTTTTCAGCTCATGTTGACCGGCATTATTTAAACACGTATCATGTTAAAAACTTCATATTAATGTGCTTTGTTTTTAGCCTTAAAATTATTTCTGCATAAGAATTCATTTTTGCTTAAATGTTTTACACGAGCATTCTGTTCTGAATAACGAGGGGTATAATTGTACACGGATTTAAATAATAATACTGTCAATACACATTTTCGACGTGTTACGAAATCGAAACAGTAGCTTTGTATCTTCCATTCAGAAAATTACGACTTGTAACACAATTTAATTAAGGCAGTGAAATTTTATTTGACTGCTTTAATTTTATAGATGAGATATGATAGAAAAATATTTTAAAACTGTTTCTCAACAAGTTTTGAACTTTAATATACCTGAATTTCGGAACTTTTTTTACGGTACTTTTGTAACGTCAAACGTGTTTTTATTTCATCGTGTTTTATACATGTAGATTGAGAATGAATGCTCTTATAAAACAGCACATTGATCGAGATCAACATTGTGAAAAAAAATCTGAGCAATCCAGACAAGTTCGCTCATTTGCCCGAAAATATTATGAATAACTATGAAATAAATATTTGCTGTGCTGCTTTTCTATCATTTTCTATTACATTCAGTTATGTAGAGTTGCGAACAGTATAAATTTTTATCATGTTTTTTAAAACTTTAAGCTGTGTAATGATTCTGGTCTATATTCAATGTGCTGTCCACTTGACATAAGAATAGGAGGCAATTTTTAATTAACTAGAAAGCAGTTCTCAAGATTATACACCTAAAATTAATGTATTTACATTATACGTATAAATATATGTAAAAGTGCATTTAAAAACGTATTTTTATATAAAGTAACAGCTGTACAATTTTCCAGCTTATTCTGAAAGTGAATTTTCCTATTGGTTATAAAATGCTGATAATTTGTTATTTTTAATGAACTCTCAATGGGGTTTGAACCAGCAATAACTGCAACTTATGTATGTATTAATATGAAAAACATTTTATTAGAGTAATAATGCTCTTCATGTGAACATCAAATTCAATGGTGTCTTTGAGTTGTGTAAGAGTAGTGGATTAGCAACTTCAGGGTTGCTAGTTCGAAACTCAATACAACCAAAGACTGTCGTGTTTAAGTGGACTGGTGCATGTTTATTCTAATGGCCTCAAAATTTCGTCATATTGGTACTGTGTGGAAGTTTGGAAAGTGGGGTGCCAGGTTAGTAGTTGATCCTGTCATTTGTCTGAGGTTCAAAATTACGAGGTCCTTGGATCTTCCTCCATTAGGGTTGGTCTCAGACCTTTGCCAATAGCCTGTTGTGTTATTTCATTGTGATAAGTCGACTATATACCAATGATGTCTGTTGGTGTTCGGCCTAGCTTATTCAAATATGGCCTTAAAGTGTCAGTACTTTAAATCTATACAAATCACACTTGCATACAAAACATGACACTAAGTAAGTTTTACAGAAGAGCCCAAGCTGTTAAAATCTTCAAGTCTATTTCATTTTAAATTAAAAATGTATAGGATGATATTGTCTAATGTAGAGGTGCACAACCTACGGGCCACATGCGGCCCGCGAATCATTAATTTACGGCCCTTAAACTCATTTTGACAAAACTTCCAAGGGGATTTAAGTTAAGAAGACAAACATTTAGAATCAGTCTTAAGAGTTTCTACTAGCAGTATTGAACCTAAAATACCTAAATTAGTTAGTAAAACTCAGTATCAGCCATCCCATTAGCAAGCTGTAACATAATTATTATTTATGGTTTAGAAATTTTAATATTAAATATATTTGATGCTGTAATTTTTATTTCTAATTTTACTGATATCATTAACATTTCTGATACTCATCTTTATTGCTCGTTGTACTATTACTGTTATTAAATTTATAACCCAAAATAATATACTGAAGTACATATGACGTTCTTGAGACACATTCTTAAAAGAAATTTAAATGATTGATCACTGCAAATGTTTGTTAACTTCTTTTTTAAACTGTTCAAAATATCATTCATTTAGCTCTGTAACAAGCTCCTAGATTTTTGAGAAAACACTTGTAAGTTTAATCTTAAATAAATAAGTGATTATTTTTTACTATACATATTAAGTGTAATAACAGCTGTACATAATTGGGTAGTACCACTTTCATTGTGTCTGTGCTATAACTTTGCGGCCCCCCATGTCTCATTCAACAGTGCGAGTGGTCCTTCTCCCAAAAAGGCTGTGCACCCCTAGTCTAATGTATGATGACTCATGATCTAAAATATGATATTGTCTAATCTAAAATTGGTTCCAAATATTTTATACCAAATGTGGATGTATTTTGCAAGAAACTTTAAAATCCATTGCTTTTTAATGTACTTGGAATGAATTTAATGACACAAATGTTTTAATGTAATTGAAACAAATGTAATGATTTAATGATGAACAAATGTTTTAATGTAATTGAAACGAATTCATGAACAAATTAAAATATTATCTTGTGTCCATATTTTAAGGTATTGAAGGGAAAAATTTGCTTCTTTCGATCCTACTGGTCAGAACTACTGGGTCGCAATTGCTCAGGGAAAGTGGAGAAGAAAATGAAATGAATTGATTTGGGGAATGTGCTTTTTCCCTTTTTCTATGGGGGTCCTTCGAGGAACCATTGTTGCTTTTCCTCAATGTAGGGGTAAGGGGAAACTACTGGTCATCCTTCAGTTTCGCAATGTGTGTTTGCCTGAGAAATTGATGCCATTATAGAACTTATTTATTCTTTACACAGTTATCTCTACTATTATAAAAGGAAGTGTTTGTTCCTATGTCTGTCTGTGTGTCTCTATTTACTGTCCTGACAAATCTATGGAACTTACAACAGTGAGATTTTTTACACAGGTAGTCCGAATTTTCTATCACACACAAATTCTAAAATTCAATCTAAAACATTTTAAAATGAATTTAATAGTTTTTTTCACCCTTATACCTTTTGTTCAGGAGAAAGAAGGGACCAGAATTTTGCTATTTTCTCCTGACGTCGCGTCACTATTGACGCCAGCCATTGGAGCCATGCCAAGTATTTTTCACCTTCTGTCTCCTTGCAATTAAATGGGAATGCGTAGCAATCGGGGTTGGCGAGTGTACGAATATGGTCGCATTAGACAATGACATCACAACCTTTACGTTTTTTAGTGCTTTTTCTATCTCAGCTTTGTTTAAAATGGGATGAAACTTTCAACGGATTTGAAATCTGAGGAAAATTTTACATTATAAATCAATACCTAGAACATTTAATTTTCTTTTAAGAAATAACTTTTCAATATTTTTGAAGAGATTATGATGTCACGTGTTGATTGGATCTCTTCGCAATTCGAATTTCGCCGCATTTGGCAATGACGAGGTCATTATGGCGTTGCCCGTGCAAACTAACATCACTTCTCAATTAAATGGGAATGCGTAGCAATCACACTTGGGTTGGCGAGCAGTGGTGTTGGTTTTCGAAGCAAACCAAATGGTAATTACTGGGGGTTCATTTTTAATACAGAGAGAAATAATTTTTCAATTAAATATTTATATTTTAGAAGAGATTATATATGATGCCACGTCGATTGGATCTCTTCGCAATTCGAATTTGGCCGCATTTGACAATGACGAGGGCATTATGGCGGTGCCAGTGCAAACCAACACCACTTCTCAATTAAATGGGAATGCGTAGCAATCACACTTGGGTTGGCGAGCAGTAACCATTGGATCTGCGTTGCCAGTGGTGTTGGTTTTTGAAGCAAACCAAATGAGAATTTGTAGCAATCATCTGGGGTTCATTTTTAATATCGAGAGAAATAAATTTTCAATTGAATATATATATTTTTGAAATAGATTATAACGTCTTGCTGATTAGATCTCTTTGCAATTCGAATTTGGCCTCATTTGACAAGGCCATCACAGCGTCGCCCATGCAAACCAACACCACTGGCACCAGGGGTTTGTGAACAGTGGTGACACATGACCCCATGAAAAAAACTGTCGTGGGCATTGCCATACATTGGCTAGTGTGTGTAGTTATTCATTTTAAAATATGCATATCTTAAAATATTTTGGTAATTGAAGAGCTGAGTAGATGAACATGTTAAGTTACAATTTAGTAAATTTGAGGTAATTAGCTGTAAAGTTAATAGAATGCCCCTTTTTATATCAGTTCACTTATTTCCTGTTTTTCCGGCCATGTTATGAAGAAATAACGTTTTTTAAAAATCTATGTTTCATTTACGTAGTCGTATCAGATGTAATTTGTCTGAATAGAGGTGATTTTGCATTTTTTTTTGCACATGACATCATCTATTCACATCAAGGAAATAGTTGTAATTTTGTGGAAGAACATGTTATGTGCATAACCGACTATATCTGCTCAGAAGGCAAAATGTTGTAAGTTACTTTTTTTAATTTTTCGTGACAGCAATTTTAAGATTCAAGTTTAATATGTTCTGTGGTTTTTGATTTATTACAATTTTACCACCTTTGTTTTCTCATAATCTGAAAGAAAAAGACAACATTTTGCCACCTTCTAAACATTAACAAACCAGACTCCAGGATGGGATTTATTCAATTTTTTGGGAAAAGTGACCTATAACATTTCCATCTGTGAGCACTGATATTATCATTCTGATTAGTTTGTAGATGACACATTTAAGGATGTATGGTAGACTACTGATTAATCCAAGTTTTGTAATATTAAAGATATATTTGTTAGCACAGTTTGTGACAGAAAAAGTAATAGAAAATTTTATTTGAGAATGTAAGAGTCCATAAACAACTATAACGCAAAAATCATTACAAAATCTGTGCAATTAGTTACTAAATTATAAAAGTTAATAAATCATTGTTTTCTTTTTAAATTAAAGATTCATTGAAACATCGAAACTCATTGCTAATGTAAGGAATCAGCCGTTGTAAGTTGTCAATCTTTTCGATTGTTAGCTTTCCTCTATTTTCCTATGTCCTTTCCAATTCTGTACCATCTCCAATGACATGCTCTTCCATTCCAATTTTCTTCATCAATTCAACGTTTTTGAACGATTTGTGTATTTGGATCATGGCAATCCTTGTACATATACAAACCAAACTCTTCTACCCGAATTCACCTCGATCGCTCTCAAGATGCCAGGGGTGAAAATCTTCCGCGTTTACGCGGATTTTCGCTTTTCTTTTTCTTTTTAGAAGTTCCGCTTTTTCTACAATTTTTTTTTAGAATTAAATAATATGGAATTAAAAGCCAAACAATAAATGTTAAAAAAATAATAAGGAAAGTGTGAATATCCTAACTTACAGGAATGAGATTCTTCTGACTTTTCTGGTATTTCCGACTTTTCTTAAACTTTTGAGAAAACAACAGATTTTTTTTATAAAAATTTTTTTTTGTCTTTTGCTTTTTTTTTGTCTTTTATAAACGTAAAATGTGCTAAATGAGACATATATTGCCAACATTTACTCCTAAATTTTGTCAAGCTGATATAAATCTATATATATAAAACACTAACGTACCTGGACCCAAAATCGACGTTATTTGTGTATCGTCGAATGCCAACAATCAACGTAAATAAAATAACCCAGATATTTTGAATTCTTGCTGTTTTCAAATAGCAGAGGTCATTTTCTATGCAAAATAAGGATTTAAATTGTAATATTTATGTTTGAACTTTTTATTTCTTCCTTTGATGCAAAAGTAATTTACACGTAATTTTGCTACCCGGTAACTGGCCACGTCAGAATTAATGTTTACTTTTTTTAATTTTATTTAGAATTCCGCATTTGGGTATTTGAGTAGACTGCAAGATGTTGCGGACATATTTGAGGATTCCCAAGTAGTTTAAATATGTGTTCTTTTTGTTAATAAATCATTGTTGTCTTTGTCAATATCGTTGAAAAGTCTTTTGTCGCATTATTCTATTTCACAATATATTCAGGAAGTCGAAATTCAACGCGTTTGAATAGATACGTGCGTGTTTTTTTTTTCAGATTTTTGCATTTTTTTAAGGATAGGAATTTTATTTTTGTTTGCATTATGTGTTCCGGTATATTACCTATTGCAGAAATATTATTTAGAAGTTCGATTTTAATGATATGTCTATTTCCTGTAAAATATCACTAAACATGGGTAATTTTGTAGTGGTATATGTATATTTCGACCAACTTTCCTTAATATTTGATTGAATACGCAATGATTTGAAGAATTGTTTCATAAAAATAAATAAAATATACAAATCAAAATATGTTTAATTATGGTGTGTAAAAAGTTATAAAAAACCACTATTACACATCGCCGAGCGCTAGCCGGGGCAGCCCGGCTAGTCTTGCAAATTCCTCTTTGAAAAGAATTCTTTGTGAGATTATTAGTTTAATGGCAAACCTGGATTTTGAACTAGTTAGCATTCGTTGTTGCTGTAAATTTCGTAGGTAAAGCAATGGTTTCCTAAGAAAGCAGAGCTGTTATCTAACGGCCTTGATGCGGCGGAAAAGGTATAAATGAAATATTTTAAGTTGATCAGCTTTTAATGTGATTTTTCTTTCTACCAGAAAATAAGATGCTCGTTTTACGGACAAGGTTATTTTGTCTTTTATGGCAACCTCGGCAAAGGGAAAGTTGAAATTTTCATTTGGATTATTACAGAAAGTACTTTCAAAATCCATCAAAACTTCTTTGGCAACTTTAGAAGTGCGCCAAGGCGGTGGTCACCGTTTTATATGTATATAGATTGCAGCTATTTTTTACAACGGGAAATTTTCAAAATGATGCTTCTTTTAAGGTCAATATTTATAATTGTTTTAATAAGTTTAATTATTTCTTGGAAATGAGTTATTAATTGAAAGTTTTACTTGATTTAATTAGAAAATAAGAATATTTACTGGAAAATATAAACAGACATAAATTGATTAGAGATTTTGAAAAAAGGTATTTTGTATTCGAAAATAGGTTGTAAATTTAAACTGAATTAAGTTATATTTTATTTACCACGGGGCTACAGCTTCAGTCTATGTATATAGAGGTGGCAACGGCATTTGCGCTTTTTTTTGGGGGCGCACTTAAGTTGCTAAGGAAAGAATTATTTCAAATGAACCAATGAAATCAAACGACAGTTTAATGGATTTTAAAAGAACTTTCTGGAATATTCAAAATGAAAATTTTAAACTTTCCGCTTGGCCGTAATACAGATGGATTACATTAACCTGTCATTACTCGCTATTAGAAGAGTGCCAAAAAAGCGCCAAGACCGTTGCCACTGCTATAAACGTTAACTTAAGCTGTACCATTTTTATTTTTGGTGTCTACTTATTTTTTTCATTCGACATTTATGCTATTTATCTTTTGTAACAGCGTTTTTATATCCTGTTAATTTCATTTTTGTATCGAGGTTTTGGAAAAATTGCACCATTGATTAGATGTTCAAAATCATTCATAAAAATTATATTTTCAACTTCATGCAACTTTTTATGTACTGTTTACAGAGTTGCCAAAATATTTTTTTCTGTGTGAAATCCGGTTTCATATGCGTCTTTTTTCTTTGCAAAATTTTAGTTTACCCGTATTTTCACTTTTTGTTCTTTTCTCACTCACACACTGTAACTACAAAGAGTGTGTATAACTGTTACCGGCTTCCCCCGATCATATCCTCGATTGCTTGGGGCTCACTTTGGCGGATGTCCTTGATTGCCCACTCCTGGTGCTTGACTTTGCTAGAGTTCATGGTCTCATGGATTTGATCTAGCTGCTGCTAGATCCTGAAGGATTAGACACAACAACAGAGTGTATGAATAGATGCAAAAGAAATTGAATAAAGTGCTTTTGAATTGTGAAAATACATGCTTGTTTTAAATACATATTCTGTACCAGTGGATCAGCCGCAATGAGGGGGTTATGTGTTAAAGTCTCCCCCCCCCTTTCAAAGACAAATTTTAATGTTTTATATTGGACTTTATAGAGCTTGTAAAGCTAAGTAATAGGCAAAAATACATGGGTCAATTCCATATCAAATCAACCAATAAAAAAATTTATTTAAACCTTGAGGTTTTGAAAATGTATTATATTTAGTGATTGTGTTCAGTATGACCAAAAATACAAAGTTTTAATTTTTTAGGACCTTTTGTTTTTGAGTAATAAATTTTTGAAAAATGCAAAAACACCAGTTTTTAGGAACGTTTTGATATATTTAAATGCACATAACTCAAAAACCGTTAGTCGTAGAAAGCTCAAAATTGCACCATTCTCTTTAAAATTAAAAGGGCTTTAATTTGATGTATAGCTTGAGTGTTCCACATCGCTTTATATTTTTTTAAATTAAAAAAAAAAAGTTTTTTTATAAAAACAAAACAAAAATCGGAATTTTTAACTATGATGGAAAAAATGTATTGTGCACTAAACCTCAATAGTAAGTTGTGTATAAAGTTTCATGATGGCATTTCAATGGTGTCATTAAAATAATTTTTTATCTGAATTGAGACACGTGAAAATTCTGTTAATTCTTTACTTGTTACCATAGATAAAAATTAATCCCTTTACCAACACTCTATTTTATTTAAATTTCATTTACCCTATTTGATTTAAACAACAAATTCAACTTACTTTATACTAAAGGAATAGTTTATCTTTTAGCACTTGAAATTAGTAAAGGAGAGTTCTCTTTGCCAAAACTTGTGCTGCTTCAGCCATCTCATCTGCTGGAACTTGGTAGGTTCTAACCTGTTGCTGTGGTTAGATGTAATTTGCACAAAATATAGTTCATTGGCAGTGTTAAGGTATCTGCTCTCCTAGGACATGTGAATGATATCGATGGTCTTTTGGGGGTGAAGAAAGGAAACACGAATTTCTTTTTCAACATCGTCTTTAGAGTCAACATGTGCCAACCACCACTCTTTATCGTAAGCACAAGCGCCAAAACCCACAATTTCTTCAAATGGAATGACTTTATCACCAGGGCTGATTTGTAACCCGTGTTTTTCTGAATCATCAGAAAATGAGTAGATTTTAGTTTTAACCCTATTTAGATCTAGAGGAATGAAGGCATGGAATTTCTGGGTCCCTGACACAGCTTTTTCAAAGTTTGGTTTTAGAATAATTTCTTTATTTATATACTATTCATTGATTACATAAAAAATGTCATGTATGCCAAATTTTTCACACCCCACTGAAAAAGCTGAAAAGGTGTTAGAATTTGGTTTCCTAAATGATTTTGGAGGTTGGCTATGGCAGCTAGCCTTTTTACCGTACCCCCTACTCCATCACCAACTCCCTTCCCATGTAATGTGGCATAAAAGTGCCACCCAGCCTCAAGTCAATCAAAGTCCTCTTTGTGATAGCATAGGTTCAGAAAATTCTTACAATTTTTGTACTGTGCAGTTGAACCATCTGAAAAATAGTGCCACTTTTTCAAATCTCTTCTATTGATTTGGCAAATAATTTCTCAGACATAGAATTAACTTTCTGGAAAGCATAAACGACGCCAGTATGTGTGTTAACCCAAAATTTGAAAATTGGAAGAGTTTGTGATGGAGTAAGGGGTAAGGTAAAAAGACTTGCTGCCAAAGCCAGCCTCAAATCCATTAGAAAACCAAATTCTAACACCTTTTAAGCCTTTTCAGAAGGGTGTGAGAAATTTGCCATCCATCAAATTTTTTTATTTAACCAATGCAGAGTATATAAATGAAGAAAAGATTCTAAAACCCAGCTTTGAAAAAGCTGTGTCATTCTCAGGGACCCAGAAATTTCATGCTTTCATTCCTCTAGATCTAAATAGGGTTAAAACTAAAATCTACTCATTTTCTGATGATTCAGAAAAACACAGGTTACAAATCAGCCCTGGTGATAAAGTCATTCCATTTGAAGAAATTGTGGGTTTTGGTGCTTGTGCTTACGATAAAGAGTGGTGGTTGGCGCTTGTTGACTCTAAAGACGATGTTGAAAAAGAAATTTGTGTTTCCTTTCTTCACCCCAAAAGACCGTCGATATCATTCACATGTCCTAGGAGAGCAGATACCTTAACACTGCCAATGAACTATATTTTGTGCAAATTACATCCAGCCACAGCAACAGGTTAGAACCTACCAAGTTCCAGCAGTTGAGATGACTGAAGCAGCACAAGTTTTGGCAAAGGGAACTCTCCTTTACTAATTTCAAGTGCTAAAAGATAAACTATTCCTTGAGTATAAAGTAAGTTGAATTTATTGTTTAAATAAAATAGGGTAAAAGAAATTTAATTAAAATAGTGTTGGTAAAGAGATTAATTTTTATCTATGGTAACAAGTAAAGAATTAACAGAATTTTCACACGTTTCAATTCAGATAAAAAAATTATTTTAATATGACACCATTGAAATACCATCATGAAACTTTTTACACAACTTACTATTGAGGTTTTAGTGTAAAATATATTTTTTCATCATAATTAAAAATTCCGATTTTTTTATAAAAAAAACTTTTTTTAATTAAAAAAATATTTATAAAGTGATGGGGAACAACACAAGTTATGTCAAATTATAGCCCTTTCAATTCTAAATAGAATGGTACAATTTTGAGCTTTCTACGACAAACGGTTTTTGAGTTACGTGCATTTAAAAGTATCAAAACGTTCCTAGAAACTGGAGGTTCTGAATTTTTCAAAAATGAAAGGTCCAAAAAAATTAGTACTTTGTATTTTTTTTATCTACTAAGCTGATACAATCTCATAAAAAAAAATCATGAAGATCTGAAGACATGTTTTGACCATCGGTTGATTCCATGTGGAATGACCCACATGCTTATCATAAGCACATATTCTGTACTTGTTTTGTAACCATGGGAAGTTATGGGTTAACGTCCCTACTTCTAAAGACAAATTTTATTGTTTTTAGTGGACTTTTTTTTATGGCTTTATCAGAAAAAATTTCTGGCTGCACCACTGTTCTGCACACACATTTGTACATAAATATACTATTCTTATTCAGTTTTTTTCTTTGTAGTTCAAAATAACGCTGCGTATATTTTCCTCTTTTTAACATTTTGACTGTTTTCACCCGTCTGGGGTGAAAATCTTCTGCGTTTACGAGGATTTCTGCTTTTTTTTTCTTTTAAGAATTTTTGCTTTTTCTACAATTTTTTCTTTAGAATGAAATTATGGAATTACAGCCAAAATAGAATTCTTAAAATCTTTTTCAAATTGTCATGGAATAAATGTAAAAAAATAATACGGAAAGTGTGAATATGTCCTTACTTCAGGGATGAGATTCTTCCAACTTTTGTAGGTATTTCCGACTTTTCGTAAATTAAAAAAAATTACAGATTTGTATCATTTTTTACGAAAAAATTCCGATTTGTTTTCTTTTACGTAAAATGCGCCAAATGAGACACATCTCAACAACATTACACTCCTAAATTTTGCCAAGTCTTGCAAATTCTTCTTTAAAAAGAATCCTTTGTGAGAAGCTTATTAGTTAACATTTAGAACCTAGTTAGTATACGTTGTTGCTGTAAATTTCGTCTATATAAAGCTACAGTTTCCTAAGAAAGTGGAGCTGTTATCTAGCGACTGTGATACGTCATGATGCGGCAGAAAAGGTATACATGAAATATTTAAAGGTGATCAGCTTTTAATGTGATGTTTCTTTCAACTAGAAAATAAGACGTTCGGTTATTTCGTCTCTAATGGCAACCTCGGCAAGCATAAAGTTTAAATTTTCATTTTCAATATTCTAGAAAGTACTTTCAAAATCCGTTAAAACTTCTTGCTTTGACGACTTTAGAAGTGCGCCAAGGCCTTGGCCACCGTTTTAAACTTAGACTGCAGCTATTTTTTTTGCACCGGAAATTTTCAAAATAATGCCTCTTTTTTAAGGGCAATATTTATGATTGTTTTATTAAGTTAAATTTTGTTTCTTGGTTATTACGAGTTATTAATTTTAAGTTTTATTTGATTTAAAGTTGGATTTAATTAGAAAATAATAATATTTAGGGGAAAATTATTGATATTATTCCAAATTGACGAACAAAATGTTCATTTTAGCACTAGAGAATCAACTTTATAAATAATTATCCATAGTTACTAAATCAGTCACCAATAATTAATTTTAGTAACTATATCAGTACTGCTAGTAGTAAGTATTAAACGATTGATTACGATCAGTCTTACTAGTTTCCACCCCAAAAAACATCAGCTTGTTTTATATGTAGTACTTTTCTATTTATCTAAATTTAAGTAGTCTCTATCTCTAATGTCGTTGAGCAAATGACATATAAATTGTACCTAACCTTGCCTGAAACTAATACAAAAATCTAATGTTTTGCAGTATTTGGTCAACATAACAAAGAAGGGAACTCTTAATTCTTCTTAATTGCTTAAATCGAAGTTATATAGTAATGAAAATCAATTTTGAGTTTGAAAGAACCATCTAAGGAAACAAATCGTATTAATTGTGTCATCCCCAAACCTACTTCTCAATGAACTAATAAACTAATAACGCGAATATAACCAGCGTTTGAGAAAAGGCCCTCTCAGCTTCAACACTAGTTGGTTTAGCCGTCGTTAAGTAGTCACACATAAGAGACATATTTTCCTTTGACTCCATTTCATATAATGAAGTAATTTCTTCATTATTTTCTCAAAATCTGTTTCTTTTCTTAAGTTTGTCTTTGCAATAGTGTTCATTTTTGTTGTTGTTGCAGAATTTGCTTTTCTAATTCCTTGTAATTAAAAAAATATTGATGATTTAATTTATTATTTCGGCTAGAATTCTCCAAACTGTTGATTGAAAAATATAAAATCGATTAATTCGCAATCGATTGCTTTTTAAACGATTTTGCGACTTTAAAGTTGGATTTGAATAATCGACAGGGTGGCGACAGAACCGGGAAATCAGGGATTTCTCAGGGAAGAATCATTTTCTGGAAAACTAAGGGAAGTTTCGTTTAACTCAGGGAAAAAGTTGGAACTTCGTTTTGCAAATGGCACCCATTTGGTACTTTACCGTAAGCCATGCGGGCGCCACTTTGAACCAAAATCAAAATGTCGCCAATTTTGTTTTCATTCCGAAAATGAGAAGTGTATTTTTTACGTAAACATCCAGAAAAAAGAGTTGTATACATTGTATACTGTTTTATTAAACAAACCTGTAACGGCCGGAAATCCTGTAACCGAAGTCTACAGCTGTGTCACGTTCCCTAATGTCAATAATAGGAACGTAGTGCCTTGCGGCTTTAAAAAATACTAACGGCCGGAAAAACTTGCAAAAGTTAAACATCCGGTTCCAATTTAATCAACATTTTAAAAAAATCATTTTTTTTCTAAAATACCTAGATTAGCGATTTTTATTTTGGTCCAAAATTGCGCCCGGTTAACGGAAAAGTACTAATTTAGATTATGCATATGTTTTTTAATACATATGTGTTAGAAGTTTTTTTTTTTTCGAAAATTTTCGAACTTCGTTTTCATGTTGAAAAGTTTGCGTTGCCCATTACAGTTCTTTTCGTGACTGATTCGTCTTTGTCAAATGCGGCCAAAATCGTTTGCGAAGAGATCCAATGAGCGTAACGTCACAATCTCCTATGAAAATATAAATATTTAACTCAAAAATTATTTATTAAAAGAAAATCAAACGTATAAGGTATCTATCTGGTATAAAAATTTTCCCCATATTTGAAATCCGTTGATATTTTCATTTTATATAATTTATATAATTTTAGTAACAAGAAAAAAGAATTCAAAAATTATAAATTCAGAAAGCTTTTTTTTTTTTTTTACTTTAAAATAGAAAATTAAATATTTTGTGACTAATGTAACAAAGGACACTTATATAAAAGTACAGATAAAAATATATATTTACCTCCAGATATATTTTTAAGCTATCCAGAAAATATCTTCTCAACAAGCAGATGACTAAGCAGTCTTCCAAAAGATATAATCAGTTAACAGGAAAACTGAAGATAACTTTATAAAAAAGTTATAAGCGCATTGGGAAAAAATATGCTTAGAAATTTTATCATTCATTCATGTGTTCTTTTAAAAACAAACTTCAAAATAGCTTTTGTTTTAAAAAACTGTTGCCAGATCCTAAAATTTAAAATTCCACAGAATTAGAGGATATATCAGTTATAGTTGCAGAGAAATTTTTTATGGTGCTATTGGGCAGGGGCGCCGACTTCGGAAAAATATTGAGGGGGCCCAGGGAGTATTCCTTCCCCCCCCCCTCCTTCCGGAAACTAAAAAAATCCTCTTTTGACCAAAAAGGCAATCCAACATCCCTTCCGAATTTTTTTCGGCTACGTCTCTGCGAGGGAAGCTAATACCCGGCCACCAATAATAAAAAACGAAATAATTGGTGCATCATACTAATTTGGGACCGTCGCTAAACTTGCATGGCACATGTAACATTTTGTAAAAAAAATTTCATATTTTTAAACCTCTAATTCTTTTAATACTTAAAAAAAAATAATAATAATAATTTCGAAATCCTCAAATCTTTTTCCAGGGAAATAAAAATTTATTTTAGAAAATTATTTTTTAGTTTCAAAAGAATGGTTTTAGGATTTAGAATTTCATGTCTGAGTGATTGGTAAACTTCGTTTAATATTTTAAAATATTTTTCTCCACAAAATTACATAAATATTAACTGTACAATGCTTGTTCAGAGAACCAATAAAAATATATTTCATAACACTAGGATATAAAGATAAAAATACAACAATAAAACTGAATTTGGAAGCAATAGATCAAGATTTGGAAACCAAAATTTTTATTTGCCGATTTTAAATCGGATTTTGCCATAAAAAATACTCATATTATTTGAGAAATTTTAACAATTTCATACTTAATATGACAAAATTTATGTAAATTATAAGAATAATAAAAAATTAGGTACTATAGATACCAACTTAGGTACACTAAATAAAAATAATTTTAATGAAAACCCAAATTTAAAACTCAAATCTTTAAAGAAAATCATCTTTATCTTAATTAAAATTTTAATTTAAAAAGCAGCAAATGTAGACTTTCGTATTTGTATTTGATTTTTCGTATTTGAACGTATAGATAATTAAATCATTAATAATGTACTTTACCTAATTCGACCAAAATTTATATAAAAAGCACTTTTACCTTGAGACCATGGAATTATTTTTTTCATATTACTTTCATTCCTAAAACTGTTTAAAGATTTTGCATATTGATGTTTTTCGCTGTACTGTATAAATATTTTATTAAAAAAAATATATAACATTGTTATGTCTAAAAAATAGCTTGCTTGATTGATGAATTTAAAACAAATCATTTCTAAAATAATGAATCATCATTACCTTTAAACATGGCATAAAATTAGAATTTTCTAAGAAGTATTATTGTAATGAATAAAAACCAGTACAAGATTTTAATGTTTTCTAAATAACGCCATTTAAAAATAATGGGCGCCGGGGACAATCCCCCAACATTATATTGTTGTAGGGGGCAGTGTAATGGTGTGTAAATATCCACACGCACCAATACACTGCATTATAATTTCAGAACTAATTTTATTCATAAATATTAAACCCAAATTGTATACTTGGCTTGTACTATTTTTTTTATTTCAAAGAAAATTAAAATATTCCTAATTTGAAACTATTTTATAGAGAATTTTTAAAGTTTTAAAAGTAATAGCACTTAAAATGTTTTATTCAAATGTTGGTTTCGGATAACCATGATCATAAAATATTCGTTCTTTTTCACAAAAACAAAAGTTTCGACAATTTTTTTAGAAAGAAAATGTTACAAATTTGAAGAGATATTTCATTGAAATAAAAATATTCAGAAAAATCCATGCTTTATAATTTAAATAATTTCTACTTCATACCTTTCGAATTTTAAAATTAAATGTTGACAGTGGCGGATCCTGAATCTTCCTACCTTTTCGACTCAGAAAGCACTCATTTTTTTAAATTTTTACTAGTTTATCAATCTTCATTTCTGGAATGCATGAATGACTATTCGCGGATATATTCTGATCTGATATTCTTCTGATCTTGTGATATATTCTGATCTGATATTCTTGTTCCGCGAATGACTATTCGCGGAACAAGAATATCAGATCTCGCATAAAACAGAACTTACCTTTCTTTCACAAGACCAAACGCATATTCTGAGAGTGTAGCTTTCTGAAGAGAAGAGGGCAAAAAGGACACAGAGCAACAAATACAATCACGTATTGTGACAAAAACAGCAGCCTGAACGGTCGCTGGACTCTACGATTAGAACTTCTTGACCAAATTTCCCCCCTTAGGCCCCCCTTCTTCTCGGTTTTCACGGATGTCCATTCGTCCATCTTGTAATTTCTGATAAGAAAAAACTCCGTCCTTCCTTAAACTTAGTCGGACAACTTTCTGGAGTTCTCAGAACAGAGATAATGACCACCCCACTAGTAATGAAACCCCACTCTACGCTTTGGGGATCATCCCAAGCAGGTCCCGATGAGTGACATATCTAATTGCCATCCTTTGAAGTGGAAGCCGGCTCGCTGCAATTCATGGTCCCCACATGTGGTCAGCCAACGGCTACCCGTTAGCGGTAACACTTTGTAGATAAAGTTTGGTGCCATCCACTATCGGTGCAAATGGAATTCGTACAGATAATCAGAAAATCCATACTGAAAACGAAAAATTACTTTAAAATTATTGGGGGGGCTTAGTCCCTCCTCTTAAAACATTGGAGGGGCTCGAGCCCCCCCAAACCCTATGAAGTCGGCGCCTATGCTATTGGGTATCCTTTTCCATGGAATGACCCAGTTCCTAAATCACTTGGTAGCTGAATATTGGAACTTTATGTTTCTAGTTTTGATGAACTGGCTATCTTCACAGCATTGGCTTCAGAACTTTCGTTCTGTTTCTTAGTGAAATGATCAGGGGTGAAAATCTTCCGCGTTTACGCGGATTTCCGCTTTTTTTTTTTCTTTCGAGAATTTCCGCTTGTTTTTTCTTTCGAGAATTTCCGCTTTTTCTACGATTTTTTCTTAAGAATTAAATTATATCATGAAATTACAGTCAGAATAAATGTAAAAAAAATATTAAGGAAAGTGTGTCCTTACTTCAAGGATGAGATTCTTCCGACTTTTCGTAAATTTTTGAAAAGAATGACCGATTTTTGTCATTTTTTACGAAAAATATATATTTTTGCCCTTTTTTTTTCTTCTATAAACGTAAAAAAAAGATAAGTCTTGCAAATTCCTTTTTGAAAAGAATCCTTTGTGAGAAGCTTATTAGTTTAATGGTAAACATGGAGAACTTGGATTTTGAACTAGTTAGCGTACGTTGTTGCATATTTCGTAGGTAAAGCTACGGTTTCTTAAAAAAGCGGAGCTGTTATCTAAAGGCCGTGAAACGTCATGATGCGGCGGAAAAGGTATAAATGAAATATTTTAAGTTGATCAGCTTTTAATGTGATTTTTCGTTTAACTAGAAAATAAGATGTTCGGTTTTTCGTCTTTTATGGCAACCTCGGCAAGCGGAAAATTTAAATTTTCATTTTGAATACTCTAGAAAGTACTTTCAAAATCCGTTAAAACTTCTTTCTTTTTCGACTTTAGAAGTGCGCCAAGGCGGTGCCTCCACCGTTTTAAACATAGACTGCAGCTATTTTTTGCAACGGAAATTTCAAAATGGTGCTTCTTTTTAGGGCGATATTTATGATTGTTTTAATAAGTTAAATTGTTTCTTGGATAATACGAGTTATTAATTTCAAGTTTTATTTGATGTAAATAGAAAATAAGAATATTTACGGAAAAATATAGAGATTTTGAAAAAAAAAAGTTATTTATATTCGAAAATAGGTTGTAAATATTTAAACTGAATTAAGTTATATTTTTTTTACCACAGGGGTACAGCTTCAGTCTTCGTTTATAGCTGTAGCAACGGTCTGACCTTGGCGCACTTAGGCCTGGTGCACACATCCGAATTTTCAACGTGCGGTGCCGCGACGCAAGTGCGGTCTGAGATACGTTAGATCCAATGGAGCAGTGCATACATGCCTAAAAGCGCCGCTGGGGCGACGCACGTCCAACTTGCGTGCAATATGTACCGCAGTTCCTCACGGCGCCGCACATGAGTCAGCCATTCGGAATTACCTTGTTTTCATAAACAAATAAAATATAAATAATAATTAATAAATGGTTGTATCCAGTAACGTCTATTTGGTTTCAAAATATACTTTTTTTTACGCCAAGTAAGCGAAATAAACACGTTTTCTTCGATAGAATATTTATCGCAAATGGCGCGAAATGAATTCGTGCGTCATTTCTCGGTTATGTGTGTATAAGTGGGCTTCGGTGCCGCACGTTGAAAAATCGGATGTGTGCATCGGGCCTTAAGTCGCCAAGGAAAGAATTATTTCAAATGAACCAATGAAATCAAGCGATAGTTTAACGGAATTTGAAAGAACTTTCTGGAATATTTGAAATGAAATTTTAAAACTTTACACTTGACCAGGTTGTATTAAAATCCGCAATAACCGTTATGCAGATGGGGAACTTTAACCTGTTATTACTCGCTACTAGAAGTGCGCCAAAAAGCGCCAAGTCCGTTGCCTTTGTTATAAACGTAGACTGAAGCTGTACCATTTTTATTTTTGATGTCTACTTATTTTTTTTTCATATAAAATTTATGCTATTTAATAAAAATAGTATTTATTTGATTTATTCTTTTGTAACAGCATTTTTATTTCCTGTTAATTTCATTTTTGTGTCAAGGTTTTGGAAAAATTGTAACTCTTAAATCTCACCATTGGTGAGATGTTCAAAAATATTCATAAAAATAACATTTTCAACTTCATGCAACTTATTTATACTGTTTACAGTTGCCTAGATTTTTTTTCTCTTTTACACAATTTGAATTTACACGTAAGGTTCCCCCTCCCACTTTTCCAAAGACAAATTTCATTGTTTTTTTGTGGACTTTGTAGAGCTTTTAACCTAAATAATAGGCAAAAATACATGCTTATTGTGTAAACCCATATTCTGTACTAGGGGCGCAGCCATGGGAGGATATGGGTTAACCTCCCTACTTCCAAAGACAAATTTTATTGGTTTTAGTAGACTTTGTAGGGACTAAAAATTTGCCTACCCCCCTCAGAAAAAATTTCTGTCTGCACCACTGTTCTGTACACACATTAGTACACAAATGTAGTATTCTTATTCAGCTATTTTTGTAGTTCAAAATAACGCTACGTATATTTTCCTCTTTTTTACATTTTGTCTGTTTTCACCCCTGAATGATTTCCTTTGATCGTGATTTTCCTTTCCTCCCTATACTTTTAGCCATTTTGGAGAGGAAAATAATATTCAAAACTAAATGAATAACTTTGTCCGATTGAAAATATAGCTGTAGAAAACGTTGATCTACAAACAAATGCTCATGTGTTGCTCAAATCAAATCAAAACACAGCTTTACAATTCAGTTCTCTTTGTAAAATATTGTTGCCAGATTCATTTCATAAAGTTTAAATGCTTAAAAAAACAATCATTCTCCTTTTGTTAAATGTATTTAATCTGTAATATAACAAATTATGGCAGCGTAAATTCTCTTTTTGTTCCACTTCCGGCAGCGAAACACTAATTTCGTTTTCAATTAGTCAAACTTACTAAAACTAAAATACCTGTAACTCGGGTTCTAGGTAAGGTAAAAACAAAATTAGAACTGATTTGTAAAGCTAAGAAGTCATTCTTTCATATAAAGTATTTGGAACAATTCATCCTAGAAGGGATAGCAGATTGTTTTCATTTTGTGCGGAGGCAACGGCAGACGATAAAAAAGAAAGTTTTAACCTAGACCGTAAAGATACGAGTAAAAATTTCAACGGATTTGAAATCTGCAAAAAAATCACAGATCGATACCTAAATATACGATTTTCTTTAAATAAATAATTTTTAAATTGAATATATATCTTTTATATTTTTACAAGAGAGATTGCTTTTCAACTTTTGCTTTCCAAAAATAAACAGATTTTTTTTTTTTACACTAAGAGCAGGAAATGCAGATTACATTTCTTGCCCTTCGCCACTGGCATTGTTTAGTTTTTTTTCATAAAATTGGAATCATTACAGATATATAAAAAAATTTTGAACTGATTTGAAATCTGCAGTAAATTAAAAACCAGTTTAATAACATGCATCACAGTGTTGCGCATGGTGCTGGTGTGTGGCTGGCAACGCGGTGACTAGTTCCAGTAATTTATTGAATAATTTATTAAGGATTGGACAGCAAACCTAAATTCAACAAATACTAATATTTGCATTAAGTTAATATGAAATATGAGATGTGTTGTTAAAGTATTAAAATTTGTATACATTTTCAGGAAATGAGAAGACGGCGTAATGAAGTAACTTTTGAATTGCGTAAGAATAAACGAGATGAATCATTATTAAAGAGAAGAAATGTACCACAGACAGAAACAACAGAAGATGATGATGCTGACAAAGTCCTTGGCCATACAAGTTTAGATGCTATTGTTTCAAATGCTAGCAGTAGTGAACCTGATGTTCAACTTTCAGCTGTTCAGGGAGCTAGGTACTTAAAATTTTTTGGAATTTGCTTTTCTGAAAAGTATGAATTCTGTTGTGTTCATTTGATGTGTAAAGGTAAAAGTACTTCCTGTTGCAGTAATGAATTAAAAATTTTTAGAAACTTTCAATGGCAGCTTTTATCTTGTTGATCAGCATGGGAAAAATTATGTAGTGAGACTAAATTGAAAAATGACAGAAGAGCACTTTTAAGTGAAACAAGTGCCTGGTAATTTAAATGACAGGTTCTTTGTCTTGTATAACAAATATTGACTGTGAGTTACAATCAAACCATATCCTCTGTCTGATACCACAAACTGTATGATAGCATGTGGAGGGATTTTTGTCATTATCAAAACATGTAGAATTTTATTCTGAAACTCCCCTTTATGGCCTCTCATATCAAACCTTGCTTTGTTTTTGGGTTGTTCTCATTGAATTCGAAATCACGTTGGTTGTGCTTTTATTTGTGGGTAGCTGTCACTTTTAACTATCTATTACCATCTTTTATCTCTATTTTTACTTCCGAGTTTTTTACCATTTACAAAGCTTTGAAATATGTTTCCAGCCTTAGAGCTCTGAATTTTATCAAGTGTCTTAGAGACATAAAATTCAGATTCTCAAAGTCATCCTTTGGCATGTTTTTAAGCTTCATAACTAAGCTCGCCCGACGTGTCTTTGGTTGGATACATATCTGGTTGTTGGCAACAAACTGGCTGTTGCCGCTGTGAAAGATGTGGTGACTCCATTTAACATTCGCATTAAATATCACGATATCCTTGTATTGTACAGGTATGGAAAGAATGGAGTAAATAAACCAACAATATACTTTTTAACATCCAACCGACCATCTCACTCCAATCGTCACTTCCATCTTGATGGTTTGAAATTTATCCAATTCGTCTTCACATTGGCCATTATAGGGTCACAGATTTTTATTGGTTGTAGAAACCGCTCTATCGTGTCAGAATTGCCTCAACCTCATGGTTACGTTCTAACATCTTGTTCTGGTCTTGGAAGGTTTTATCAATATTTTTTAACAATACATCATTATTTTATCTGATTAGTTGCATCACCCACCTGATCCATCACTTTTTACCCTTTTACATCACTGGATTTTTATGGCATATGTAATACATTATATTTTAATTGGTGCTTCTTAAATACCCTCTTAAAGCTTTGGTGAATTTTGATTCCTTGTTCGTGTAGTTGGATATTTTTAGACTTTCAAAATTATTTTTATTGTTCTGGTTGCTATAGAATATTACTTAATCTTACATTTGGCACAGCTTGTCTGCTATTGGACCTTGTACCATAAAACTTAAACCAAAATCAACCAATGAACTCATTTAATTTGAGTCTGTTTTTGGCCTAAACATTTTTCATATGCTGATCATAATGGGAAAAACTGATGTATTGCCATAGTATGTTTCTCTAATGAGTTTAACCGAAAAGTTTTTTTTTTGTCTTTTCCATCTCAAACATAAATTTTATCCTAATTCTCTAAAAAAAAATGGTTCAACTTGTAAATTGCAAAGTTATTTCATAACCAACCTGTATTTTCACTTTGTGCCTGTTCTCTAATGTTTATTTTTTGTAAGATAATTTAAATTTGTATTAACTTATAATATCGCATGCTTAGTTCCTCAAAGCTTCCAAACGTCAATTTGCAGTGTGGTGTTCCACATATTCGTAACAACCTTCTTTCTAAGCTGGTTATGAATGCCGAGCTAATATTAAACAAGCCAATCTATGGTGAAAAATCTTAAGAGTTTATTCTAGTTTAATTAGCCCAGTCAAATCATACATGGTTCCTTGCAAAAGGTCAAGTATTTCTAATTTTTGGATATGTTGTAGGTACTAAGGCCACCATTAAATAAACCAAGTTTGTGGAAATGAAAGCCCCGTGCAAGCAGAGATATTGGAAAACATAGAAAATTTCAGACTTTTTTCCGGTTTTTGCACAATATCTGTTTTCTATGCATTGGGTGGCAAAAGTAAGCAATAACAATAACACAGAAAATTAAATTTGCTACAACTTTTGTATTTATAATTTTTTTCTATGGGCTGTAAGTTATTGAACTACAAAGCAATAAAAAGTGAGATAATTTTTGGAAAATTACAAAATACGTACATATTGCAATATTGATGCAGAATATTATTGAATACTGATGATTAAATACTATTACTTAAATATTAATAAATTTTAAAAGTAAACCCAAGATTCAAAAGTACGTTAATACAGATACAATTAAATGTTATTACATAGTTATACATTAATTTATTAACTTATTGTACACTATATTTATTTAATTAACTTATTATACATTATATTTATTTAATTATTAATTTATACATTATTAAATTTATTTTCTTATTAATTTATACATTATTTATTACATTTATTTAACTTAATTTACATTATTATAAATTTATTTTACATTAATTAAATATTAATACATTTTCAAAGTAAAAACTACGATTCAAAAGTAGGTAAATAGAAATATGTAATATTAAATATTATTACATACTGATGTAATAATGTATCGCCTGTTAAAAAAAGTAAATTTTTCTCTACAATCTTCCTTTACTTAAATCTTGATTCATTGCAGTTTTAAAATTTGGCTTGTTTTGAAAGGCCGGGTGTTGAATGATCCTCTTCGTCACTAGTTATTTTAACTAATGGGAGTGTGTGGAGGATTGGTGGCAAGCTCCTCAATTTGCTCAAGAACATTCAGAGCCAAAACAAGAGTAGGAGCATTTCGGCATGGTGGCAAAGACAAAGTGCAAAGGCTTCAACACTTTAGGCTTGGTTTTTGACAGGTGCAGGCCCCACGACAGTTTCTGGCAGTAACATGATATAAATTTCTGTCGGGACTGAAGTGCAAGATTCTTACTAGCTTGAATTTGGTGTGAGCCCTTGATCTGTGCACATCCAACCCCTGTCTGTAGGTTGTCTTTCGAACCCCAACCATTTCTGGACTGGTATGTCCAAAAAGAATGGTATCTGGCAGCTTCTTGTATCAGTAGCAGTCATGCAAGACGTAATTTGCGGGTCTTTCTAGCAGCTTTGAAATGGAGGCAATCCAAATTTTGTGTGTTCATGTCAAACCCCCATATTGTGGCATTTTGGCACCACAGCAATAAAATGGAGTTAAACTAAGTTGGCTAACTTTTTAAGGTATTCATTTGATTAAAAAAATTTTCAATAACAGTTGTGTAAAAATATTTACAGAATTATGTACATTCCACAATCGATGAACAAATGTGCATGTAGAAACAAAAGTTTCTCTTCACAGTTAGTTATATTACTGGTGTTTAACCTCAATCATATAGCTGTCTTGAGAGCTCTATCTTTGCTATTACGCTCAAAGGCCCTCTTCTCTCATTTCCCTTTCTGTTTTTCGGGGGAGTCTGCCTCCCTCTTGGAATTTCGATTGGATGTTTTCCCAAATGACACCTGCAACACGGAAAGGATGTCAATTCCACACGTGCGAGTTCTCTCTTTGGATCTTGGAACCGTTAGAAAGTGATGTGTGACAAGCAGGTGCAAAAAGTCTGACACTGACTTTACAAGATTGAAGACATAACGCCCGTCTAGTGAGACATGCATTCGTACTGACCATTCTCTTCAGGAATATCAGGGGGTTATGATCTGTGTCAATCGGGAATTTTTGCTTATCTAAATAGTGTTTCAAAGTTTTTAAACCATATACAATAGCCGTTAGTTCCTTCTCTATTGTACTGTAATTTTTCTCTGCCTTTGTTAACTTTTTGCTTAGATACAATACTGGATGTTCCTTCCCTTCCTGTCTGGGAGAACACAATTCCTGCCCAACTAGCACTTGCGTCAGTCTGCGCGATAAATTCCTGACTATAGTCCGGAGTGTATAACATCAAACACATCATATCCATCAAACTTGATTTCAGAGCCGATAATGCTTTTTCACATTCCTCAGTTCAGATTACCTTTCTTTTCCCTGGCTTTGATAGCATTTTTCAGAGGAACTGCCATGACGCTAAATAATTTTTGTCGTACCACAAGTAATATCCATAAATCCCTAAGAAAGCTCTAATTTGGGTTTTGGTCCCTGGAGTTCGAAATTACAGAATAACTTGTATCGGACCTTCGCTGGGAGACCTTTTTCCTGACCCTACATCATGACCCAAGAACCCCAGGTGGTCCTGGGCAAAGCAACATTTATCTGGCTTCACGGTCAGTTTTGCCTCTCCTAGCCGTTTTAACACTCTTCCCACATTCTATATATGCTTTTCCCATGTTAGAGAAAAAGAACGATGTCTGGCCAGTGGCCTATGAATTTGTTTCATTCGGTGACCACTATTGAGCCTTCACATATCTTGTCGAATACACATGTTATATATGTGTGTGTTCAGACTTTTCTTTTTTTAAATCTTTTTACATTCCTCTGAAAAAAAAAGAGTAAAATAGAAGGTTCCACCATGTAAACTAATGTTTTTAAGAAAGTGGCGACTGTAGCAATATTTTTCAGTCTCCACATACAAACATTCAGTCGCCACGTCAGTCCTAACATCATTTTTTTCGATAGATATGTCCCAAAATTAGTTTCAAAAGCTGCATATTTTTGTGCTTTCTTAGATAGTGGTATCTGAAAATACCCTTTTGTTAAATCCATTATCATTATAAAAGGAGTAGCGCTCACTTTTCCCACCACCTCTATATTGGGTAAGGGAAAACCTCAGTCCTTGTGATGGCATTCAATCGCCTATAGTCCACACAGGGTCTCGGGTTGTTACCTGGGCAATGCATAGTTAACGTGGCCATTTATTTTCCCCCTCAAAATGGGACATCTACTAATTTTTAGGTAATAGTATGAGTATTCAAGAAAACGCATATTTCTTAATAATTTTTATTTATTAATGAAAAAAAAACAGAAATGGACACTAAAAAAAAAAAAATTTAAACAATGGCAATAATTTTTTTGCTTAACTTAATTTTATTTTCTGCTTCCAGATTTATCTACAATAAGTGCTTATAAAAAGATGAAGTGTCAACCGAATCTGAGCCTTGTGTGTCTACCACGAAAACCTGCAATAAAGGTAGCGGTTGTTATAGGAACAAGGCTCATATATATTAATTTGAATGTGAGAACAGAGCAGTGGGGAAAAACAATTCTTTTGGAAAGAACAGGAATGTAAAAGAACTGTTCGAATAATACAGAAGAGTAAAAAGTCCCATATCCGGGATTGTACAAAATCCGGACGTTTTGCTAACCAGAGTTTTTTTCTCACTTTTTACAGCTTTCTGACAATTTTTAAAGAACATAGAGTTAAACCTGGACCTAATTAATGAAACAACGCAAACTAATGGACATGTTCAAAGTAAATACCACACAGAAAAATTAGAACATTTGCAAGTAAAATTTGTTGCATTGTAAATTATTCCTATTTATATATCTGCTATTCTCACAGTGTAGAGGTTAGGTTAAAAACTTTTTTTTCACAAACAATCCGAAATGCGGAATGGCCGAGGTCTGGAGGATTTGGGACTTTGTACTGTATTTCCATCCCTATTTCTGACCAACTGGTGAGGTGAGACTTATTGCTCATGTGGTTATTTTTAAAAAAATTTTGTGTCTCTTTTTGAAATCGTTACCATGGGTTGATCACTTTCTGAAAACGGGACATTTCGATGTCCCGAAGCTGAGCCTGGGGACAACAGGACCGCCTATCAAAAAACGGGATGTATGGTCACATTATGCTTAGTCCGATTGACCAATTTCAATCATAGTCCGAGAACTGATGAAAAATTTTGGGGAGGTACTTTAGGCACTATGAAATTGTAAAATAGTAGAAATTCAATGTTAGTTGAATAGGGAATCGAGGGTCGGGAATGCCGTTTGCAGTTATTTCGCTACTGCGCAGCATAGGATATTTTCAAAAAATTCATCCCACCAAGTATCCTTTAGGCACTTAGAAATTTTTTTTTAATCTCTTATTTTAGCATTCATAGAATGCAGAAATAAAACTCCCAGACTGTTCAGACGGTTTTAAAGTACAATCCGACTGCCCTGAATTTGTATTATAATCTATGCAAAAAATATTCTTTAGGCACTCTGAAATTTTTATAGCATGTTTATTAATTACTATTGAAAATATGCGGAAAAAGCCAGACGAATACGGCGGTTTTAAATAATAACCCGACCCAAATAAAGATTTTACATAAGTTTCGCCAGCTGCCGGGGAACTGGCTACCCTAGAAGGCAGTGCCTTGGCTCGCCGGTCTGTGATTGATTGCGGAGGAACCACGTGACTCGAGTTTGATGGGCAGCTGGGGCTACTTACTAAGCATTTTGGAGGAGTTTATTTTTTTTTTCACACAAATGTGACCACGCTGAAAATTATTTTGAGCTCATTGCAATACTGTTTTTAGAGTTTTTTTAAATACGGTTTTGTTATTAACATTTTAAGTATTAACATATGCGCATGTGTATTTAACTATGTATGAATACATAGTAATAATAATTAATTATTATAGTGTTCATAATTGTTTTTAGTAACTACGTATTTTAAAGGTTAGATAAAATTATATTTTTATTAATTATAGGTTTTAAAATTATAGGTTATATATCATTATATATATAATGTACAATAGAACCAAAAAATTTGAGTTGTGTAATTTGTAAAAAAAAAATAATAATAATAATCTACTATGATAAAGTTGGTTGTATGTGTGTGGACTGTTCTGGGGGACAAATCTATGGCACTTAGAATTATGAGATTTGGCACACAGGCAGTCCAAATTTTTTGAAAATTTTCTATATTGTGTTCGAATTTTAAAATTTAATCTAGAACATTTTTAAATGAATTTATTAGTTTTTTTCACCATCCTTTCTTCTGTTCCGGAGAAAGAAGAAAGAACAAAATTTTGATAATTTCGCCATACACACTGACGTCAGCATTTGGAACCATTTATTTCACCTTCCATTTTTCTTTTCCTCCGAAATGTGACGTCACTCGAACCTCGGAAAAAAGACGGAAGTGCCAAGTTTTCCGATTCTAACGTTTTGTCAAATGGGCACACAAGTAATGGTAATTTTAATTAATGTCGTTCAAGAGCAACACAACGGGCTATTGACGACGGACCAGGAACAGTCCCTTTAGGGAAAGATCCGAGGTCAACACCTCGTAATTTGAACCACGGTCAGATGACGAAGGAACACCTGAGCTGTCAATCCACTCTCCAAACTTCCAAACCAACTCAACGTGAGGACTTTCGGCCACGACAGATTTAAGGTGCACCAGCCGCCTCTACACCATACACTTACAAAGATCCATGCCCTGATACGGATTCAAACCAGGAACCTTACGATCTAGAGGCTAACACCTTAACCACTATACCACTTGGTCGGCACAGCATATATCTTCCTAATATATATACATACACACATAGTTATATATGTATTATATCGGACGGTAGAATCACTTTAGCAAATTTCAAGCCCCTTTTTGCTGTATTTTCAAAAGTTTTTTCCCTGTGCAAGTCTTTCTTGATTCAAAATAATCACTTTATAAATTTTTTTTTTACAAATTTCACAACTCACAGTTTTTGGTTTCATTGTACATTAATGATATATAACCTATAAAATACGTAGTCGCTAAAAACAATTATGATTGCTATAATAATTAATGGTTATTACTATGTATATACATAGTTATATACACATGTGATATGTTAATGCTTAAAGTGTTTAAAAAACCTTTAACAAAAATTACAGTGAGCTCAAAATAATTTTCAGCGCGCTCACATTTGCGTGAAAAGAATAAACTCATCCAAAATGTTTTGTAAGGCCTGGTGCACACATCCGGTTTTTCAACGTGCGGTGCCTCTGCGGTACCATAGCCCAACTGTACTCACATAACCGTGAAATGACGCACAAATTCACTTCGCGCCACTTGCGATAAATATTCTATCGTAGGAAACGTATTTATTTCGCTTACTTGGTGTAAAAAAAGGTATATTTTGTAACATAATAGATGTTACTGGATACAACCATTTATAAATTATTATTTATATTCCACTTGTTAATGAAAACAAGCTACTTCAGAACGGAGATTCCTGTGCGTCGCTGTGGGGAACTGTGGTACAAATTTCACTCAAGTAGGATGTGCGTCGCCCCAGTGGCACTGGAGGATGCTCCATTGTATCTATTGTATCTCAGACCACACTTGCATTGCGGTAGCGGCGCCGCACGTTGAAAAACCGGTTGTGTGCACCAGGCCTAAGTAGCCCGAGCTGCACATCAAACTTGAGTCACGTGATTCCTCCACAATCAATCGCAGACCGGCGAGCCAAGGCACTGCCTTCTAGGGTAGCCAGTTCCCCGGCAGCTGCCGATACTTAAGTAAAATCTTTATTTGGGTCAGGTTATTATTTAAAACCGCCGTATTTGTCTGGCTTTTTGCACATATTTTCAATAGTAATTAATAAACATGCTATAAAAATTTCAGAGTTCTTAAAGAATATTTTTTGCGTAGATTATAATACAAATTCAGGGCAGTCGGGTTGTACTTTAAAACCATCTAAACAGTCTGGGATTCTTATTTCTGCATTCTACAAATGCTAAATTAAGAGATTAAAAAATTTTCTAAGTGCCTAAAACATACTCGGTGGGATGAATTTTTTGCAAATATCCTATGCTGCGCAGTAGCGAAATAACCGCAAACGGCGTTCCCGACCCTCGATTCCCTATTCAACTAACATTGAATTTCTACTATTTTACAATTTCATAGTGCCTAAAGTACCTTCCCAAAATTCGTCATCAGCTCTCCTACTATCACCCCAAGCTCAAACAACCTTTTTATATCTACCCTCAAAATTTCTATTTATCTAGGGGACATGCAATAGGGTTTCACTCTAACAGACTCAGAACTAAATAATTCATTATTCATTTCTACCAAATGTGTGGTACCGGGATCCGACAAAAACACTTTCTCGTGCCCCTGTAACATTTTAGTAAAACGATATACCTGTTTGGTATTTGCCCTTTTCTAATGCACTTCCTTGGATAATTTCTTGCAAATCAAACTGCCTGGGGTTAGGGTAAAGGGTACAGGATTTTGGCCTCTTGCTCAATCTCTTCCAGCCCTTCAACTATATTAAAATTAATACACTAAGCTCGCATATGATATGGCTTCATCAGATTAACGTGATAAATAGTTACTTTATCCCTTTTTTTCAGGTAAATCTATCAAGTAGTTGGTTTCCGAAATCCGACTTGCCTACGTGCCAGGTCCTATCCAATTTGCGGCCATTTTATTCGGTCTAGACGTAGCAAAAACCAACACTTTATCCCTACTTTACAAACTCTGGACACCGCATTTTTGTCATACCAGGCCTTCCCTTTTTCCTGAGTTTCCGACATCATCTGTACCCCCAACTCCTGACATCTTTTCAATCTATACACTAACCCCAAAATATAATCCACCACAATGGGTTCAGACTCTTCCGGTGCTAACCAATTTTCATACACAACCATTTGGGGGCTCTCAGATTTTCCCCAAGAACTAACTCAACGTTACTAAAACCTGTGCTTTTGTGAGTCACTATGTAAAGCAAACAAGGCCGGCGGCAGATTATACTCCCAATCTTCTCTCGTTTCTATACATAGGACCTTCAAAACCCATCCTACTGAAGAATGGAACCTTTAAACAGGGTTACTCTGAGGGCAACTCATGGAGCTATGCATAGTTTTTATGCCAAATCGGGAAAAAAATTCTGTGATCAAAGCACTTTTAAAGGAGATCTCTAAATCACTTTAAATCTCTCAGGAAGCCACTTCGCTAAAAAAACCTTGAGCTGCGCAGTTATCACACTAGTTGACGAAATTTCTTCAACCGGAGTGTCATCTAGATATTTTAATGCCAGACAGATTGTAGTAATTAAATATTGGTTGTTCTTGGTAGGATTCTCCCCTTTTGCTGACTTTTACATCTCCTGTAATTCCACACACTTTAAGCACAGACACAGTGTTTTCTGGCGTCCTCCTGCTCCTCAGCTAGCAAAGGGTTTTCAGACTTCAAAGCTTCACTAAATCAGCTTTCTGACATCCTCTTGCTCCTCAGAGCTAGTTCCTCGGAACTTTTGTTCAGTGTGCAAGTCCAATTGATCAGTATGTCCCCTTGGGACAATTCATATGCATTCCAAAGTTTCTGGATTCTGAGTTCATTTGACTCTGAACTCTAATCCCACCACAATACAATTAAGTCCAAATCAGTTGGCTAACTTTTTAAGCTATTTATTTCACTTAAAAGGTTTTCAATAACAATTGCAGGGCTTATAACACGTCACTTTTTGTTCTTTTGTCACCTCTTTGACATTTTGTCACTTTTTCAGGTGTTTTAAGTTCTTAAATTCTACTTGGACAAGAACAATTTTTTTTTTAAATATTTTTTCCTCTAAAAAAAAGTCAAATGTCAATTAAATTTGAAAAATTGGAATTTTTTTGTGCTCTTGTATTTTTTTCCTGAAAAATGGCAAAAAATGAGATTTTAAAGTTGCCAGCAATTTTTTCGGTATTTTCAATTGCCTCCAATGATGACCTGAGGCAGGGTTCCCACGATCTTTGATAAGTCCTTGAATTTTTCTCCAAACTTGGGGGGGACCCTTGAAAATTATGGTATTATGAGTTAGTGAGATGCCAGACTACTTTGTGCAGCAAATATCCAATGTCCACTATGAAACACATGTTGGTGCCAAATGTCACTTTACTGGAGACTTGAATAAAATTTGAGTACATGGAAGATTTTATTCATTTACTCATCCACATTCTGAGAACGAAGATCGGGAAGGGTACAAATTCTTATTTTAAGTACTCCTTGTCAGACTGTTACATGATGCATACTCTTTGGAAAAGTCTCAGCGGCTCGATTTCTATTATCTTGTTGGTTACTCTTACGGCCCATTTCGCAAGTCCCGAGTTAACTCGCGGATCAACGGTAATCCCCGGGTTATCGAAAAAACCGTATTCACAATTCCTGATCCGTGGTTTAAAACACTGTTTTGTTGTTACATTTTGATCCTCTGAAATCGGCGAGTTAACTCGCGAGTAAGAGTAAACGCATGCGCAGTACTATCTTTTTGCAGCTAAACAATGAATGACACATTTCATTCTATGCTAAATTACAGTACTCTTGCGACGACTGGACTGGACATATCATTACGGAGCACCTGCTCCATAGCAGCTCATCTCCTCATAATATTGCTTAAAAGGAAAATTTTAAAACATAATTTTATTGAAATAAAAAAAAAAACGAAAATAAAGATAGCTGCAAAAACGTACACAAGCAGCTTGGCAAAAAGATAGATGGCGTCACCTCTGTCCGCCGGAGTGGAACCCGATGAGAGAGTGAATGCTAGAATATGACTAAAGGCAGATGAAATTCGTCGCAGATTAAAAATTATTCTATTGATTTATTACGAATGAAAGAAGATTGACAATGCAAGTTACTTTTCACACCACCAACATACACCCATACTGACAAGTACAAATATAATCGGATTACATTCATTTGTCAAGACATTGTGTACAATTCTTTCTTGCAAAATTTAGGTTTCTATAAAATTCCAATTTGAAATTAAATACGTTTGCATTTCTTTTCCCAGACCCAAATTAAAATGCCGTATACGTTCTATTCAATCACAATTTGGAATCAATTCTATGGCGAAGTATGTGCTTGATCAGTATGAATGCAGATTTGGGCGTTGTAACCAATGTAAACAATATCATGTGAAACAATATCTGCGGATCAACTGATCCTCGAGTTAACTCAAGACTTGTGAATATGGTCATTAGTGTTCACATGCACCTACCATCCATCACTCCTCCCCGGTTCCATCAGCTATTGGCCCACAAACAAGCATCTAATCAAACATTCCTCACTTCTGACCAAATTTTAGGTCTATTATGTTTTTACAATATCACCTTCGTACTCTTTAAAAAGCATACCTATACATTTTTCGTGACTTACAACAATTTGTACATCTTTTATTTGCTCTGGATAATGATAGAAAACATTGCACAGTAAATGTAATGAATTTATTTAAACAAGTGTTAATGAAACCTGAGGATAGCTTTTCTAGATTTTACAAAAATGATTGCATTTTCACTGCTCTGTAGTTCAATAACTAGCCCGTAGAAAAGAATATGAATACTGAAGTCGTAGCACATTTAATACATACCTTCTACAATATTGGTATTGGCTACTTTGCTATCCAATGCATAGCAACAGAGATATTGAGCATAAACCGAAAAAATCATGAAAATTTCAATGTTTTTTTAATATAACGGCTTGCACAGGGCTTTCATTTCTGCAAACTTGGTTTTTTAATAGTGACCTTAGAACCTACAACATATCCAAATATTAGAAATACTCAACCTTTTGCAAGGAAACCCGTTTTTTGGTACATATCGACTGGGCTATAATATTTAATAGAAACTTTCAATATTACTTATACTTTAAATTATTTCTACTTGTACTTTTAACCAGCAGCATTCTATATACCTAAGATGTATGTATAATTAATTAAAAAAAAAAAAATAGGTCATACCTAAAAATGTTTTCTTTTAATTCTTTAAATAATGCGACTATTTTCAAGGCAAGGAGGCTTTTTTCAGAAAAATAACATTTAAAATCATCAAAAGCAACTATTTTGGCAAAAAAAACAGGAACTACGAGGGTAAGTCAAAAATTACTTACACTTTTAGTTCTACAACTTTAAACAAAGATAGGCGTGCAACAGGTATATTAATTTTCGATAAAGTCTCTACCTTCAGCAATGCACTTGGTCCAGTGAGGCACAAGCTTCTGTATGCCTTCCTGGTAGAAGGTTTTCGGTTGGTCTTGAGCCACTTTTGCACCGCATCCCGAACGTCCATGTCTGAGGCAAATCAACGACCTCTCAAAGTTCTTTGAGCGGCCCAAAGAGATGAAAATCTGAGGGAGCGAGATCTGTTCTGTCGAGAGGGTGTTCCAGGGACTCAAAGCCCAACCTGTGATTGTTTCTATGGTGTTATGGGCAGTGTGCGGCCGTGTGTTGTCTTGTAACAACAAAACTTTCTTTGAGAGTAGACCACAGCGTTTGTTTCGAATTGCTGGTGTCAGCTTATTGGCCGACAAATCACTGTACCTCGCACTATTTACGGTAGTACCCCTGTCCAAAAAGTCGTCTAGTATAGAGCCTTTTTTGTCCCCAAACATGGTTAGCTTAATTTTCCCAGCCAATGGCAAGGTCTTGAATTTTTTCCGGCTCTCTCTTTTTGTGTTACGCTTGTTCGGCCACTTTTAATATTACGATCCACGACAAAACGGTTTTACGAGATAAAGCACTTTTTCTCCGTATTGTGACAAAAGTCTCTGGTGAATTTCAGTATCTTTCAACACCCTCTGACCACAAAAATCTGATCATTCCTCGTTGCTTCTCTTTGGTGTAATCTGATAGAGGAGCTGACATGCTTACGCTCTTGTAGCTAGAAGGCAACTGCCGCTATCGTGATTACAGTACATTACACTTAACCACAGACGCACCAACTCAACGCATACACATGCAGCCATCACCTATCTTTGTTTAATAAAGTTGTAGAACAGAAAGTGTAAGTAATTTTTGACTTATCGTTGTATTTTCATTGCAAGGCAATTTTTATTCGGAAATTAATTGAAATATCGATGATTGTGTTGTGGTGAAGTGGCCAAAGAATTAACTAGATATTTATACTTTCTTCAAAAAAATTTTCATCAAGATGGGAACATTTTAGAGTGGTACAAGAAAAACAAAAGCATCGTCAAACATACATCTACACGTTGGTTTACAATGTGACCAGCTGCTGAAAGGCTATTAGCTCAATGGCCTGCAATTGTTGGTAACTTTTTGGACTTCATTCCATCTAAACAGCCAACACTGATGCAGTCTGAGAAATACAAAAGAATTTAAAGATATTTAAAATATGCAGACATTAAAATCGGGTTACAAAAAAATTCCAAATGTAACATCACTTCTGAAAAAGCTTGTCTTACTCTCAGTCATGGTAATAGTGACGTTGAGAGAGGATTCTCGATTTCACAACGTATCCTCTCGTAAGAGAAGTTGAAATCTGAAAAAATGTTCAATGCCAGGTGGAATAAAGGAATCTGAGAATGTTTCGAAGGTGTCGATAACCAAAAAGCTTTTGAGTATGGCATATACTTCTAAATCCCTCTTCAAGTTTTTGGAGGAGCAAAATAAATTAAAGTAACAGAAAACAACAGAAGATAGATAGCAGAAAACTAGAATTGTTAGAAAAAGAATTACACAAGAGAAAAGAAATAATTTCAAATATGGAATCTAGAGTAAAAGCTCTCTCGAAAGAGCAAAAGGAGATGCGGTCTTCAGCCAATTCGTTATTAAAGGAAGGGGGGGAATGACCACTTAAAAAAGCTATAGAAAAGCAAGACCCAGTTCAAATGCGCATTGCTCAAGGAATGCTGAACAAATTCGACAAAAAAAAGAGGGAGCAAGAAAGAAAAGCAAGTACACTGAACAGTGTTCAGAAAAGAAAATCTACCCTTATTGATCATCTTTCAAAAAATCATAAATCTTCTAAAAAAATTCACAATAAAAAATGTACCTAACCACCTGTAATTACGTTTATTATTTGTACAATAGATCACAAAAGTGAAAAAGGAAGAAACTTCTGTGAAGTTTGCATTGTCACGAAATATATTCTATCCAGACATGTAATTTATGGTGTTTCTTAAATATTCTTTATTTATAAGAAAATTAAGTGTTTTTGTTTATTTTAGTTTATTAAGTATTTTTTATGAAATATTAGCATTTTATTTTAATCGTTTGTGAAGGTTTCATTTGTTGCCATGCAGCAACTTTCTGCATCTAATATAGTGCTGAATTTTGTATAATTCAGGAGACTATTTTGGCTACTATTTTTCACATATGAGGCAACTAAAGAGATTATTTTCAAAGGTAAGAACCACTGGGAGGCCTGCTAGTCAAAGATAATATATTTGGCTTAAAAACAAAACTGCTTTAACATCCAATCGGATCTCATTAATAGATAGGAATGTTCTTTTACCTGTGGATCAACATTTTTTAACATAGGCATTTCACAGGACGATTTCCATAGACTTGTGTGTTAGAGGCAATTTCTTGCTCACAATGCCTCAAGTTCCACTTGTTTATGTAGTGACAGGAGCCCCAGAAGCAGTGGATGCCCATAAATTTGGACATTCAGTCAGAGATTTCTCAGCAGTTAAACGTGCCCCCGGTCCACAGTAAGCGATGTCATGGTCAAGTGAAGATGCCATGGAAATACTGAACCGAATTATTGCTCTGGTAGGCCCAAGAAACTTACTGATCGAGACTGGAGAACCCTGAAGCGTGTTTTGTGAAACAACCGGCCCACATCTTTGTCGGAGGTTGGAGAGGACTTGTCTCAGCTCAGGTACACAGGCCAGTGACAGGTCTGTCCGCCGAGAGGAGATAGCACTGGGTTTTCACCGTCGTGCTTGCAACCAGAAAGCCACTAATCACAAGCACACATGCCCGGGGATGTTTGCAATGGTGCAAATAGCACCGTTATTGGACTTACGACCAGTGGAAGAATGTCATGTGGAATGATGAATCACGATACATGATCTGGCACTCGGATGGTATTTACCGGACTGTATTGTGTCAACTGTGAAATTTGGTGGCAGTAGTGTCATGGTTTGGGGCTGTGTCTCCTGGTTTGGGCTTGACCCGTTAGTTTTAGTCGACGGGTAATGACTTCTGGTGTGTAGGAAGACATTTTAGACAATAACATGCTTCCAACAGCATGGCAACAGTTAGGAACAGATCCTTTTCTATATCAGCTCGATAATGCTCTTGTTCATACAGCAGGTGTCATTGCGTCATGGTTTCACAGTAATCAGGTGGAAGTGCTTGCTTGGCTGGCTCAAAGCCCCGACTTGAACCCTATAGAACATCTTTGTAATGAGTTGGAGCTTCAGTTGCGTGCCAGACCAAAAACCAAACTTGAACTGTTCACCGTGCTACAGGAGGAATGGACCACAATTCCGATAACAGTTTACCAGAACTTAGTGGATAGCCTACCCCGAAGGGTAAACGATGTAATTAAAGCAAAAGCAGGCCCAAAATCCTATTAGTTATACGTCTGGTGCCTTTCGAACCAACAGTACCAGGTGTCCAGTGACTTTTGGCTACATAGTGTATTTCCTATGTCACGTCTGCAAGTCCAGAACACTCTTTTGGGCCTTGCTCATGCTGTATTGGAGATGAGAGCTCCATGTCAATGTCTTATCAAAGATAACTCCTACATACTTAACCTTGTCTGAGTATGCAAGTGGTGTTCCAAAGAATTTTATCAAATACATATCTTGTACCCTTTTCCGAGTGAAGAGGATTATATCTAATCCTCTTCACTCGGAAAAGCTAGTCTTGCTGTGGTTAACAAGTCTTGTGCTAGACTTGCTGTGGTTAACCGACAAGTTCACCTCTCTCCACCAGATTTCAATCTTACTTATATGCATTAAAACTTAAATTTGTTTCAAATGAAAATGGTTATTAATAAAAATTACATATATCAGGTGATTTCCAACACAAGTTTTGCTATGTATAGAATGTAATCTCTGAAATAAAAGTAATGAATCTTAAAAATTCCTAGTTCATTGGGACTATTCTATTGAAGCAAGAAAAATGATTTGGAATAATATTCTCACTCCTATTGAGTGATGTTATCTTAATTCTATTGTTCTTTTGTGTATTCTTTAATCAACAATGTTTTTGTTATAATATGCTCTTTCTTTAGGAAATTACTGTCAAGTGATAGAAATCCTCCAATTGATGACTTAATCAATTCTGGTATCTTACCTGCACTAGTGCATTGTCTAAGGCGGCATGATAAGTAAGTTGTTTGTTAATGATTATTTCTGTTTAAACTAAATATGTTGTCAGGCAAGACATAAGTATGTTTGTTGTTATGTCTTAAGGTATTTTTATTCCTTTGTACCGCACTAGGGGGCTCTGCACCCTGTTAACTTATGCTCACCAACACTCCCTTTGTGGAGTCAATCTCCTACGACAGCTAAACTATCTTCAGACTCCAACTGTTGTGGAATTTCCGTAGTTGCTACGGAAATTAGGTGAAAACTACGTAGCTACGGATGTATAGTGAAAAACTACGGATATCGTAAAAATAAAACGAAGAAAATACTCTACCCCACCTGCTATGAGAAAGCATTCTTCCTTCATTTTTCCGCCGGAATGACGTAGGTGATTGCATTGAGGAAATGACATCTTTGGAAGATACTTCCGCTAGGACGGTAAAGCTACAGTTTCCTGAAGCTGAGCCTTTATCTAGCAACCATAATGTAATTCAAGCGGATTGAAGTGAAACAAACAAAAAAATTTGACAGCTATTGTTTTGTTCGTTTTTGTAAAAACGGGATCGTTAAAGATAGATTAAAATTTTAACGGATTTGAAATTTGCGGAAAATTTTACACCAGATCAATACCTTAAATCTAATTTTCTTTAAATAAATAATTAATTATTTAATAAATAATCAAATGGTAAATAATTGAATTATAAATCTGTTTTTGGTATCGATCTGGTGTAGAATTTTATGCAGATTTAAAATCCGTTGGAATTTTTACTATCTTCAACTATCCCGGAGTTAGAAATTTGACTAGGGAATAAAAAAGCCACTTTGTTTTGTTACTTGTTTGTGTGACTTTTCAAATTAGATTCATTCACTTATATATTTAGTCAATATTTTAAATTATATTTATTTATTAATTATCGTATTATTTATTAACTTTTTATTAGTATCAATAAATGATTAATTATAAAAATTATGTCATATGTAACATGTTGGTAAGAAGTGCTACTGATGACTGGGTTATCAATGTTGGAGTGTATGTATCTTAATAATTCGTATAATCCTGATTTGACTTTCCTGTCCTTGACGTCATAACAAGGGCTTCACCCCTGCTCGCTACCGCTCACCAACGCCCGGTGGTTATTGCACACAATCACATTTGGTTTGCTTCGCAAACCAAGACTCCTTTTGCAAGTGATTTTCCTTCTTTTTTTTTACTTTGACACTTAATGCACCCTAAAATAATAGCTGCGTCAGTAAAAACCTGCTCCATCTTTTTCCCTGTACAATTTTGACTAAACGATGTTAATCTCGTAATTTTGTGATCTCTACTTTCTCGGGAAACCGCCTTTAGAATTGAGCGAAAAGAGAGCCCACAGCAACACTCCTATCGCAGAGTCATACAACAGCCAAACCTCTCACCTCTGTTCCTTCATGACGTCACTGCAAGCTGGCCTTGGTTTCATCAAAGGCGTTTGACGTTCCATCGCGCTTACGCGAGGAACAATTTGTACACTATCGCAAAATTATACTTTTTATCGAATTTATTTATAATTCAATTTTTGAAATAATTATACCACACAAAAGAGTGCATTCTAAGCTTTCGTGTGGTATGTAATGAAAATTCTCAAATTTGCCCGAATTTCAAAAAAATATTATCAGGAACCAAATTAAAATTTCTAAAAAAACTCGGTAAGCTGCAAAAATTAACGTTTAGAGGTACTCTAGAAAAAAAACTTGCGGGTTAAAACTGAAATTTGTATGTCTTTTGCTCACTCGCGTTAGAAATTTAGACTTAGACACTTAATAAACCCTAAACTAATAGCCGCATCGGAACAAAAATCTTCTCCGTCTTGTTTCCTGTACAATTTTGAACAAACCATGTTAATTCTGTTATTTTCTGATCCATACTTTCTCGGGAAATCGTCTAACAATCGAGCGAAAAAAGCGAGTTTTCAATGCTGTGACTGTAATTTTTTTTAATATAGAGATAATTACTTCATCCTTAAATTATTAGAGCATTTATTGCATTAGAATTCAAGAGCTATTACTGTAAATTATCAACAGGGCCTGGGTTTTATTGACCTAAAAATACCTGCTCAGTAACACCTGAATAATGACCTTTAACTGAAAACTAGATTCTCTATTGGAGTTGTTTGTATTAATTGGGATGCAGTTGTGTCAACTTTGAGAAATTATTGGGGGAAGTAAATATATTACTTCATATATAAGGGTGTTTCAGAACTCTTTATTTGTTAAAATAAGTAATTACAAATGTTATCAGTGTAATTGAAATACTTAAAACTCTTTGTTAGAGAGGGACCAGGTGCCAACCAAAACATTTTAGGACCAAAGGTGTTTGGATCTCTAGAATTTCCTCCCCTTCTGGTGCAGATTTAGTTGCTTGTATTTGTAATATTTTCCCCTTATATTTGGGGGTCCTAGGGCATGCGTTATGTAGATGCTTTTTTGACAACATAGTTAGTTTTGCATTGGAAATACTTACCTATCCCATGTGTGGAAACACAAGGAGTTTGCACCAGTATTGGAATTTCAACTGACTAATGTATCTTTATTTCTTTTTGCTATAAAACCAGGCCGAGGCTGTTTGAGTCCAGTTTATGCATTAAATTCATTTCGATTCTTCCCTGTGGAAATGTTGCACAGTCTTGAACTGATGCTTTTTGCTATCCATATATATAAAATACAAATAACACTCACTGATCACTCTCAAGAACAAGGCCTAGGAAGCTGAAATTTTGCAGGCTGATTCGTATACTGTAGAGGTGCACTAAAAGGATTTTTAAAATTTACTTCCCAAGGCCCCGTTTACATGAGGCGTTTCAACGCTTAAGAGGTTTAAAATTGACTCAAGCCCATGCATATCATAAAAAGGATTACATCACACAAATGAACTGATACGAATACATAAACAGGAAACAGTAATGTGAACACAGGAAAAAGTGATATTAAATGCCAGTGATTTATGACTTCTCAATGTAAGCACACGAAGGAAGTATGCAACAAAAGTTTTGTTTGGTTTTAAGATAGGAAGGAGTTGTTCTCTCGTGTGATTCATTTTTCTCTGAATATAATAGTTATAGCTGTTTTGTTATTACATTTTGTCACAGAGCTGGACTTTTTTTACTGATTCTTCTTATTTTTTAATTTGTGTCATGTCCCACATACATAAAAATGCGCAGATTATTTTGTGTAGCTTCCTGTTTTCCTTTTCTTTTCCAAATACACATTAGGCATGGAGTGCATTGATATTAACAGTGTGATGGTACCTAACTGCTGTGCCCATGTATGGGGGCAAATCATGTTTTTTCTATTCCTCATCTTACTTCATGTTCGACACTGAGTTACTGGCGCCTCAGGTGTGGGCCTTTAGTGCCGTACATCAGTATGGCCATGTAGCCCTTACCATCTGGTGGTGTATCATGATGGAAAGGTGATTATACAGACTGAAGAGCCCCCTGTTCAGGAAGTCCCATATATGTTCTAGGCGTTCTGGTCTCATGTTATAATTAAATGTTAATTTTATTTTATTTAGAGGTATGAAATCTTTTTTAATGGATTTTACGTTCCTTATAAATGGATTGAAATAAGACATGATATGTGAGTAACCCCCACTGCCATTAATAAATAAAAACAATTACGAGAATGTTTAGTGCATGTAAAAGATGTTGAATTGCACTTCGTTAGAAATTTCATTCCGTTGACACAAAAATGGGCTTAGTGTTTGCTACGTTTCGTTTTATAGAATGACTTTCTCCCATGGCCAGTTGTACTTAGCTTGTTCACATGTAAGCACTACTGACAGCCTCCAGAGGGTTGAACAAAAAATGTAGTTTATAAAGAAGTTTTATGGGGAAAAAAGGCTTGGTCAAATTTACCATGTTTATTTTAAAATATTGGGTCATCCGGAAAGTTCTGCGGATTTTTTATGATAAATACCAATGAAGCAGTACAAAAACATAAGAAGATATTATTAAATCACATAAGCATCATTTTGTTCTATGACTTTTTGCCATTTTTCTGACAGCTGAAAAATTTATTTTAAAAAATCATTATGCTTATTTGTGTGAAGAAGTTATCAAGGTGCTGTTTGACAGTCTCCAAAGAATTGAACTCCAGGCCGTTCAAAGAATTTTGAAGTGACCTGAAGAGTTGAAAATCTGAAGATCAAGGTCTGGTGAATATGGGAGGCGACATAGAACATCTCAGCCAAACTCTTAAGTCTTTGTCTGACATTCAGTGAAATATGGGGCCGTGTTTTCTTGCTGCAACACCTCAACAATTGGTCTGTTCTGGCCAGTTTGCTTCGATTTCTGCTTTTCATACTGCCATTTGAGAACTGTTTTTCTCTGAATTTATTGTCTGATTTTGTGACAATTTAAAATGAACAATTCCTTTGTATTCCCACCATACACAAATCGTTACTTTTTTGTGCAGCCCCCCCCCCCCTCCCACTCGATGTTACTTGGGGAGGTTCGTTTGGCTTACCCCATGATCTTTTTCTTGTAACATTATTGTATAGTATACACTTCTCATCTCCAGTAATGAGTTGTTTCAAAAAAGCAGCTTCATTTCGTTTCAGCAAAGAATAGCATGCCGAAATTCGAGCAAGCATATTCTGTGTTAAGGTATGAAGTACCCATACATTGTAGCAGCTTTCATACCCAATCTTCATATGCTCATGAACTGTACTTTTTGTAATATTTAGTCTATGAAAGTTCCTGAACTGTGTAACGTTAGCATCTTTAATAGGTCCTCGTCTACAGAGAATGATTGTCCAGAGTGGGCATCACCTTTGAGGCTGAAATTTCCGCTCCTAAATTTATCAAACCACCTTCAAACTGCGTCATCAGAAACAGCACTTTGTCCATATACAGCACACATTTTACAAGCAGTCTGACTGGCAATTTTTTCTTTAAAAAAAAACATAATGTGATGGAAATGAACTTTTTGATTCTCCATTCTTAGCAGTTGCACTAAGTGTTTTTGGTTAATTTTGACACTTTTCCTCTTTCAAAGGTTAGATATACAGGGTGGTAACAAAACTAGGAAATCAGGAAACTTTTTAATTCTAAAAATCTCGAAAAAGTTTCAAATTTCACAAAAACTGGGGAATTTTTAAAATTTTTATACCTTTAACGGCAATTGTTATCGTTTGTTCTATTTAGAGATGCATGATTACTAGTACTTTTGAGAATTGAATATATCGTATTCGCTGAAATTGTAATTCAAGTAAAGAACACTTGTGTCAGAATTTTCGAACACCGTGAACACAACCGCAGTGGTTTTCGTAGCTGGAGCGGCTCATTGCAATGAGGCCGGCGATACAACTTGTGGAAAACAATTTTAAATTTGTGTAACTAATGATGTTCTTTTTTTGCGCATTAAATTAATATTTTTTGCTTGAAATAAAATTTTGTAGAATTTTTAGGTACAGCTGCAGTCTACGTTTATAGCAGTGGCTAACGGCCTTAGCGTGTTTGTTGTTGTTGTTGCAGACTTCTAAAGTCGCCAGGGGGTCATTCCACGTAAAATGAGCAAATCGCTGTGGCTGTCACATCACAGATTTTAATGAAAATTAATTCTTATATAGATCACATAGTAAGGAGGAACTGCCAAATATTAGATGTCCAATATCTATATTTCATTTTTTATTGAATTTTAATATTCACGGTCACACAAATGTAGATTTTTAAGCACTAATTGTAGCCTGTTTGAGACCCTTATATTTCAATAATTAATGGCACAAATTAAAAAAAATTTTACATTGTTACATTCTTCAGTAAAAGGTCTTTTAGGAAATGTCAGAATATAGTTTTATATCCATCACTGCTCATTCTTAGGCATCAGCGAAAATAGAGATTTTGCCTATTTGATACAAATTTCAAATTGTACTAGTACCTCTAAAAATAGGGGAAAGCAGGTATCAAAAATTATTCTTAACAAAGCACTTATTCTATCTAAACATTTGGTGTAATTTAGTGATTGTGTTTCTATTCCTTAGTTAAGAAAAAATATGCAAAAGTAAAATAATTGAAAACAACGATTTTTCTATTTTTCTAAAATCAAATTTCATTGTGAAGGACAACTCCGGAAACATCAAAACTCTTCAGGATTATGTGTCAAGATGTGTATTATATGTCCTGAAATTTTCATCATTGTAATTTGTTTATTATCGTACCGGGAATATTTTTTACCTTGATTGATAGTATAGTTTTATTTTATCGCATGATGAATCAAAAAAGGTGGAACACGCCAGTGTGACATCCATTTCAGCCTTTGAAAGAGATGTTATACATTCAAGGGCAGATAATCGAATAAATAAACACTATTAATTGAATTATGGTTATAAATGTGCTTGGTTTGCTAAACCAAAAGCTTTTGAACACCGGCGAATGTTCGATGACAATCCAGAAGTGTTCCATCAGTGACCGTAGCCATTATGTGAACGCGAAATTATCATTGCTACATTCATATTCCCAATTGTATGACCCAAACTCCATAACTCGGTGCTAGAAGTGCACCAAAAGAAATAGCGTCAGGACCGTTGCCACTGCTGTAAATGTAGACTGAAGATGTAGCAATATTTTAGTGTTTATTTATGTGGACCAGCACAGCGTTGCCCATGACAGTTCTTTTCGTGGAGTCAGGTGTGACCACTGCTCGCTAACTCCCGGTGGTTGCTTCAAAAGCAAACCAAATAGAAATTTGTACGCTATTGGATAACAGCCACCAGGGTAGCAATTGTATAATGGCCTCGTCACTGTCAAATACGGCCAAATTAGAATTGTGAAGAGATCCAATTGACGTGACGTCGCAATCTCTTGTGAAAATATAAATATTTAATTGAAAAATTATTTAGTAAAAGAAAATCACACACAAACATATAAAGTATCTCTCTGGTGTAAAATTTTCCAGATTTCAAATCGTTGAAATTTGAAGAACTGAAGAACAGAACCCCAATAAAAAATTTAATTATTTATTTTGCTTCACTTGAATCCTTTGCTCAAGAAATCAAAATAAATGAATTTCGAATCAAAGGACATTCTTCCCGTTGGCAAAATTCGCATTGGAAAAAATATAAAAGTTACAATTTAAATATTATTTTTTAAAGAAAATCTTATTTTTAGGTATCGATCTCTAATGTGAAATTTTTGCTTTATCTTCAACGATCTAGGAGAAAGAAAAAAAAGAAATTGGTAACTCCAGTAAAACTTTTTATTGATTTTGTTTTTCGGCTGAAAGCGTTGCTCGGAAAATGAAATGGAAACAAGGATGATATAAATTTAGAATATGTCATATCTTTATGGTGTTGCCATTGAAAGGCAAACAATAATAATTAAATTCATTTTAAAATGTTCTAGATTGAATTTTAAAATAAATACTTTGCACTAAAATTCGTACTACCTGTGTACCAAATCACATTATTTTAAGTGCCATAGATTCGTCACAACACTGTACACATAAACATACAAACAAACACTTCCTTTTATAGTAGAGATTTCCATTTGATTTTGATGTATAGTAGGATAATGTAGGCCAGGTGTGAAAAGGTAATATTCAAAATATTTTGAATTTTTCTCCATTTTATTCAATTGCTATTGTAAGAGTTCCAATGCTTACAATAACAATTAATATATTTAACGAGAAAAAAATTCAAAATATTTGTGGAAAATTATCTTTTTACCCTATCTGACCCAAAATATTTAAACATTGTTGTGTGGAAACTATATCGATACAAATTAGGGATCACAACATTTCTTAAAGGAATTGTAAAATCAGGGAAATTTTTGTGATGCTATCGGGAAATATCAGAGCTTTTTTTTTGGAGGATTTTGTTGCCACCCTGATAGATATACTTGCACTGATGTCCTTCAAGGGATCGTCATCTGACCATGGTTCAAAATTGCATAGTGTTCTAGGACCTTTCACTTCAGGGGTTGATTCTGTACCATTGCCAATAGCCCTTTGTGTTGCTGCAGTGACGGTAATTTTAAAATATCCAGTTTTTGCTCCAGTGTGATGTTATTTAACTACCTACATATCAACCTTTCAAGAGATTTTGCTATTTCTGTTAAAAGAATGAGTACTGTTTAATATTTGTTTTCAGTATGTTTATGACTACTGGGTATGCCTTACTTCCTAGCTTAATTAGTAAACCCTCTTGGAAAAAATCTCTTAATATAAACAAAAGTAAAATATTCATATAGCATCATGCCTGTAAATAAGAATATTCAAGAGAAGGCAGATAAGTAATTTTCCTCCTCTTATATTAAAATGTCTATTTTAGAATTTTTAGTGTTATGGATTTGTATCCTGAAGTAGAATTCAAATGAAAGAATAAAGCAACAAGGCAAAAGAGATAATTTTAACTTTATTAATTTTTATAAGTTTGCCTTATATTTTCTAAACCCTTGCATGTTAATGTTTAACATACTTAAATGCTACCTAGAAACTGCCATGATTTGCATGTCTTGTATCTCGCAAGTTTAAATATAGGCACTGAATTTTAAATCGTAAGAATCTGATTTAAATTGAATATTTTATCAGATCCTATTTTTATGATTTTTTTCATATTCTGCTTTGATCATCAAAAACATAATTTCAGGCTGATTTGTAAAATCTTCAATCATTCCTTACTCAGACATCAATTTCCAGTTACTTCAGATTTTGTAGCATGTAGTAGATCCTACATGCTTTGGAATTTGATACTACCAAGGAATGATACTTTGGAAAGATTAAATACTTCTAATATGATTGAAAACTGCTGGAAATTGTTGCTAAAGAACACTGTTTAAAGATGTTGGGTGATTTGGGCAGTCTGTCAATCAGAACTATCTTAAAATTTCCTTATCCAATTGAACATTTTTTTAAATATTCCTTATGAAGGATTGTTTATTTTATTAATTATTATAACAAAGTTATAAATACTTGGTACAGTAGAGTAGGTAAAGTAGATGTGATTGTTAAAACTGATGCATAATTGCAGGGTGTCAAGATTTAAATCACTTGATTTAAATCAATTAAAATCATGATTTTAATCAAATGATTTTTTTTTTTTAAATCACTGATTTAAATCAAAACTAGTCTTACATTTTTATAACTAAGTAAATACACCATAGAAAAATCACAGAAGTGGTCAAATGCTTTAATTTTTCTGCACCCATGGGGATTTCAGAACTAATGGCTAAACCAAGCTCGGAGGGAACTGGGTCAATTACTGCATATGATAAAAGATTGCAACAGCCAGTTGTAACTTATTAGAATACACTATATACTGGAAACAGTAATGTAAACACACATGACATATACCTAAATGCCAGGAAGAGTAATGTATAAACATTTCTGATATCAGCACTCATAATATAAACACTTAAAGGAAGTATACAACAGTTTGATTCAAAATTATAAACGAAAGAGGTGACTGATTTTATTAGCTAAAAAAACACAAGTGGGAAGTAAAGTTTTTGAGGCATTTGTTAGTTAGCTCCCAAAGTGTGTGCCCCATAGAGAGATGAGAGGTGCTTCGTAGAGCCCGTAACCTCCAATCTAAGCTATTTCTAAGCAACAGAAAAAAGGGTTAAGGTCACTCATCAAAAATCGGTTCACTCCCCAACCAAGAACATGATGAAGGTAATTTTATTTATATTTTCACCAGCCTATGTTTTCTTACTAAGTAAAATTAAAGTGTTAGTGTGTGAATTTTAAATACTAGTTGTATTAATTATGTTTATGTTCTTACTTCTCTAATTTCTTTTTCAAAGTGGTACTAATATGAAATAATATAACAGATAAATATTACATGATGGAGGGTGCCGTGATAAAATTATAATTATCTTAAGGGTGCCACCACTTGGATAAGTTTGGGAACCCCTATATTAGCTTATTCTTGTGGTGTGCAATAGAGATTAAAGAGTAGAGAAATATACATTTTCACACACAGCCATTAAAATGTCAGCACGAAAAAAGGAAGATCCAATATGAATACAAACTAAGTGAAAATCCAATTATTATTGGTGCTCGGCAGGTTTTTTTTAAAATCAGAATTTACTATAGTCTGATTATTTCTGAGTTCTATTCTACTTCTCAGACTATAATTTAGGTATGTCATTTACACTTGCTGATAAGTCATTTACACTTGCTGATAAATTTGTTAACATGATGATGTAATTTTCTCAAGAAAAACTATGTAGGATGTCAACTTTGTGTTTTAAAGTTAAATAAATGTTAAGTAAATATTGATTTACCCTGTCACAAATTCTGATTGAAATGTATTATTTCCAATATTTACTTAAAATAAATATTGGTTTATATGTCATGTCACAAACTCAATTTTTTATTTAACAAATTTATATATATTTATTATATAAACATTGTTTAGGGCCTGCAGAAATTTAAATAGAAAAATCTTATTTAAATCAAATTAATCCGATTTAAATCAAAATAATCCGATTTAAATCAAATAAATCCGATTAATTGATTTTTTTTTTTAAATCATGATTTTTTTTACACTCTGCATAATTGCATTCATAAATTTATAAATGAAGCAGAACGCTTGTTTTTTTTTTTACTGCTGTAAAAACCACCTTAATGTTATTTATCAGGACTAAGTTTTTATGGCATGCTCTATTTCAACCATCATACTGTAAACAATATCATGTCAATGTTGTTAAATCACTCCTTTTTTTCCTATTTCAGCCCATCATTACAGTTTGAGGCAGCATGGGCCCTGACAAATATTGCATCTGGAACATCTTTACAAACTACAGCTGTTGTTAATGCTGGTATTTATCTCAATTATTTCCTTTACATTGTTTAGTTTTAAAAAAATGCTGTATTTTCTAAATGTGTTCAATTCTTAACTAGGTGCAGTGCCTCTTTTTTTGGAATTGTTGAAATCTCCACATCAAAATGTCTGCGAGCAAGCTGTGTGGGCACTGGGTAACATTATTGGTAAGAATCCTTTCTATTTGTTTTAAAGGTGTCAAATGTATATTTTTTTAAGTGTAATGAATTTGAAAATAGGATTGACAAAAGAAAATTTATTTTGCTGTTAGATTTTATCTACGTGAGAATGTGTTTCACAAAGGAAATGTCTGATTTCATGTATGACTGGGAAAACAAAAAAATAAGAAAAAAGGGTAGTGATGAATACTCTAGCAAAACATTCTAACTGCTTTGCAGAAACCTCAACATAAACTGCTGTGCAGAAACTGTAAAGCAGACTAATCAAAGGTTTACCAATAATCCCTTCTAGCTATGCTGCAGCAGCATTCGAAACACTACAGAATAGATATTACTAGCAGTATCAGCATGGCGTTGTCCATGACAAAGTTATGCTTTTAAAAAGTCAACCTCACTGATTCTGGCAACGAAATCAAACAGTAATTGATAAAAAAATTATATAAATGACAAAAATTAAATATCGCTATACTTTCAAAAAGTCTAAGTAAAGCTAAAGAAAAAAAGCAAGAAAGTTATGTTTTAAAAAAGTCATAACGCTAAACCTCACTGTTTCCGACAAACAGCATAAATCAAAGCCAAGTTAAACAGTATTAAAATATGATTTAAAAAATTCTTAATGCTAAACCTAGTCTTAATTATCATACGATTTCGTACTTATCCAATAGTAGTAACTGCAGACAAGAAAACATTTTACAGGAGTATGTAAGCTATCAAGTTGTTTGGCACAACAATCTGGAAGAACCATTGTCAGATTATAGATTGCTTACCATAACATGGCACAGTGTGTGCCCCTTATTTAGCAATAAAAACTTTCTGTCAACTCACTGACAATGAGAAGGAAGAGTTTCCTGATATATACAACTTAGCAAAAACTAATATTTATGTTGATGGTTTACTAACTGGAGCATCTACAATGGAACAGTCAATTAAGTTGGTTCGCAACATAAGTGATCTTATGAATTGCAGTAGATTTAAGTGGAGAAAATGGGTATCAAATGAATCAAGTGTCATTTCATCATTTTCTTCTGAACTAAAATCACCAGTGGAAACAACAAACCTTCAATCACAATTCTCTATGAAACTTTTGGGATTGGAGTGGAATCCTAAACAAGATTCGTTTGGAATACAAATTAATGAACCTCGGGTAGTTACAACCAAAAGCAGTTGCTTTCGAACATCACACGAATTTTTGACCAATTGTGTGTTCATTTGCCTGTAACAATTACAGTTAAGATAATGAGTTAGGAGTTGTGGGTCAGTCAAACGTAAGTTTTGTTGCAGGTAAAACAAGAGTTGCAACTCTGTGAAGGCTACTTCACTTCCCTGCCTTGAATTTTGTGGAGCATTATTGCTCAGTCAACTCTACAAAAATACAACTTTTCTTTTAACTAGAAAAGGCTTACTTTTAAAAAAGGCTTACAAATTCACAGATATCCCTGTGGTAGATAAGATCTGATCCCTATAAGTGAAAAAGATTCATCTCTAATAGAGTTGTGCGAATTTAAAAGCTCATTTCAGATGCATGGTACCCCATTCCAAGTCGAGATATCCCAGCAGACTACATCTTTGAGGCATGTTGCCTTCTAAACTCTGGAAATGAACTCTTGTGGCAACATCCATCATTCCTTAAATCACCGCAAGTAACAATTTCACAAGCAGAAACACATGTATGTGAAATTTCAATGATAATTCTATTTCTATATTCTAATTCAACCAGTTTATCTGTGTACTGAGGCTGATTATTTTTATTTTGCCCTCCATGGTACATGCCAGGGGGCATTTGTTAAAAAAAAAAAATCAATTAGCATAATTAAACTGTTGTCTATATGAGTGGGCAAGTTTATAACACTTGAAAATTCAGTGTTTCAAAGTGAAGTTTTCCCATTAGTAAAGCATTTTTCATACATAAAATTGTCAAAGAGAGTGCTGGAGAAATGATATTTTAAGAAAGGGTCAGAAGAATAAAGAGGATAGAAGGCAGTTTTGTATCCCAGGCTGTAATGTTTGTTGTGTTATTAATGAGCTGCGTTGTCTGCAAAATGTGATTTTGGCCTTGTCAAGACATAGTGTCTTGTTTAACAAGCGAAATACTTGCTGCTTAATACAGTTAAAGTTGGCTGTATTCCTCGGTTCCGATCTGCTGTCAGTTTTACCCCGTAAGAGGATTGAATGGTAAATGATACTTGGGCGATGAAATCACCATACCCATGAGTATTACATGCTTTCATGTACATTACATGCTTTCAATGTAGAGGTGGCTTTGGAGTTTTTGGAGCTATTTTGCTTCTTTTACCTAATCCATTGAGCCCACATATCTTTGATGATTATCAACTGTAACATACATTGCATTGTTTTCTCCTTGCTTCTGTCAAGAGAAGTCATACTCGTAAATGCTTTACCATGTTTTGAACATTTAGAAACTTTGAAATAGTGAACATTCAACTTCTGATTAATGCCATTGGTACTGTTTGCCATGTATCTGTTTCCATGGCTGCCTTTTATCTGATTGATTTTCACTTTCAATGTTTGCTGAAGGCAACAATTGTTATTGCATTACCTTGCTTGCACCTATCATTTAGCTTAAAAATTTGCTGAACCTGCAGTTCTTGCTTTCCCCTCAGCAAATCAAATTCACCATACCCTTTTATTGGTCTATTCATTTGCAATAACTTAATATAACTAATTAAATGAAAATTAATATAGTTTCATTGTCCAATGGTTTTGTAATGCATTTTAATTACAGCAGATTTGCTGATAAATAAATATTGTTGGGATTTGAAATGTTGATCATAAGGAGGATTAATGCTGTTTAACTAACATTCCCGGGTTAAAAATTGATATTGATAAGTATTGTCACATTTTCTTAAAATTTGGTTATGCTCTGAAGCATTTAGTTGTTTTTTGTTATTTATAGGTGATGGTCCAGAATTTAGAGATTATGTTATAAAACTAGGAGTTGTTGCTCCTCTCCTGTCTTTCATAAAGCCAGAAATTCCTCTGCCATTTTTAAGGAATGTCACTTGGGTAATCGTTAATTTATGTCGGAGTAAAGATCCACCACCTCCTGTTGAAACGATAAAAGAATTACTTCCAGCACTTACTATTCTGATACACCATACTGATGTATTTGTAAGATTTCCTTTTATACTTTTTTATATGAATATTTTCCAAGTGCTTATCACTAAGTTAAAGATGCTAATCTGTTAACTGTTATGCTATGGCCTACTATTAGTTATACTGCAATGGTGCAACTACTATGACAATCATAGTGTAAAGGTTTATCAGGAAAAGTATGTTATATATATATATAAACTAACTAAACCTGTTAAAAAAAACTGTTATAAACTAACTAAATATGCAGTTGGGATTGTCAAATAGGTTTAAGAATCTGTAACTTGTCTAACCGGGCTACCGTGGTCCTTAACACCATGTAAGTGTAGTCAATTATAAATTCGGTTAATGGGGTACTGAATGTTATATTCAGAATCCAATAAATGAATCAGAGTGCTTGAACCAAAAAGTTGGTTCTTCACTTCTTTAAAATTCTTTAACTCTACCATATTGGTAGCATGTCAGGCTAAAGTTTTTATCTGCATTTGCAAATCATCATAATTGTATAGCTTTACTTATTTCATCTGTTAAACATTTAATTTAATTTTAAAAAAGAAATAAAATATATTTAATACACAACATAATATATAAAGGGGATAGACATGTTACATAAATATAACATTAACTGGCCCAACGTACTTTATTTGTCTTATTTTAAGAATAAAACTGGTCAGTTTGATAACAAAAAAAAAGAAGAAGAATCATTCGTGTAGTAGTCGACCTTTTCGCTGATGTTTTTGTGAATACAACAGTTAGACATACAATCTAAAATAGTTCCCCTTAATATCTAATCCTCAGTTGAAATAAAAAAAGACGAATATCCTAGTCACTGTTTACTGTATTATGTTAAGTTTCATAAAAATATGTTTGCACATTTGGTCTCACAAACATTTACGTACCATATAACTATTAATTTTGATATAAAATCATTTTCAATAAGTCCATTTCAATGAAAATCGAATTGGACATATATACTCCTTTTCAATATTCTTACTACATAGAAGATGTACACTACAATTTAGATTATTTAAATATGTAACTTGCAAAGTAATAAACTGTTAATCTTTTGGATCTGATCAATATTTGTTTATGGTAACTGGAAGGGTATACTAGTTAATTTCGTTATTTGTTTGCAAACATTGTATTTCGCATTGAATTTGCTCCATCACCCTTTGCAAAGAGAGGGTGATGGAGCATTGTAGTAAGCTTTGCTTCACATTATTCATGACAAGTATCGTCTTTTATTTACATTGACTGCTTGTAAATTTTTTTCACTTTTATTTAAGTTTTGATTATGTCAATGAAGATATAGTATATTCTAAGTACAAAGCTGCATGCATAAGTATAAAAATAAATCCTATTATTGGTTATGTATGGATACGAGTGAAGGTATCGCAAACACTTATATGTTTGTGAAGACACAATAAAAAAATCTTTGTATCAGAAATTTTGTAAAACAGATGCAACAAAAAGTGCAATCTAACAGAATGAGTGTATCCTGATAAATGACATATTATCAAAGTGTAGGTTCTCTTCTGTTTAAATTGTAATTTGATTGCAACACGTTTGTCTTTTTTTACTATAAAAGTCTTAAAACCAATTCAAATCCAAAATTCCATGAATGACATTTTCGACTGACCACCTACCGAGCCTAAAACACACTGTCCAGATTTCTGCTTCTTTAGTCAGCGAGAGAACCATCCGTTCCTTCTCTAGTAAGATTGCTGTCGGCCTTTCTTCCAATGATAAAAGAAGATATAACATGTTCCCTTCTGCATACTCGGATGTTATCAGTTAACAAAAAGGAATGCATGGGTCGTTATGATTGTTCAAGAAAAGGACATACGACACTATCAGAATACTTCTGTGTGAAGTTTACAAGAGCTTCCTGCTTTCGATAGGGAGTAAGAAATATTTTCGACAAAACGAGAGAAAATAGTTTGAGTTCCTTTTTTTTTTAATCAGAAAACCATAATGCATTGACATGCCAACGTTTTGAATAGAAGGGGTGGGGGCGAGCATAGGCGTAACTAGGGTTGTTGAATTGGGGGGGGGGGTCCTCCCAAAAAGTACCCCTGTAAAAAGTGGGAAGAATAAATTTATTATATAATTATTGATTAATTGTTAACAATAAATTATAAACAATTAATTAATTTTTTAAAAGATATTCATCAATTAACACTTGATTTTTAAAAGATCATATTTTTTTTCCTTTATATAATATTTACTAAATGACTTTATGGTGAATTTTAAAACTTACAATACATTTAAGTTAGAAATTAAAATGTTGATTTTTTCGTAAACGTTTCGATTTTCCTGAACTTTTTAGATTTATATTTGATTTGCTTGAAGCACATCGGTAAAAATTATCTTGATTCTGACTCTGACGCCTATGAGTGCTCATAATTTTTTTAAACAGTATCTATATTTAACAATTCGGTTTCAAAGACGCACAGTACGCAATATTTTTAAAAACTAATGAAATAAGATAAACATTTATTTAAAAAAGTTTAAAACTAATAATAATTAAAATATAAAATGTATTTGAAAATTTGGTTTTTAAAAAAACACAATTGGCAATAATAAAAAATTGCATTTTTAATCAAAAAATTTTCCTTTGACCTTTTACTCTGCATAATCTTGTATGAGTTCTTTAAAACACAATTTATCACATAACTCATTTTCGATAGTTATAGTCAATCTACTTAGTCTATGCCAGGGCTCGAAATACCCGGGTGCACCGTGCACATGAAAATAAAACTGTGCACCTAAATTTTTCCCGCTAGGTGCATGCCATGCACCTAATTTAAAAACTTAGGTGCACTTTGTGCACCTGAATTAAAAAATCTATTTCGAGGCCTGGTCTATGCAGAGTTATTATGGATATGAAATAATTTTTGATGATTTTTAATTTGAAAAAACTTTTTTCACCACTTGCAACTAACATAGGCAAAGTTAATAAAATTCTAAGGGCAATATTAATATAAATATGATAGATATTAATAAACCCACGGAAAATTATCTTGAAAATTAAGCCGTTTTTTCGAGAATTTGGAAATGAGTAAATTTTCTATTAATTTAATTTTAAGGCTCATATGTCGGTAATTGGTAATTATTAGTTCACATCATACTTAATCAACACAACGGGATATTGACGATGGTCCAGGATTAATCCCTTAAGGAAAAGATCCGAGGACAACACCTCGTAATTTTGAACCACGGTCAGATGACGAAGCAACACCTGAGCTGGCACCCCACTTTCCTAACACCAACCCAACGTGAGGACGACAGATTTAAGGTGCACCAGCCGCCTCTACGCCATACGCTTACAAACATCCATGCCCGAATTCGAACCAGGAACCTTCCTATCTAGAGGCTGACACCTTAACCACTATACCGGTTGGTCGGCGGCTCATATATCGGACGAAAGCTTGGAATATAATGGTTCATGTAGCCAATTTATTAGATTTATTATTGCCTAACATTTATCAAAAATTAGTCACAACTTTTAATGCGTAGCTACCGCAAATTTTGTTCATACTACCTAATATGAAAATGAGAATTTTTTTGTTAACTACAACTTGGAATAGGTATTTTTATTGGAAACCCGGTTTTCAATAATTGGGTATTACTATTGTTTTAAGTTAGAAATATTTAAGAATCTCTATACTTAAAAAAAGTTACCACCGCTGCTATTGCCGGATTGAAAACTGGGATGGTTTGCAGATTGAGTACAGATCAGAATATTACAAGATTAACGTGGTTTATTCAAAATTGTACAGGGAACAAAATAGAGATGATTTTATGATGTGGCTATCAGTTTAGGGTGCATTAATTGTTAAAGTAAAAAAAAGTGAAATCGCTTGCGACAGGAGTGTTGGTTTGCGAAGGAACAAGTTTTAACAATGCACTGTTCTCGCGTTTCCGTCACTTAATTACTTTACAAATTTACATTTGCAGTCAGTTTCCTGTATTTACTTCAAATAAGAAAGCCAACAATTTAAAAGCCCCTATATTGTAAATCATCAAAATAAGGAATGGCAGATTTGTTGCGATTTCCTGAATGCCCTTAATTTTAAAAGACATTTCTGTCAGTTGGTCAGGTGCTTCTTGTCCAGTTTGGGACCTAGCACAATAAAACCCTAACATACAATCTGCCCGTCAGTTGGTCATAAAAATAAATCGCTTTTCTCGAGACATGCCGTCAAAGACATTCGAGCCCTCCAATACATTTAAAGGATCCAGAGGTGAAACCACTACACAGCAATTTCTTCGAAAATGAGACAATCATCTCGTAGCATTCAAGTGCGAGCACCACGTGCATTCATTTTGAGGGTAGAACCACTTTAAAGCCGTAAGACAAAGTGATAAAGTATCGGTATGCTGGGCCACCATTCTCCACATTCAGAGGAAGAATTTAATGTTTTGGTACATTGGATCTTTGAAACAATTTTTTTTCACTTTTAGTTAAATATAAACTTTTACTACACAAATAAAATTTGTTTGAAGTTTCTTGATAAACTTTTCATACATTTATGTGTTTGAAAACTTTCAAAATCTAATTTTGTGTAGCCCCTAGACCCTTCATTTTTTACCCTTTTCGGGGAATATATCAAAGCTCTCAGAATGCATGCTTCTCTCTCTCGCTATATATATAGAAGGGCGGGCTGCTAACTGCATATTATATGCAAAAGGTGCCCCCCTCCCATGCATTTTTTTACAAAAAAAATGTCCAAAACTATCATTTAAACAATTTTAAATAAATCCATTCAACAATGCGCTGGACAAAAGTCATAAACCTTTCGAATAAAACCTTTGTAAAAAGTTTTTTATGGATATAGATACTGAGGCATGTGTGTGTGGAGATGTACGACGGAAATGACTGCGGTAATTGTTTTATTTTAATTAAATGGGGTCTGGAGTAATTTGTCAATGTCGCCGAAGGATCACCCAACTGTCTTGAGTATATGCAGTGTTGACAATGTACGAAAACCTTCTTGTCCTATAATTTTTTTATTTGTTTTCATACATTATATTTTTTCTTTACACTAATTTTTGCGCCCCACCCACGAAATCGGCTGCCCAGAGCAAATGCTAAGTTTGCACTCCTCTAGATCTGGGCCTACATCTATTGACAGGAAATGAAATTAGTCAAAATTTGCTTTAACGGTACTGTTTAATGTTACTTTTGAAGTTAAGATGTTAATGTTCCTTGATAGTGTGTGGGGAGAGGGCGAAATATGGCTATCGCCCCTTCTCCTCAGTGACAGAAGGGGCCAAATACCCCCCCCCCCCTATTGGCACGTGCCTGCCATAATGACCTACTTCAAGTGATCGATGTTGTTTTAGGTTTAAAACATTGAAATACAGGCACAGTAAAAGTGTTTCTGATAAACACAGATAAAAGGCGGCCTTTTTGTCATTTCATATTTTTAATCACTCTTAAACTGGCTATTTTCGAACAAAAGAGCTGAGAACTATTAAAATCTTCAAAATGAAACTATGCAAGGATTTTTATTAATAACCTTTAATGTGCTTTTTTATTCTCCAGGCCAAGTTTGTATGTTTGCGATCGTTAAGATTATGTGAAAATTACAACGGATTGGAAATCTGCGGAAAATTTTACACCAGTTAGATACCTTAAATGTGATTTTCTATAAATAAATAATTTTTCAATTGTAACTTTTATATTTTTGCTTATTAAACTGTTCATCAGTTTCTATTGAAATGTGTGAGCAAAAACGGATTCAACATTTTTAGATCAACTATAATAGGTCTGTTGAACTTGATTCGTGAGAACGCACCTAAAAGAACACTTTCGTCGTAATTTTCGAATTTTTTTTATGAAACATTAGCATTTTATTTTAATTGTTTGCAAAGGTTCCATTTGTTGTTGCCCTACAGCAGCTTTCTGTGTCTAATATAGTGCTAAATTTTACAAAATTGAGGAGACTATTTTTCACATATGAGGCAACTAAAGCGACAATTTTCAAAGATAAGAACCACTGGGAGGCCTAGTATTATCAAATGTGAGAACCGAATAGACTATTTTGACCTTCATTTTCAGTAGAAAAGAATTTCGTTTTGTTTCTTTGTCACAGGTGTTATGTAAGCGTTCCGCGTTTGAGCATTTCGGCACATTCACGAATATTCTCAGAATATTAATAAATATTTTAGATTAAAAAAAAAAACTTAGGTATAAAAAAATGACAAATCATTGGTATACGGCTCAGTATTACTAATACTAGGTTCGGTACCGGACTGTGATCGCTTCATTTTCAGTAGAAAAACGGTCAAAATAAATTGCACAGAAAAGTTCGAAAAATCTTGTCACAAATTCAAGTTTTATTATGAAAAACTATTTGAGGCTACGTTATTGGACTATTATTGCTACCAATTTTATAAAATTATTTGAGATGTTTGTCATTAAATTTGTATTAAATTAAATAATCATTCGAAATAGTGATCAAGTTTCCAAACGTCCCATACTTCCGTTCTTTAAAAAGTTATTGGTATGAATAACTCAGATGCACACAGTTTACCATTTGTGAACGGTCTTTTGTATACTCAATTCTCTACTGAAAGGTGAACACTCAAAACGTGAAATCTTTGGTGTAATATTCCCTATTGAATATTTTAACCTACCTTACAGCTAGTATTGAACATTTTTGTTTTTATTTCTGCAATGTGTAAAGTTTCACACATTTAACTTCACTGATACAAAATTTAATTGCTTTGTTCACACAAAACAATGCTGTAAATCTATGCAATGGTGGTAAACTTAAACTTAGCAAATAAAAATTAATGCTGTAATTTAACTTATTTACAGTTTGAAGAAAAACTACTTATTACAGAAAAATATTTCAAAGTTTCTCATTTTATACAGTGAATATTTGGTTTCTTAAACGCATGTAAGTAAGGATGAATTGAATGTATCGTGATCCTCAAAACTGACGCAATGTTTGAAACTCTCTCCTGTCATTCGCCTTCAAAAGAATCATTTCATCCTTCGGAATCCTTGCAGTACGAAGAAGCCCGTGGCATTCCAATCTATCTCTGTCATTGGTCTTCTTTGATGATCCGGTCTACATAGCCTACTGCTCAGATCCATTGGCCAAAGAAGGAGAAAAGCATTCCTTTTGTCCAAACCCTGACACTTGTAAAGGGAACTCGCTTTTTTGGGGTGACGCTTTCGACAACACTACAGTGATTTGCTGTGCCTACAAGAGGGTTAATCTGAAGACGTCAGATGGCGGTTATTAATTGGGATGCAGTGGTTCTAACTTAGGAAAAGTCATTAGGGATCCTAAGTAAAATACCACTTGCTTCATTTAAGTGTTTCAAAACTATTTTGTTTACTTAAATCATTACTAATGTTAATACTATATTTGTAATATTTATCCCTCGTGTTAGAAGAGTACACACTCAAAACATGAAAATACTAGCCACTGCGTGGCTAGCCCGGTGTTGCCTGTGATGTAAGTTATTAATCTGGTGTAAAATTTGCTGCAGATTTCAAATCCGTTGAAATTTTCAATCTATCTTTAGTTATTTGGATTTTACGAAAAAGAATTAACAATCCCAGTCAAAATGTTTTTTATTTTTTGCTCTCATTCCCTGAAATGGAATAGGACAGGAAATGTAATCATACTATTTTAACGCTAAGGGCAGAAGATGCAATCTGTTTCAAGTGACATCACAATCTCTTGCAAAAATATAAAAGGTATATTCAATTAAAAAATTATTTATTTAAAGAAAATCATAGTTTTGGGTATCGATCTAAATTAAAATTTTCCGTGGATTTCAAATCCGTTGAAATTTTTACTCCATCTCTAACTGTCTAGGAGCTAGAAAAAAGAACAAAGTGAGTCCAGTTAAAAGATTTATAGTCTAGCTGGAAAATCATTCCTCCAATCAAAATCAAAACGGGGGGGGGGGGGAATTCTCCAAGTTCCCCGCGATGAAAAAAAAACTTAGCAAGGTTTCAAAGTCTGACGGCAAGGTCACATGGGTGGAAAAAGTCCAGATTTGGGTGTTTTTTCTTTGTCCGGAGAAACACATTTGAAGAACCAGGTAGAGAATAAAACTATTAAATTCATTAAAAAAATCTAGATTGAATTTTTAAAATTTGCTACAACCCAAAAATTGCAAAAAATTCGGACTACCTGTGTGCCAAATTTCACTGCTGTAAGTGCCATAGAATCGTCAGGATTTTGCTGTAAGAAACGCAGACAAACACTTCTTTTTATAATAGTAGAGATTAGGACTCGAGGTGTTCATGTCCGTAAAGCTTTGTGTGCTTCTGATATAAGTGACCTAATGAGATTAAATCACGGCATATTAGATTACTCATATTTATAATTATATAAGGCAATAGCTCGCTCTGGTCTTTTGAGCGGTTATTTAAAGTGGGGTTCTTCCCAGAGTGTCCTTAAAACCACGTTTACATCTTATATTAAACCGGTATTAGAGTATGGTTCAGAGGTCCTTGTCACTGCATCTGAAAGTGCATTATCAAAGCTCGACCTAACCCAAAATAAAGCACTTAGACTCATCACTGGTGCTGCAGTGTTAACCCCTATCTCTGCTATGCAGCTGCAGACAGAAATTTGTAATTTATCTGACAGGCGAGTCAATGCTGCTCTTTCTCTCGGAGAAAGATTATTGAGAAAGGAGCATTTCTGGCCTTACTACATTCTTCCTCAAAATAGACTTAAATCTCAACAATCTTTTCTTTTTGAGTGTCAAAGACTTGCAGAGGACCTTGGGGTCTCCAACTCCAGACTTAGCATCTATAGGCCGCCTGTTTTTACTGGCCTCCTGAGATATGCCACGGCTAGATTGGACTTGATACAGCCTGTCCGGAAGTCGGATTCTCATCAGATTGAGTTGTATTCCATTGCTTTGGCCACTATTCATGACAAATACCCTGACCAGGAATGGTTACAGGTTTTTACTGACGGATCCGCCAATTCTTCAGCTGGTAGAGCCTATAGCAAGCGCAGATGAACCAGCGTAACTTAGTGTCTACCAAAAAGTACTTCATGGTAGAGTTGGGTTACACTGGTATTTCTACTACCCCTTTGTAAGTTAAGTTTTGGAGTGGTAGCTAAGCTCGCTACAGTACTCCCCCTCCAGAATTTTAGCAGTCGCCGAAATTTGATAGTCAACGTCACTTGTAGAATGATTGCCATTTTTGCTTTTGACTGTAAGAGCTGTATTAAGATTGCAGTTGCCGTGCGGCCTTTTACATGTTATTTTATCCATGCGGCAATTGCACGAATGGAGGATGTGATATAACATTAGCAGTTTCTGCTATCACAGCGCCCCCTAGTGGTAGAAAGGTAATTAGAATCAACCATGGCGAATTCTACTGGACATTGTGTGCCATCCATCGAATTTTTTGTAAATTTTTAAGCATGTTTAAATCACGAACGTTGGTCACCAATATAGCAAGCGCGAATGAACCAGCGTAACTTAGTGTCTACCAAAAAGTACTTCATGGTAGAGTTGGGTTACACTGGTATTTATACTACCCCTTTGTAAGTTAAGTTTTGGAGTGGTAGCTAAGCTCGCTACAGAGCCGGTGCTTACTCCAAATATTTTAGCCTACGAGAACCACTCAACACTTGGGCGGATAATTTTGATGGAGAAATGCATGCAATATTCATGGCCATCAGAGCTATTGGAGAACCAGATGAACAAAATATTGTCATCTTCGTCGATTCTCAGGCGGCAATTCAAACCATTACAAATTACACTTTATTGCCCACTGAATTTGAGCTCGAATGTAAACAGCACATTGACTCTCTTTTGCGTTCTTGAAGAGAGATTGTCTTCCAGTGGATCCCTAGCCATTGTGGCATTTATGGAAATGAACGGGCTGACACTTTGGCTAGGGAGGCTTCATTTTTGCACCCATCTTCCTACCAGGTCCCTCTTCGAAATGCTAAGAGACTTTTTGGGAGCAAAATCAGACTTGGTACAATTTCTGCTCTTAGGAATATGGCAGATGGAAAACCATGGGCTTGCCTTCTGGATGGCCAACAGCACTCATGTCTCCCTCCTTCCCAGGGCAGAAGGAGTTGCAAATTTTAGAATTATTAATGGACATGACTATCTGCTGGCAGACTTGCATAAAATCAACTTGGTTGATTCACCTCACTGTGTACTTTGTGGCACCTCGCATTTGCCTGAGGAGCATCTCTTTCTAACGTCCGCTCCAGTGATGACTTTCGGGCCCTCGCACCTTCTGGAGCCACTTCGATTTTATACTGGACTGCAAGACGCCTCATGTCCGAAAGGACGATGGCGGGCGTAATTTAAAAAATATATATATATTTATAATTATTTTATGTTTTTCTTGGGCCTAGCTTAAAAATTGTAAAGGGTTCCAAAGTGGTTGGGCTCCTAGATATCCTGGTGCAGTTGTTTCTTTGAACAACTTATTTGTTTACTCATCGGAGGTATTCACCTCCCATTAGGGGATTTAAGAGGTTTGGGTGACTAGGAGTGGGAACCCTTGTGTGGATTACAACTGACCAACCAATATTTCTTACTGCTCATAAAACAAGTTACTCCCAAATCTGTATCAGAAGGCTGAGTTCAAAGTGTTTTCAGTTAATTTTGACATGTCTTGCCCGAGATATCTCGGAAAACTTTTTGTACTGAAAACAACAGGCCCGAGTTATCTCGGAAACCAAATGCTAGCATAAGTGTTAACCCTGAGAATTTTTGAAGGGTCACATTTTCGTGCGCTTAAGCACATGTGTCCTCTAATGGGAGGGTGTGACTGGAGCCCTTTGTGTGACGCGTCCGGATGGGAACCTATGGTAAGGTACTCTTCTTACAATGTATTTGCCTATGGAATGTTACAAAGAGTATCACAACAGGGCAATTCTGTTTCTTATTAGCTACACTTTCTTGCCACAATCTTGCGTTTCAAAGCGTCATATTTAATAATGTTTCATCTGAAATTCGATTAAAATTTACGTAGCAAAAAAGAAAACAAAAAGTAATTTACAATATGAAGTGACATTAATTCAGAGAAATAGGCTGAAAATTAAAAAATTGAAGGTATGATTTTTGTTGCAGCCAAAGCCACATGAGATTATTTTTAAACTACACAAAATTGTTCAATTTAATATATATCAGTACCTATTGAAAACTTGATGAAGTACAATAATTGGGGAGTTCGAATAGGTTTGGTGAAGCAGGCGACCTGTAAGTCATCGATGCGATACATAATTTGAAAATTTCAAAAACTGTAGTTTGGTCCTTTCTCTCAAACATTAATAATCAATGCATAATCAACCCTTTGAAAATCATGATAGATAAATAGGTTTTGCAAACAAAAAGAAGCAATGGGTTAAGACCTCTTATCGTATGAATGCAATTAGTACAAATGAAAATTTAGTTTTTCAAGGGTAATCCGTACTTGTATGTTTCCTTTAGAGCACCTTCTAGATATTGCACTATCGAATGGGAGAATTTATGTAGTCGTAATGTGTATAGAACATCAATATACCGATCTTTTACCATTTGAAGGTAATGAGACGTCACACCGTCCTAAAATTGTTACCATTTTCCAGTCTTGCACTAAATACGTATAGAAATTACTCTTAATTTATTTTCAAGAAACAAATAATCACATTCTTCAATGTATAAAAGGAATTTAATCATGTCTTACTGGAACGCAGTGGTCTATTGGCGGCGGTCAGTTATCAAACTTAATGAGAAAGATCCTAGGAGGACAACACATGATTTTGAACCATGGTCACATAATGGATTCACACTTGAGCTGGCACACCACTTTCCAAGCTTCCACACCATGCTAACACGAGGACATTAGAGGCTATTACAGATTTAACGTGCACCAGTCCTTTTATAACACCACAATATTAGTAGCTTATAGTCACAAAATATTTTTATCTGAATTTCAAAATCATTATAATTGTATAGCTTTTCTTATTTTAGATGTTAAACATTTAATTTTATTATAAACATTTCAAATAAGAAATAAAATATGTTTAATACACAAAATAATGTATAACAAGGATAGACATGTTATATAAACATAACATTAACTGGCCCAACGTACCTTATCTGTCTTATTTTAAGAATAAAACTGGTCAATTTGATAACAGAAAAGATGAATCATTCATGTAGTATTCAACTTTTTTGCTGACCTTTCGTAAATTCAACATTTAGACATATGGTTTAAAATATTTTTCTTTGTATTCAATTTAATTAAATAATGCTGAATATCCTATTGTAATCCCATATTGTAGGCCAGTCTTTCTCAACTTCTGTAAGACCATGCTAAATTGTGTTTTATAACACGAGGAACCGATTCCACAAATTTACTCGTTTATTACATTTTCAATTTTTTTAAGTGCTTACGTAAAATTACATAAATATTAATTAAGGCATGGTAATAAGGAATGTTGATACATTTATGCATGCAATGTGGTATTTTACATTTGAATTAGTTGTCAATCATTAGATTAGTGAACTCTTGTAGGGTATTGTAATTTTCACAGACCAACATCATTAAAATAATTTGTGCTGATTTCCATATCTCATTCTGATTACCAACATATATATTTGTTGGGCCAGGAAAGCTTTTCATGCGAGATTGCTTAACACCAAAGTCAAACAAAATCCCTTGTCTCTTATTCATATTAAAATTTTAATCTTTAGGCTTATTATTTAAAAAAATAAGGTCTCTTATTTTGAAACAAGAATTTGCATTGCGAACTTGTGAAGAAACAGTATTCAGTATTGTTCAGATTTGAGAACCAAATGTACTATTTTGACCTTAATTTTCAGTGAAAAAAATTTCGTTTTGCTTTCTTGATCACTGATGTTGCACTTTGTATAGGCGTTCCGCATCTGAGCATTTCGGCACATTCATGAATATTACCAATATAAATATTTTAGATTAAAAAATACCTCAGGTATTAAAAATGACAAATCTATGGTTTACGACCCAGTGTAACTTATGCTAGGTTTAATACAGGACTACGACCGTTTCATTTTCAGAAGAAAGTCATAAATAACACTGAAAAACTTAAATTTGGGAACAGATTTTTCTATGAAAAACTATTTGAGGCTACATCAAACTTTTATTACTGTCAATTTTATAAAATTATTTAAGAGGTTTGTCATTGAATTTGTATTAAAAATAATTGTTCGAAATCGTGTTCAAGATTCTAAACGTCACATACTTCCGGTTTTTTTTAAAGTTATGAGTATAAGTAACTAAAACGCAATTTACTGTATGTAGTTTATGTATTCTCAATTTATCACTGAAAGGTGAATACTCAACCTGAAATCTTTGGGATAATATTCTCTATTGAATATTTTAACCTATGTTACATTATTGAAGCAAGTATTGAACAGATTTGTTTTTATTTCTGCATTGCGTCAAGTTTCATACATCTGCAATAAATTAATCGCTTGATTTATACAAAACAATACTTTTTAACATTTGTTTCCTTATATTACAAAGAAGTTCTGGGCACCCCTTCCTACTTTATTTAATGAACCAGGGATGAGATTCTTCCAACTTTTGAGGTATTTCCGACTTCTTTAAATTTTTGAAAAAAATGACACAATTTTATATATTTTTTAATCCTGACTTTTGCCCTGTTTTGTCTTTTGTAAGCGTAAAATGTGGCAAATGAGACATCTCGCCAACATTGTACTCCTAAATTTTGCAAGCTGACAAGCCTTGCAAATTCCTCTTTGAAAAGGATCCTTTGTGAGAAGCTTATTGGTTTATTTGCAAACCTGGAGAACTTGGATTTTGGGCTAGTTAGCGTTAGGCCTGGGCAATGTTCAAATTTTTACATCGCGATACATCGACATTCTAACATCACGATATTGCGATTTATCGTGATGTTAACCATGCATTTTATGCATAGTAAAAGCAAAATCTTGTCCGTACATCACTATATATATATGCACATAAAATTTTTGTAAAGTTCTTTCTTTACTTTGCTATATAAAATCGTGGTAGGGAAAAAATAACAAACAAATAATTGTACGTTTAAGAAACACACATGATTTAAAACAAGATTTTGCATATATATATGTATATATATGTGTGTGTTCCACGCACCATATATAATCAAGTAGATTCAAAAATTAGCTTATTTAGAAAGAAACTTCTACATAAATTAAAGGGGCATTTGATTCCTCTTAGTAATGATGATGGCATATATAACCTCGATTTCCACACAAGTTCACAACAAAAACGATGCAAACTGATTAGTTGTAGCATCAAGTAACAAGAGGGGGTTTTCGGAATTCAACTTGAAATGTGCGAAATCATTTTTGTCTTAAAATTTTTAAATTGTACTAAATTTCAATTTCACACAAAAAAAATTCTGGAAACGAAAGTCATCATCAGTGCACAAATGATTTTGAGAAATTCCTCATTAATTAAAAAGAAATGAAAACAGATCTATAAAATTCGCAGATTTTGCGAAATTATTTTGTTTACAAGTATTTTTAAGCAAAAAAAACATTAACTAATTAAAAAACGTAATATAAAGCTTACCTAGATAAGTTCCGCATGTAGAGTAGATTTATTCGCTCTCTCGCAGTTTGAAACTTTTAAATTTCAATCCTTATGTGTCACCTTATTTCCCCCCCCCCCAAAAAAAAAAAATCAGCGCAGAAATCACAAAATTAACTATCAAAAAAATTCTTATTAGTAGACCTTTTATCGCGGCATCGAAAATTTAAGTACCGTGGTGGAAAATCGCACATGCGCATAAATAAACATCGGAATCGTTGTGTCGATCTAATCTATCTCATGCGCTATGAGAACATTGTGACACAGGAAAACCATGAGATACTGCTTTGGCAACTCAACGTGAAAATCGCGAAACCGATGTGGCGATGTCGATCTCACACCGATTGGCCTAGTGTGTTCCACACACCATAAATGCTCAAGTAGATAAAAAAAAACAGCTTATTTAGAAGGAGAAAAACTTAAGCATAAAAATAAAGGAGCATTTGATTCCTCTAAGAAAACTTCGAAATCGTTGGCGCTGATCAACAACAGAGACATCGTGACACCGGAAAACCGTGATATTAGTGCTCTGGGATTGGCTGCGTGACATCGGTAAAAACCGCGATATCGCGCATGCGTTTTGAAAATATCGACATCGTGATATTTGTGCCTGGGATTGGCTGCGTGACATCGGGAAAAATCGATATATCACGATACATCGTCATCGGGAAAATCGCGAAACTGATGTGACGATGTCGACCTCAAACCGGTTTTCCACGATGTATCGATACATCGCCCAGGCCTAGTTACAGTGGCGACAAGGTAAACATTTTGGTCCAATACACATGCGCTGCAGCCATTTTTCTACCAGAATCTTCTCCAAGAAGGTTGCTGGGCGAATATGTCTCTTCCATCGGTTTCCCACATTTCCTCCTCACTCTTTCTTTTGGCGATAGTGTTTATGTCCCGAAATTTGTATGCTCACAACTTATTGAAATTGTTTTCGTGAATATTAACAAGAAAAAGAAAAAAAGTAATGCTTGTAACTTCAGTGTAAAATAAAATAGGATCTGATGTGTTGTCTCTCTCAGGCACTTCAGTTTTTTCTTTAAATTCTTTCCAAGCTGTGTGATAGAAGTTTACGTATTAATTTTATAACATTAAATAAAAAAAATAGATTTAAAATGTCCTATTAATCGATAGTTCCTTAAAATAAAACTTTCTTTCGACCAACTGTTCAACACGTGTAGTTTTTCTTTAGTGTGATTAATCCTTTCCTTACATTAACCGAACCAGAAAAGATACTGAACATTTTTATTTGACCTTTTTAATGCATAACACAAAATTTTAACCCACTTAAATTTATTTATTTTTTAAGTTTCATACATTTATACAAGTCGAAAAACATGTAATTTCAAAAATAGTCACCACCATCTGTACACATTTGTTAAATTCAGGGGTGAAAATCTTCCGCTTTTACGCGGATTTCCGCATTTTTTTTTCTTTCTTTTGAGAATTTCCGCTTTTTTTCCCCCTTTTGAGAATTTCCGTTTTTTTTTTTTTTTTTTTTTTTCCGAAAATTTCCGCTTTCTTTTTTGAATTAAATTATGTCATGGAATTACAGCCAAAGAATAAATGTAAAAAAAAAAAAAACAATAAGGAAAGTGTGTCCTTACTTCAGATAGTAGATTCTTCCGGCTTTTCGTAAATTTTGAAAAAATGACCGATTTTTATCATTTTTTACAAAAAAAAAATCCTATTTTTGCCCTTATCAGCTTTTTTTACGTTTATAGAAGACAAATAAGTCTTGCTAATTCCTTTTTGAAAAGAATCCTTTGTGAGAAGCTTATTAGTTTAATGGAGAACTTGGATTTTGAACTAGTTAGCGTACGTTGTTGCATATTTCGTAGGTAAAGCTACGGTTTCCTAAAAAAAGCGGAGCTGTTATCTAAAGGCCGTGAAACGTCATGATGCGGTGGAAAAGGTATAAATGAAATATTTTAAGTTGATCAGCTTTTAATGTGATTTTTCTTTCAACTAGAAAATAAGATGCTTTGTTATTTCGTCTTTCATGGCAACCTCGGCAAGCGGGAAGTTTAAATTTTCATTTTGAATATTCTAGAAATTACTTTCAAAATCCGTTAAAACTTCTTTCTTTGGAGACTTTAGAAGAACGCCAAGGCGGTGACCATCGTTTTAAAGCGCAACTATAGACTGCAACTATTTTCAAAATGATGCTTCTTTTAAGGGCAATATTTATGACTGTTTTAATAAGTTAAATTGTTTCTTGGATAATAAGAGTTATTAATTTTAAGTTTATTTGATTAAAATAGAAAATAAGAATATTTACGGAAAAATATAGAGATTTTGAAAAAAAAGTTATTTTATATTCGAAAATAGGTTGTAAATTTAAACTGAACTAAGAAATATTTTTCCTACCACGTGGTTTCAGCTTCAGTCTACGTTTATAGCTGTGCCAACGACCTGCCCTTGGCGCACTTAGGCCCGGTGCACACATCCGGTTTTTCAACGTGCGGCGCCGCTGCCGCAACGCAAGTGCGGTCTGAGATACATTAAATCCAATGCAGCAGTGCGTACAGGGGCGACGCACGTCCAACTTGCGTGCAATTTGTACCGCAGTTCCCCGCGGAGCCGTTCGGAAGTACCTTGTTTTCATAAACAAATAGATTATAAATAATAATTAATAAATGGTTGTATCCAGTAACGTCTATTTTATTTCAAAATATACTTTTTTTTACGCCAAGTAAGCGAAATAAACACGTTTTCTTCGATAGAATATTTATCGCAAATGGCGCGAAATGAGTTCGTGTGTCATTTCACGGTTATGTGTGCATAGTTGGGCTTCGGTGCCGCACGTTGAAAAACCGGATGTGTACCGGGCCTTAAGTCGCCAAGGAAAGAATTATTTCGAATGAACCAATGAAATCAAGCGACAGTTTAACGGAATTTGAAAGATTTTTCTGGAATATTCTAAATGAAATTTTAAAAATTTTCCACTTGACCTGGTTGTATTAAAATCCGCAATAACCGTTATACATATGGGTTACCTTAACCTGTAATTACTCGCTACTAGAAGTGCGCCAAGTCCGTTGCCATTTCTATAAACCAAGACTGAAGCTGTACCATTTTTATTTTTGGTGTCTAATTATTTTTTTTAATATAAAATTTATGCTATTTAATAAAAATAGTATTTATTTATTTGTTCTTTAGTAACATACCAATTTTTTTATTTCCTGTTAATTTCATTTTTGCATCAAGGTTTTGGAAAAATTGCAACTCTTAAAAAAAATTCTCACCATTGATGAGATGTTCAAAAATATTCATAAAAATAACATTTTCAACTTCATCCAACTTATTTATACTGTTTATAGTTGCCTAGATATTTTTTCTCTTTTACAAAATTTGAGTTTGCACATAAGGTGCCCACTCCTACTTTTCCAAAGACAAATTTCATAGTTTATAGTGGACTTTATATTGTTTTTATCAGGCTAAAAATTTGCCTACCCCCTCAGAAAAAAATTTCTGGCTGCACCACTGTTCTGTACACACATTAGTACTCAAATATAGTAATCTTATTGAGCTATTTTTGTACTTCAAAATAACGCTGCATATATTTTCCTCTTTTTTACATTTTGACTGTTTTCACCCCTGAAGTTAAAAAAATCTATCACATTTTCAGATGAAAAAATAGAATTAACAGATTGAAACTAAACTATGAGCAAATATTGGCCTAAACATACAAGAATAATCTCAAGATAAAAAATAGTTACATCATTTGTGCGCATTTATATCCAAATCCACAGATTAATTTTGATGTGGTGGTTTTGTTCCGAGACCTAGCAGCAAAATAAAGATGAAACTTTGCATCTAAAATAACACTTTTGTGCAAACATTTATTTTATTCTTTTTATATAAAGCATGGCTACAATTTACTCTCTGCTTAAGTGATGATTCAATTCGGCATAGGCTACTATAAACCTTTATAAGGGAACAGCTAAAAAAACAACGCATTATCAAAAGTTTAAAACTTGCTCACTGCCTTTGGCGCAGTTTTTACATCGACAAAGTAGCGGGGAAACGCCATGTTGTTCAAATAAAGCTATTTACTTAAAAAGTGTTCAAATTTATACTGACAAAACACTGAAATAATAATAAATAAACACCAAAACACGAAATGGAACATGAAAAAGCAATATTTTCTTCTAAATTTAATGTACACACAGAAAGTTCCCATGTTAAGTCTACGGGAGCTTGGAAAAACCGCCTCGGTCGGTAGAAAAGGTATCTAAGCCAATCAGAAAATGTTTCCAGCATGTTGCCACTCTTATTATATAGGCACTCTAGGCCTAGTTAGCGTACATTGTTGTTGTGAATGTTGTAGGTCAAGGTGGTAACAGAACCGGAAAATCGGGGAATTCTCAGAAAACTTTTTAAATCTGGACAAATTTCACAAAAATCAGGGAATTTTTGAAATTTTGACACCTAAATTGCAATTATTATCGTTGATTATGAGTACTTTTGAGAATTGAATCAATCGTATTTGCCGGAATTGTAATTCGAATAAAGTACACTTGCGTCGTAATTTTCGAACTCTGTGAAAAACACTGTTTTTTTTTACGTGGCCAAAACGTCTTGTCGCAATGAGGCCAGCAATACAACTTGTGGTTTGAAATTTGTGTAACTAATGCTTTTTTTTTTTTGCATTAAATTAATGTTTTGCTTGCAATTGCATTTTTGCAGAATTTTTTGGTACAGCTTCAGTCTGTGTTTATAGCGGTGGTAACAGCCTTGGTGCTTTTTTTTGTTGCACTTCTAAGATTTTGAAAGAACTTTCTAGAACGAAATAGATTGCCTTAACCTGCCATAACTCTACTAGAAATTCGCCAAAAGAAAAAAAATAGTCAGGACCGTTGCCACCGCTATAAACGTAGACTGAAACTGTACCAATTTTTTGTGAAAATTTTTATTTGATTTTTATGTACAGTAAGATAATGTAGGGACAGTTGTTAAAAGTTCATAATCAAATTATTATGTATTTTTTCACAAGTTTTTTCAATTGCTATCGTAAGGGTTCCAACCTTTACAGAAACAGTTAAAATATCTAAAGAGAAAAAATACAAAATATTTGTGGAAAATTATCCTTTTACCCCACCTGACCCTAAATATTTAAACATATTGTTGTGTGGATACCGTATATTGATACGAATTAGGGATCACAACATTTCCCAAATGAATTGTAAAATCACGGAAATTTTTGCGAGACTTTTTTTGAGGATTTTGTTGCCACCCTGTAGGTAAAATTACGGTTTCCTAAGGAATCAGAGCTGTTATCTAGTGGCCTTGGTAGGTCGGGATGCGGCGGAAAACGTATAAATTAAATATTTTAAGTTGATCAGCTTTTATTGGGCGATTTTTCTTTCAATTAGAAAATAAGATTTTCATTTTGAATATTCTAGAAAGTTCTTTCAAAATCTGTTGAAACTTCTTTCTTTGGCGACTTTAGAAGTGCGCCAAGGTGGTGCAGTGGCCACTGCTTTAAACATAGACTGCAGCTATTTTTTGCAACTGAAATTTTCAAAATGAGATGCTTCTTTTGAGGGCAAAATTTATTATTGTTTTATTAAATTAAATTATTTCTCGTATAATATGAGTTATTAATTTTGAGTTTTATTTTATTTAAAGTGGATTTAATTAGAAAATAAGAATATTTACGAAAAAATAGAGGCCGACGAAAATTGATTAGATTTTAAGAAAGGTATTTTATATTAAAACATAAATTGTAAATTTAAACTGAATTGAGTTATATTTTATTTAAAACAGGGCTACAGCTTCAGTCTACGTTTATAGCGGTGTCAACAGCCTTGGCGCACTTCTTGCCAAGGAAAGAGTTATTTCAAATGACAGTTTAACGGATTCTTGAAGATTCAAAATGAAAATTTAAACTTTCCTCTTGCCGAGGTTGACTTAAAATCTGCAATTACAGTAATACATCTGGATTAGCTTGACCTCTCATTACTCGCTACTAGAAATGCATCAAGACCGTGGCCATGGCTATAAGCGTAGACTGAAGCCGTACCAAACCGGTTTTGATTTGTTTTAAATTATGTATAATTTTAGCGATTTATTAAGGTAAAATCAGTGAAAAGCTTTAATTATGCTAATTTTTACTTTTAGTGTCTACTTATTTTTTCATATAACATTTATACTATTTAATAAAATTAATATTTATGATTTATTCTTTTGTAGCATAGCTTTTTTATTTCCTGTTAATTTCATTTTTGTATCAAAGGTTTTGGCGAAATTGCAACTGTTAAAAAAATTGCACTATTGGTGAGATGTTAAAAAATATGCATAAAATAACATTTTCAACTTTATGCAACTTATTTTATTTACAGAGTTGCCAAGATATTTTTTGTGTGCGAAATATGGTTTCATGCGCCCTTTTCTTTTTTGCCAAATTTGAGTTTACGTGTATTTTCATACTTTTTGTCCTTTTTCCCACTCATGCTTGATAAACCTTCAGGATGAACATTTACTGAGTTTAAATAAAAAGTAGACACAGTTTGGTAATTATCCTGAATAATAAAAGTTAGTTTATAAATCATGATATGACTTAAATGGCATTATTGAAGTCTTCCTACAATTGCCCAGTTTAGCTAGAACAACAAAAATTTAGTGTATACAGTAATTTGAAAAATAGTACACCGCCCTTTAAATTTGCCATATTTTGAAAATATTTGCCGATTATTGCATAAAAAACTAAATTCAAACCTTTCCGAATTATTCCAATAAAAGCTTTTATTAACTACTACCAGTTCCTGCACAGCATTGCCCATGACAGAATTCTTGTCATGTCCTTACTGATACTGAAAACATTATGAAGAAAAAAAATTAAGAGGACGAGTCCCACTCTACATGACACGGCATTCCTTGCACCTAACTAATCCATAAAATTGCAGAAATGATACAAATTCGAAAGTAAGTTCTGCTTTTAAAAGTGTTTATGCTTAACCTCACTTATTCCGACAAACAACTTAAATGGATGACAATGTCAGCGAAATCAAAACCAAATGTAGTAATGCTTTTACAGGGAAAAAAATTTTTGACAGGAAGTAATTAGTTTTAGCAAAGTAATAAGCTTTAACAGAATGGTTTGAGCCTGGAACTACATAAAAGTTCATTAGAGCAGTGTACTTTTTGCTCAGTTATTCCGATTTAAGCGACCTTTATTTCTTTAAGAAATCCAACATGTTGCTTATCCAGACAAACACAAAATAAGCAATTAAGCACTCCCTCACTTCCCAAAGTTTGCCTACTAGCAGAAAAACTAAGCTGCAAGAATACCCTGAAACTTATTAAACACTAAATACAGAAGACATTGAAATAGAGAAAGAAAAAGCAAGAAACAATATTGGACCAGTGATATCATTGGACAACCATGTCAATCAGAGTGGTGCTGGAAAGAGAACCATTGAGAGAAAAAGCTAATAAATTAATTTTGCAACATTCTATATTAAATTTTAAAATTCGGGCTTCAAGGTGCATTCAGTCACCTTTAGGACTTCCTATGTGTCACATTGCATGGTTGTAAGTGCTATAGATTTGTCTGGACACCTCACACAAAAACTTCATTTTATAATAGAGATTTTATTGCTGGGATTAATTATTTTTTTAGCCTCTTAGTAGGAATGTTGGAAACACTTTTGAATGGTGCTTATAAGTGGTCAATTTTTGCATCAGAGTATGCTGATTTAAATCAATTGATTAAGCTGAAAATAACCTGCTTCACTTCAAGGGTAATATTGATTGACATTAGGCAATTTTTTTAGGGCAGGGGCAGCAACTTGGAGGAATTATTGATGGCATAAAATGCCATTTGCTTCATATAAATGTGTTTTAAAACACTATTTTGTTTATTCATAACCAATATTTTATCACAGAAATTTTTTTAATAGATGTTAAGTGTCATGTTGAATAGGCCAGTAGAACCAACCATAAAAAGGAACCAAGTTATTGGGTCTCTTGCATGTTGTGCTTTTTGCTAAATCAACCTAATAAATTAAATTGAATCACTGACGGTTTGGTTACTCAGTTTATTTGCAATTATTTTTAAGGTGTTTTTTTTTTTTTTTGGGGGGGGGGGGTTCTATGCCCTAGTTTAAAGGTTCTAATGGGACCAGGGCCTTATAATTTGAATGGCCTGGTGTGGGTACTTTTTTAAACAGGTTTATTTGGTAACTCAATTGGAAATATTTACCTCTCCTGTTTTGGGAACTGAAGAGGGTATCTGAAACTGCCCTATTATCTTTCCCAAAACCTCGTATATTAATGTTTAACAAAACTCAATGCTATCTAGAAACTTGATCTGAATGTCTCATGTCTAATAAATTTAAACTTGTAGAGCGACAAATTCATTTAAATTACATTGGGTATAATTTTTTTTTACATTGGATTTATATGAGCAAAATGAATAAATTGATCATTACTGAAAAATCATATTTGATTTTTTTTTAAAGTTTTTTTCACTATAATTTGACTACACAACTGCTATTCCGTTCTCTTTTTTAAATTGCTAACTTTCTTTACCAATAAAAGTATAATTTTGAATCTATCAGAATAATGAAGAGACAATATAGATTAAAGTTTAATATAGTAAAAAAAAATTATGTAATTGATATAGTATAACTACCACATTAAAAAGTATGTATAATTTGTTGCATTTTAAAACTACTAAAAAAGTTCATGTTTGAATGTTTTTACAGATTTTAGTAGACACCGTATGGGCTTTGTCTTACCTAACAGATGGTGGAAATGACCAAATTCAAGTAAGTTTGTTTTGTGTGTTTGTCAGCATACTTGTTTTGAAGATGAGGTTATATATTTTTGCAAAGGAGTAACATCTAATTTTATTTTTCAGATGGTAATAGACTCACTTGTTGTGCCTCAGTTGGTCCCCTTATTAAGTCATAAAGAAGTCAAAGTTCAGGTATATGCTGAGTTTTCATCATGCAACTAAAAGTTTGTTGCTTAATAGTTTTATAGAATTATTAATAATTATAGGACTTTAATTGGTATAGTGTGTAGTTTAAAGTTATGTTCACAATTGTGTGAATGAATGGTATGAATTTAGATTAATTGCAAATTGATGACTCTGTGAATATGTTTTCATGCGTTTTGAACAAGGAATTTGAAATTATTCACTCAATCTATCCTATTTTCTATAGATTTATTTCTTAAAAATTGAACAAATTTTATTTTAAAATTTAATACTTGTATGTGTAATAAGAGTTTTTTTTTGCAGACTGCAGCACTTAGAGCTGTTGGAAATATTGTGACTGGCACTGATGAGCAAACACAAGTGGTATTAAATTGTGATGCACTTTGCCATTTTCCTACACTTCTCACTCACTCGAAAGAAAAAATAAACAAAGTAAGTGGTAATTAATCCTTAAAAGTATTGCACTTTCTAGTTTCTCTCCGTTCTCTACAATTACCTAAAACCCAAAATTAACCTTTTATGTGCCATGCCCTCCTTATTTTTACCTCTTGTTTTTTCTCAAATTGATGCCCCCATTAATATAAAACTAAATATAGTGTTGAAGAGGTACAACAAAAAATTGTAAATAATTTAATTTAACTACAAATTAACAATATCAGATTAAAATGGCAAATATTGGCTAGTGTATCGTTTGTGTTGGGTACCAATTAAATTATCTTTAATGCCGTCGAAAAAAAATTTAGAAAGTGGATATGTTCTTGCTGCTTGAAGTACTATAAAATTAAGCTTAAATGAAAATTTTGTATGGTACTTTGAATGGTCAATATAAATTATGGTTTATTATGGCTTTAAAAAAAATAGAATTAGATATTTTTGAAAAAGATTAAAAAATTTCTGTATATATTATGAGGTGTTATTCCTCTAAAATGTAATCAAACTGTAACAATTTGACTATCTTCAGTAAAAATAATCACCTCAAATGCATTTGATATTTTTCTTAGTTTATTGTTATAATGGACAGGAAATCAGTGCAGTTGAAGATCTTCTTAACTTATCATCTAAACTGCTGAACTTGTGATTTTGACATCTAATAAACATCTATTTTCTTGTATCTCCTAAAAAAAAATTCTGATTTTCAGGCTGGTTTTCAAAAAAAATCCACTCTGACTGTAATGTAGATTTAAAATCTGCTTATGATTCTTTTGGATTAAGAAACGTATTCAAAGGTATCAAACATGGGAATTAGTGGACAAATGCTCAAATGGATTAGTTCCTTCCTTTGTCAGGGACATGCATGGGTTGGATATAAATCAACCTTCTCTTAAATTCGTCCAAATGAAATATGGTCTACCGCAAGGTGCTGACATTAGCTGCTTCTTGTTCAACATTATGATAAACGACCTAATTGAAAATTCATGGTATCGAGTGTCTTGCCTTTGCAGATGATATAGCTATTTTTTCGACTGACAAAAACATTGATATTGCTACTGCTAATATTAATCAGACTGAAAATCCTTGAAAAATGGTGTGAGGAAAACCAAATGACTGTTAACACTGAAAAAACTGTTTACCTGCTTTTAACACTGTCAACTAGACATCTGACATCCGTTAAATATAAAAGCCAAGATCTCTAAACAAGACAATTTCAGCATTACTTTTGACACTAAATTATTGTGGAGGAGACATGCTGAGGAGAATGCGGAAAAGGCAAGAACAGACTTAGTCTCCTTAACCCTCTATCAGCCATACGGGTCTGAAGATCACATCCTCAGAAACCCAAAACGCCTGAGTATCAGTAGTATTATAGCTAACTATTTCTTTCCCCTTTTAGTCATCGTCAGAAGACCATACACCCGATCCGGGGACCCCCCCCCCCAGCCTGTTTTGATGAGGGGGTCGTACAGAAAGTGCTCTTTTCAACTTATAAGTCGGTCTTTGAATTGGACAGGGTGTTTGCTGACGTTCAGCGACCATTACACAACATCTTTTAATCTCGCAAAGAAAAGAAGGATCGAATATTGCAAAATTGTTAGAAATAACATATTTTTGTATTCATAAAATTACTTTTCTTTTGGTGAAATGTAGCGGAAATGTAAAGCAATGAGGGAAATAACTTATAATAAAACAATGTAAATATTTTCAATTTGAAAACAAACACATTATGCTCTACGTATAATTTTTAAATACATATTTGTTCATTAATTGTTTTAAAACAGCAATTTATATATATATTTCCCCTTATTTCCCTCTTATCTCTTTTATTTCAAATTTCTTGAAACTGGAATATAAAGGTTATACTTTTTCTGTTGTGTTATCTTGGCAATTAATTTGCAATTTTTACCTTATTTTGAAAGCAACATATAAAAAATTTGTGATATTTTTAAAGTAATATATCTTACTTTGAAATTGAGGTTTAAAAAAGTTTTTCGGAAATATAATACAAAGTGATAAAAGTTATTTTTCAATAGTTCTTTCTTATAAATAGGATCTCAAAGCAACATGAATTTTTGATAATGGTTTCTTTTAAAATTGTAGACCAAAAGCACATCTTGATTTATCACTAAAGTACTACTAGAATTACGCCGAAATTATGTCCTTGAAATGGAAGTTTTACTGATTTGTGAGAACTTTTAAAAATATGCTGATTTTCCTAAAAACACTAAGATAAGCAAACCTTTAAGTGTGAGAACTTTTGCTTATTAGCATTTTTAGCCAGTATTTCAATTTCACTTACAAATTTTTTTTTCTTTTTCAGTTGCTATTATATATGTGTGGGTACAAAACATGTCTTGGAATAAATTTTTTTTTTTTTTTTGGGGGGGGGGGCTCATGTGCTGTGGGATTGAGTGCTACGAACTTGAAAATTACAGAACTTGGTGTGAATGAGAATTATTAACTGGAGTGAGATATTGGTCCGATCGATAAGGTAAAAAAATCATTTGTGAACACTTAAAGATATTTTATATAGAATCTGGAACGGCTGATATTTTATGTGACAAGATTTTCTACAATCTCAACTGCTCATTATTGGCTCAGATGGGCCAATGTCAACAAGTCAGTTTTTTTAAAGATTGGCGAGTCATAACTTTCTACCCGAAAATAAGAACTAATTAACACATTGGGACAGGTAATATATTCACATAATACTTTTCTTAAAGGTCTGAAAGAGCTTGGGAAGGCGTGTATGAACTAGTTTTTTCTATTCACAGATTTTTTAATTAGTGGCATTGGTCTCTCAAAATATATACCAACAAATAATTCAAGCAGACTTGAAACTTCCCACTCACTATTTCAACAAGCATTGTTCAAGCAGATGGCTAAACCTAAAGCCAGCTGCTGAAAGGTTTCTTGAACAGAAGAGTGCAGTGTGAAAGTATTCCTTGACTATATTCCAATAAAGAAGCCAAACATGGTACAAAGACCAGGCTATATGAAAATTGTTCATTTACTTAGAAGAGAAACTATGAAGGCTGAGGTGATATTTGTTGTATCAGAAAAAGGAACCTCTAATACATAACCTTCATTCTCAACTTCAATTGTTGGTAACAGTTTTGGGTAGGATCTGTTGGGTTATCTGGAAAGTTCTGGGCGTTTTTTCAGATGAATAACAATGAAACAGTACAAAAACAACAAAATTTTATTGAATCGCATAAGCCCCATTTTGTTCTATGACTTTATGGCAGCTGGAAAATTCCTTTTAAAAAAAATCATTAGGCTTATTTGTAAAGAAGTTATCGAGGTGCTGTTTGACAGTCTCCAAAGAATTGAATTCCAGGCCATTCAAAGAATTTTGAAGTTACCTGAAGAGGTTAAAATCTAAAGGGGCAAGGTCTGGTGATTATGTGGTAACACAAAACATCCCAGCCATAATCAATAAGTCTTTGACATTCAGCGAAATGTGGGGCTGAGCATTGTCATGCTTGAAGACAACACCTTGACGATTGGTCAGTTCTGGCTTTTTTGCTTCGATTTCTGCTTTTTTATAGTGCCATTTGAGAACAGTATTTTTCTGAATTTATTGTCTGATTTTATGGCAACATTTCATAATAAACAATTCCTTTGTAGTCCCACCATACAGAAAGCATTACTTTTTTGGTATGCAGATCAGTCTGACTAGCAATTTTTCCTTTTTTAAAATAAAAGATCATAATATGACAAAATTAACTTTCTGGTTCTCCAATCTTAACACTGCAGTGTAAAAAAAAAATTATGCCACAACACATGCTATAGTTATACAGTGTAAGCCGCATGGCTTCTCAGTCTCAGGAAGAGCTTTGACAGGAGACAGCATCAATGTCAGAGCGCACACTCAGTGCATTGATGACGGTCAAAAGTAGATTGGCTAATTTTGACAATCAATCTTATTTGGTGCCAATCACATCAAAGCTAATGGATATGGGAAGAGTAGCATATAAAGCTTACAATGTCTATTTAGAAGATGCAAAACGGATGGCACATGAAAAATTAGAAAAGGACAGAAAAGAAAAAGACTGGAAGCGGGAAAAAAAGTATTTAAAGCAGCTGGCAAAGAAAAGAAAGGTAATAGAAGAATGTATACTTAAAATTATGTGTAAGGATGAGGCGTTGGACAGTGCTTCAAAAATGTTAAAGGAAGCCAATGATAGACTCAAGAATGTGATAAAAAATAGATTTTAAGTAAGCAGAGAATTGAAGGGGCTGCAAAAGTCTCCGATGATGCTGGTCAGTAAAGATAGTTTCAAAAATACACTTTCTTCTCTTGCGAAGAAAAAGACAATTAAGTTCAGACTTTTTCAACAAAAAAGTCGGACCTTCCGAAATTCTTCCAAGTTGTGTCAAAATCATAGTTATAAAAATTATTTTTTTGTTAATATTGTTTGAAAATAATATGCTTTTTAAATGAAGAAAATAAATATCCTTTCAAAGAAAAAATAAAAAGATGGGGAGGGTCTTTCTCTTTTCTATCTTTATACTTTAATATATTTGGCATTGTTATTTGTCACTTTTTTGTTCGATTAGTCACTTTGTAAACCTTAAAACCTATTATAAGTCCTGCCAGGCATTTTCCACCATTGTTAAGATCAGCGGGGAGGTACATACGCAAAACTCACGAGACTGATGCTAAGGGTAAAATCTGGGAAAGCCTATGTAATCCAGTCCCAGTGGATCTTCCCAGACAGATCTTTGTGACCAACTTAATAGTTTAAACGGACATGACTTGTTCTACCTCTTGACAACTATATTTCAAAGGCTAGTTTATATTGGGCTGCACGAAAGGAAGTGGTCAATATGACTCATTCCTCAACATAATTTTAAAAAAAACATTTGCATGATCTGTACTTTTGAAACTTTTTTTCATTCCGTTTTGATGAAAATATTCAGTTTCAATAACTAAATTTCAGTTTAAATAGTTCTATTTTTTCAACTTTTGAAATATATATATATTTAGAGCTTTTGTTAGCGGTGAACATATCTGACATTTTGTATAATTTTATTTAATAGGAAGCTGTTTGGTTTCTGTCCAATATCACAGCTGGTAATCAGCAACAAGTTCAAGCTGTCATCGATGCTGGTTTAATTCCTTTGGTTATTCATCATTTAAATAAGGTAAAATTTGTTAAATTGTTTCTAGTTCTCAATGGAATATTTAGTGTTGCGTAATATGTAAAATATGTGAATTTCTTATTCTGAAAATCAATAAACAGCAACTCTTTGACATGTTATGCATCTTGAAACAAGAAAATACACAATACATCAAAGAGAAACAAATTGTGAAGTTGAAAAGAATTGTGAGATAAAGATGTCACAATTATGCACTTTATATAGTTTCATGCAAAATTTTGATAAACACATTGGCTTACAAAGGAAACACTAAATCTAGATTTTTGATATGTGAATTTTTTTAGCATTTTAAACCATTATGAGGTGACCTGTGGACTGGTAAAGTCCACAGGTCCATTCTTGGTTACCTTTTACTTTTTCTGTATTAAGAAATTGTATGCAATACAACATCTGAAGGACGTGTAACTATTTGTAGATGCTACAAGAAAAGGATACTAATATGTTCTTCATGAAAATCAATGTAATGTATATATCCTGTTGTGCCAAAGATGCCAAATATCATGGATTTTCCCATTTTATTGCAATGAATAGTGGAATTATGGAAAATCTGACTTTATAGAGGTAATGAGGCTGTTGCATAAGTCACCAAACTAAGGTATCTTCGAATGTACAATTCCAGACTATCTAACTGTACGGAATTTGCGTAGTTGCTACCGAAACTAGGTAAAAACTACTTATGTATAGTGAAAAACTACAGATCTCGTACTAAAAATGCCAAAAATACTCTTCCCCAATCACGCTTTCCCTTCCCCACCTGCTATAAGAAAGCATTCTTTCTTCATTTTCCCCCTGCGGAATGGTGATTGCATTGCGGAAATTATGTCTTCGGAAGATGCTTTCGCTAGGACGTTAAAGTTAAGGTTTCATAAGAAAGCAGAGCCGTTATCTAGCTGCTGTAATGTAGCTGTTGAGCTTTGTTTGTACAAACAAATGCTGTTGGTTTCCTAGAGAGTGTTGTTTGTGAGCGTAACAAAAATCAGCAGAGCCGCCATTTGCATGACAATCGTCATAACCATTGGGGAACGTTTTTTCTCTTGTAGCGGCAACATTTCAATTCGAGCGGAGGAAACCAAAACAAACAAAAAAATATGACCAACATTCTTTAGTTCGTTTTTGTAAAATCGGGATCGTTAAAGTTAGATTGAAAATTTCAGCGTATTTGAAATTTGTGGAAAATTTTACACCAGATCGATACCTTAAATGTGATTTTCTTTAAATAAATAATTAATTGTTTAATAAAAAAAATATAATAATTAAATAATCAAATGATAAACAGTTGAATTATTAATCAGTTCCTGGTATCGATCTGGCGTCAAATTTTACGCTGATTTGAAATCGTTGAAATTTTCACTATCTTCAACGATCCCGAAGTTAAAAACTTGGACTAGAGAATAAAAAGAGCCACTTTGTTTTGTTACTTGTTTGTGTGACTTTTAAAATAAGATTCATTCACTATTATATTTAGTCAATAATTTTAAATATTGTTTTAAAATATTTTGTTTCTTCAATAATTTTTAAATTTTATTATTTAGTAACTTTTTATTAATTTAATAATTAATGTATAATTTATTGATACTGTGTCGTATGTAATATGTCGGTAAGAAGTGCTACTGATAGCTGGGTTACCAATGTCGGAGAGTATGCAATTTGAAAATTCCACTTTGCATTATTTTTTAACCCATAATTATGTAGCAATGGCTGGGTGGCAATATTCAACTCTTCCAAGGGCTGTTAATTTAACTAGGATTTCAAGCTTTGTAAAGTGATAAACTTTGGCTAACAGGAATTGTGTAAAAATATATACATATATATTTTTAAACTGAATCAATGGCTGGAACTGATTTCAGTGTTTGAATGGGAAATTTAAACTGGAACTGTTACAATTTTAATGTGAAATTGTTTTTCACAATCTTTGCATTTAATGCAAATACGGAGAAATACTCCATTTGCATTTTATGCAAATGAGTATTTCTCGATTTACTGTTTTGCATATCTAATGCCAATGTGTTGAAAAAGAGAAAGTTGCCAGTTCTGAATTTCTGTTAGTGAAAACTAAAGCAGCCAAGAGAAAGTAATAAAACAAATTATTAATTGTTTTTTGCTTATCTTGACTGTAGGGTTTATAAAAAGTAACGCAACATTGTTGGAAATAACATACTGTAGGTTACAATTTGTTGTCCTGAAAAGAATCACATTTACTGAATCTTGTAATGCAAATATATATATATTAGTCCTAAAGACTGCATCATCTCTGAAAATTAATAATCTTATTTAAAATTTTGCATTCTAAATTTAATATTTTCAACTTGAAATTGAATCCAATTATCTGCCTATAAAATAATCTTTTAATGTGTTTATTTTTAGAGTGAATTTCAAACTCAAAAGGAAGCAGCATGGGCTATTAGTAACCTCACCATTAGTGGTACCAAGACACAAGTAGCTTATTTAGTTAATCAAAAAGTGATCCCTCCCCTTTGTAATCTTCTCACTGTAAGGGATCCTCAAGTAATACAAGTAGTTTTGGATGGCATAAGCAATATTTTAAAATTAGCTGGTCCTCAATTTTTTACAATAGCCAGCCAAATTGAAGAGTGTGGTGGTTAGTATAATTTTTGTATTCTGTTCTTTAAAAACGTATTTTACAAACAAACAAAGTTACTGTGCAAGATTCATTACTTTTACAAGATACTAGTAACTTCTTTTGTATGAATATTTTACATGGTTCCCATGTATACTTGCCAACTTTTAAGGGAAATCCATTGTTTCTACTAATAATAAAGTTGTTGATTACTGACTTCAAAATTGTGGACAGCAGTGAAAAGAATGGGAAACGGAAAAACTTCTGATTTCAAAAAACTTGATTGAACCTTCCTACACCTGTTTAAGAAATATGGTGTTTTACCTATATGGGTTGGTTCAACCCGGGCTTGTTTTCCTGAACTGCAGACGCCAAAATCCATCTTGCTATTAGTTTATTCATTATAATTGCAATGCTTAGATAAATAATTTCACAGCCCTCCTCTTTTTCACTTTTTATTTAAAGTTTCTATTATAGGTGAGTATAGTAAATATAATGCTAAAAAAGGGTTAAAGTTTACTAAAATAACTAAAATTCAATGTATATTATTGGATTGATACCATTCAGTTCCATTGTGATTAATGATGGAAGATGGGGACCTTTCATTCTCACTGTATCAGAAATGCTTAAATGCTCGTCAAAAATGTCTCCTGTGGATGTGATACCGGGACACATCTTTCAGGTGTACACTGGTTTGACGTACTCTATCGATATTTTATATTTCCTAAGGATTTATTTTCTTCAGTAAACACTGGTGTTGTGCATTTGGAATACCCAAGCAATCTTTTCTAACTTTCATCTAGTTCCCCAATCCCTCTTTTTTCCCTTTTTGCGACACTTTTATTTTAGCTGTCTTCTGTTTGGCACATCTTAACCCTTGTGCCATAAAACCACAAACCAACCTATGAATGTGGTCAAATTCGTCTATTTCTTCAAGATTTGATGAAATTTAGATAAATTTGTTCCAACTTCACAGATCACCAAAATTTTGTAGAAACTTTCAGAAACGTCAGTTAAACCATGCTTACAAAACGCTATATTTTACATCAAGTAATAAGAACAGTATGCGGTCTGAGATGCTATCCTCTGTTGGGTTTTATTTACTGTAACAATGAATCACTCACTAATTTAAAAAGTTTCTCTGGTCTCTATTACTATTGATGGGCTGTTTAGACCCAGATAACAACTTGTAAAATGATCCATGAAAAGCATTTATTTCTTAGAGCATTATTTAAAACATAATAAAGTCTGCTATAATTGGAGTGAAATACTACAAATTACAAAAAATGTTTATTCAATCCGGATGGGAAATCTAAGATCGATTAATACTTTAAATGACTAGTTTTCCACTTTTATTTACTTTTCCAGAGGCTTTGTTTCTCCTTGATTTTAATTTTTTTGTTGTATTTTTTTTTTTCTTCAAGGGTCTCTTTTGAACAACTGGAATGCCAATATCTAGTCAGTCTTGTGTTGCTAAAGCCGACATCTAGATAAAAATGTCTGTTAGAAAAACCCAAACTTTTTACCATATTCTACGCATTTTCCAAAGGCTTTGTTTCTCCTTGATTTAAATTTTTTTTTGTAATTTTTTTTTCTTCAGGGGGCTCTTTTGAACAACTGGAATGCCAATATCTAGTCATTATTGTGTTGCTAAAGCTGACATCTAGATAAAAATGTCTTTTAGAACAACCTAACCTTTTTTCCATATTCTACGCCTATTCAAGGACTCTAGTTCAAGTTTTTTTTATTTTGGTTTGTGAAGTTGTTGCACTGCTTATTGAAATTGTGAGATTGTATTCATTTCCAATTAATAAAAATCTTTAACTTTATTTTTTATTGGTGAAATTTTACTTCTGAATCTACTTTTTATGTTGAATTAGAACACTTTGTTAAATTTATTACTGAAGTTTTTTTTAAAAGTTAATGTTAATTTTTTATCTTTTAAATATTAAGAATTTTTGTTTTAGTATTTGAAGGTAGATTATGGAACTTTGATGGTTTATGGTAAAATTGTGTATAGTAGGTTTTAAAAAGTTATATAGTGTTGGCTTACAAATGAAACACCAGATCCTTTTTCAAGATGTAAGTTATTTAGCATTTCAAAACCAGAATGTGGCGTTTTTTAGACTGATTAATTGTGCTTTTCAGCAAGTCATTTTTATTTGCGCAAAGATAACATTTCTTGAGAAACGCTTAGCAAATATAGCCTAGTGAGCAAAATTGTTTCCCTTCATTTTCTCAACTTTTTTCCAACTGTAAGCTAACGTTACGTTTTTAACAAGCATATAAGATCTTTGTTTTATTTTAAGCTTAAAAATATTTAATATCTAACATGTCACATGTCATTAACACAAAAATTCATTTGTAAAAACGTTTATTCACACAACATACTGGTTAGTTAATTTAAATAAATCTCAAATTAATTTAAGATTGGATTAAAAGCATTTAAAAAACGCTTACCTTTGGCAGACTCATTAACCAAAAGGCGTTCCCAATCATCACTAATCATTAAAGCACTCCACTGCTGTTTCGTGCTGGAAGGATTCAGGATCGTACTCTATTCCAACAAGTTTCAAGAGCTCTGCTAATTGATCTTCCGCCGTTGAATAAATCCAATTGTCTCTCGATTTCTCTGCTACTGATTCCACAGCTGACAAAACATTTAGTGATCACTTCTTGACCTATTTTTTTCCAAGATATTTTAATCCAGTCAAGAGCATCTCTTGACAGAAGTTTTCTATGAAATTTAACTAGCACTTTTTGCATCCATACGTGCAATGAGGTTGCACTGTCTGTATTCCATCTTGAAATATTTTATAACACCATGATGAAATGAAGTTTTTATGTTGTATTTGTTGGTAGAGATAAAAGTTTGATATTTTTTAGCTGAGCTCCGTGCTAATGACAACGTCGTATTGTCCAACACAAGGAGAACTTTCTTGGCTTGATTCCTCATTTTTTTTGTTGTTGAACTGTACCAGCCATTCTTCAAAAATGGTTCATGTCATCAATGCTTTTGTTCATGTACAATGACACACCAAGACAGTTTAAATCTTTCCCTTTAAATCACCTGGGTCTTTGAGGTCTCCAAATAACCCGAGGCTTCTCTCCAGCTGCTCTCACACAAAAACTAATGGTAAACCACTCCTTTGGAATTTTTCCACCTCTGGCATCAGATTTTTAAATCATGCTCTTGTTTAGCTAAAGATGAAAAAAAATGTGTCCCTTCATCCATGTTGAATATGTCCTTGTCATCATATCCAGCCAAAAGCAATGGAAGATGCTCCTGCCAATCTTCACATGAACTGGGGTCGATATCGGCTGCTTTGCCACAAATTGATCGAAAGGTGATGTTATTCCATATGCGAAATCTGTCCATCTCCCCATTGCTGGCGGAGAAATTTTCAATTCCCAGAGCATCCGCAAGTTCTTTTGCCTTGTGTTGAATCATAGGTCCATTGACAGGAGTTTCTTGGCCCGAACAGTTTTTAACCATTCCAAAACAACCTCGTTTATGTCGACATACTTTTTATGTCTCATCGATTTGCATTCTTCTGCAGTTAAAAGATTCAACTAACTTTCTCGCTGATTTGCCGTTCTCATATTAAGTCAAAACTTCAATGTGCTGCTCGAGATTTAGAAAAACGCCTAACTAATGAAACAAGTGTGAATGACAGTTTTGCTCCAAAATTATCTGAATCTGTGCTAACAGCCAATAGGAAGAAAGACATACATATGCACTGACAGGCCATTGTTCCAAATCGCACTCCGCTCCCTTAAACTCGATCTAACGACCTCCCTTAACCTGACCTTAAGCCTTTTGGCTCAAGGTTTAGAAACATGAAGTGAGTTAGATTTTCCTGAAAAAGGGGCGAACCCACCAGCGTCCGCTCAGAGGAGGAGTTGTTTGGCCGTTGCTAGAGGTTATTTTAACATTAGGTCTATGGACCGACAAATCCATGCCACAAAAAATTGGCCATTAAGAGGGGTGGCCGTTCAAAGTGGTTTCACTGTACTATGCATCTAATTGACAATATTTAACAGTAATATTTTGTTCCAAAATGCTCACAATTTGCAGAATAGAAGGTTTACAGTGCTGCACTGAGGGCCTTATTTTATACATCTGTTTCATACATTCACTCTAATAAACCAGTCAATGACTCAATCATGAACATCACATTAAAGTTAAAGAATTTATTTTTTCCTCTGAAAATTTAAAAACTTTGTTAAATAGCAAATATAAAGACTTATTTGTTTATCAAATATTTTGGAATACAAGCATAATGTTTATTTTAATGCAAGTAAAATTTTATGGCTTTTGAAACCAAACAATAAAATCGTTATTTTTTACAGGTTTAGATAAGATCGAGTCTCTTCAAAATCATGAAAATGAAGAAATATACAAGCTAGCGTACGAGATTATAGATCAATACTTTTCAGATGATGTAAGTGCAATAATTTTAAAGTTATTTCAGAAGAATTGCATTCACTGAACATTTTCAAGCTTGTTTTTTTTTAATTGTATGTAAATAGCTTGGAAATGATGGCCTAGTAGCAAAGTGGTTTGCGCAGAACATGTGGAGGCATGGCAACTATAGGACTACCAAAGAGTACTTAATTGAAATTAATTGCTCTTCTATATGTGCTGTTCATTAGATAATAAATTAGGTGTGCTTAAGTCATTCCATATCAAAATAACACTGATTAGTTTATCTCAGAGTTTGATGTAACTTAGGGTATATCATTGATCTTACCTGGTTGTGAATGAGGAAACAAATTCTTTCTGTTCAAAAGTTATTAAGCATTATTTAAGAATTTGTTTCAGGGAAACAAAAATCAGGAAACATTAAATCTTTTAACTGTTACATTTGTGAATTTTAATTTTCTTTTTTCAACTCAAAATTAAATATAACATACTAAATTGCTAATAGTTTTGCAACCATTCCTTTTTAGTGTTTTAAGATAAATGTTTTATCCTTAGTGTGGGTCAAAAAATTTAATATTGATATAAGTTACAGAAATTTCCAAAACATGAGCCATTTCATGTCAAGCATACTGGTTCATGATCTCAGATTATGATGGAACTTGGTGTATTGAATGACTAGAAAGTTATGAATGGAGAAAATAATTTTTTGCCTTCTATTCAAAAGTTTAAAAAGTTAAATTTCAGCATCTTTAGGTTGTTAATTTTGATTATCTCTGGAAAAAGATGAGATACTGATAAAAAAAAATGACTAGTTTGTTTGGCAGTTTTTAATGAAACCAAGTAGTATGAAATAATTTATGTACCAAAACCATGAGATTTAGCTTATTTCCTCATGGATACTCCTTTCTTTATCTGACTCAATTCCAAGTAAAATGTTATATAAGATAATGAATCAACTTTTGGAATATGAACTACTCTGAAGGTTGGAATTTGAACAACAAATCGGATAGCGATTAGTATAACTTCTCTCTCCCATAGCATTGTTAAAAGGGGAAATAGAAGTTTTGTTTGGTTCTTAGGCTTCAGTTCCTTTTTGGGAAAATTTATAGCCCTTTCCAATTATCACACCCAAAGAGTGAATTTTATTTGCAATCTTGGATTTTATTCTGAAAACTGTCATTTAATGGAATTTAATTATTATGTTTAGTTACTTATACAACTTGAATTTCTTTATTTCTAACAATGAATTAATTTTAGCAAGGAGATGAAGATCCTACATTGATGCCCCAATCATCAGAACAGGGATATCAGTTTGACCCTAATGCAGCTATACCATCGGATGGTTTCAAATTTTGAAGAAGAAACTGAAATGTAGAGTAAATTTTTTCCATTGGATATGAGCTAAGAAGATGTGCACTGTTTCATCAACTCTCAGTGATTTAACAAAGAAAATTTTCTTTTTGTGGTTTTAAAAACAAAGTATTGAGGCTTAAGTGCATTATGTAGAAACGAAACATTGATGCACACAGAATATTTATATATCATGCTTCTACTGCACTATTTTCTGTAACTTGAATGATACCATTCAAGATAGAACCACATTGTATTACTTCATCATTACATGTCGCAAAACATCAGTTATGTATCTTGTTGTGTTATTGCTCTGTTGAATCTGGTCAAAATTTGACTTGAAGCACAATTTAATGCTTTAAAAATATTTCTAGAAGTTAACAAAAATTGCCACACAACCTGCATTATACTTCCAATGTTCTTTGTTTGACAGGTTCTTCATATAGAAAACAAATGGTTTCTTTGATACTATGCTTGTGCCAAATGCTCTTGTGAAACTTTGTCTACGAAAATTATACACATTAATGCTTAATTTTTTTTATCTATTCATTAATGTTGTTCATCTCCTTTAGGGTTTTAAATCATTTTCAGCTTATTTGATGAAAAAATTACATTAAGTTATTATTAAAAACTATGCAGTCTTGAATATTAAATATATAATTTTATTTTCATTTATTCGGCATTCCATTAAAGATAATTCAGTTATTTTAAATTTTGATAGAATTTAGTTTGGAATAATTGTTTTTGTTATTAATCCTGACGAGTAATTTTAAATCCTTCTATTGATCTATATTAATTCACTGCTCAAATATGCTGTAATAAGTAATTACATTTTATTATATTACTACTCATTTGGTGCAGAAAATATCTAGTTTAGTTTGAAAATGTAATGAAACTAAACTGGTATAGCAACTCGAAGTTTAATTTGAGAGCACTTTCGCACATTTGATAAAGTTAAGAGTTTTTCTTCGTTAAACCATAAGATATTAAGGAAAATTTATTTTCTAGCAGTTATCTAAAAGTAGTATATCTTGAGCTGCTTCACTTTCTGTTTTATATGTTGTATTACTCTAGCTAAACATAATTTTTTTAACTGAATATAAAGCAAGATTCAAGAATAATAAATATTATCTAATTTATAAATTAGATAGTTTATAAAATTGATTCATGGTGGTGCATATTGTATAGAGTAAAACCTCTAAAACGACCATCTGTAGCTTTAAAAAGAGTGGTAAAATAAGTTGAAGAATTTTTGCAGATTTATCTGATAAACAAAACTAAATCTTCCCCTGCACTCTTAAATTTGACATTTTCTGGAAGGATATTATAACTCGTTTCTTCATAAAGAGTAATAAAATGGTTATCGAGAAATATTTTTAATTCATGAGTGGTTGCTACAAAACCAAATATGAAGATTCTCTCTGAATTGGAGTTTTGTAATAAAGAATTAGTCAGCCAACCTTTTTCACCCCTTCTGGAGAATCCTTAAAAGAGAAAGTTAGGGGATATAAATTTCTTTCTTGAAGAAAGTGGTCGTTGAGAAAGGTTTTACAGAAATGCGTTTCTCAATTTGATATTGATTGCAATGTGTTGAAAATGCTAAACAATTTTTGAATCAATGCTTTTATGTTTCTTAAATATTTACTGTAATTCTAAGCAAGAATTGAATTTTCGTTTAAAATAAATATACATATTGTAATAAATTGATTTTTTTGTAAGAAATAGTGATCAGTTGCATTTAATAATTTATCAGTTGATGAAGAATTTGAAATCATGTTCTCTATATATGTGAAAATTATTTTTAATCGTAAAGTTAAATTGTTTCTAACATTAAAAATTATGAAATTGAAAAATCGTATCAAATGAATTTGCTGTTGTATTCCTTACATTTTGTTTATAAGAAATGTTTTTTAAAGTGTATTGTAATTCTAAACTTGAATTTTTATTATAACAGAAATGATGGTTATATTTAATGATATATCAGTTGGAAATGAATTTGAACTAATGTTCTTTTCGTAAAAGTTAGCTTCAATCATAAATTAAATGAATGTTTTTCTTATATTCCTTATATTTTATTTGTAAGGAGAAATGTGTATTTGCAATCCTAAACATATTTATTTTATTATTTGTCAGTTGGAACATTATTTGACATGTTCTTTATTTTCGTGAAAATTATTTTTAATCATGAATTTAAATTATTTCTAATGTTAACAATTATGAAATTTAAAAGTTATATTAAATGAATTTGTTATTCCTTATATTTTGTTTATAAGGACTTAAGTCTGAACAAAATAAATTATATGTAATATTTTTGTGCTCGTAAAATATAGATTATATACATGTTACTGCAAATAAGTTATGCATATCAATATATTTTTCTCGTGTCATTTCTTTTATCCTGGATTTGTGTTTATTTGAGGTCTGAAATTATTTATTTTTCATGCTTTTGGTGTCATAGAATGTAGTCTCTTTGTATTGCAGTTTTATGAATACTTTGCATTTTCTTTTTCTTCTGTGAATGTTAAAAAATTTTTAATAGGGAATTTGTTAGCAATATCTAAGTTTAATTGATAAAATGGCGTTTTAGTTATAATTTTTACAAGCCATGCTTTGCGAGTGGTCATAAACTATAATTGAAAATTATCTGTACAACTTTCATGTTCTCTGGTTACTCGTTGGCCTAAAAGTGTTAAAATTAAGATCTTGAATAAAACATAATCATTAATTAGCATTGAATATACCTCTGCTTATATATAAAATGTTATTTTATAATTTATTTTTATTAGGGGGGCTCTGCTCCCCTTTTCTCGCTAAGTACAAATACTTTATCAATTTGAAATCTAGTTCAATAAGCATTTTGAAAATTATTTTTCCTGTGGAATTTGAATGAAAGGCTTAATAGACTAGATTATTGTTAAATTGTATAATGAAATATTCGTTTTTGATTCTCCGTGTGGCACACTCAAGTGTAAATCATGGGTTTCTGTATGGTTGACAGCAGACCCAAAATATTGATATATATAGCAAAATGTTTGAGCAAATAATTTGGGTCTGATTCTTGTGGTGAAATTGTATATTCTGCTGTATTTTCCAAGCTGTGTTCAGCCGTGCTGCTTGGAGGGTTTAAAGCTATAGAATTTTTATTTCATTTAAATTTGTGAATCTGCATTAAAGAAATATTTATACCAACTTTGCATTTACTGCTTATATATGTAGCAGTATGAAACATCGAAATGTGTTGAACTACCAATTGCCATCAGAAACTCAAATTTCTTCATTTTGTATGATTTCCTCTCCACTGTGTATTGATTTATCTGGGTTTCCAATATTTGTTGCCATTAAAGCCCTTTAAATTCAGTATCTATTCAAAATTTTAAATTAGATTAATGTGTAAAAATTGTTTTACAAGAATCTTGAGTTCTATATTCTATTCTAAAATTTCTATAACAGGGATTTATTCTACCTTTTAATGCAAATCGTTCAACCCCTAGAAACCTATTGAAATGTATGGTTTGAAAACTTTGAAATAATTTTTCTACAGAAAGTATCTTGACGTTGAGAATCTAAAAGCAGGTAATTGGTCAACCATAAATATACCATTTTACTGAGTTTTGATTTGAGAAGGATATTTACTCAAATTTTCACTGTTGAATATTTTTTGTGGTATGTTATTTTCAAATTTTGGAATAGTTTTTATAAAAATATAATAGAAAATGAGAATATCTTATTCCATAAATTTCTATTATATAAAAATATTTTGAGAATAGAGAGAATGAATACAATGTACATCAATCCTCACTGAATTCTGTTCCTCGTAGACTTCATAATTCTGCCTGTGACTCTTCTGATAAGTCATATGCTTTGTTAGATAAGTATTTTATTATTTATTCTAATCTAAAAATCAATTGATCACATCTATAATAAATAAATTTAAGATCATATTCAATCTGGACTAGTGAAATATTTCTTTAAGGAAACTATTTTAGATTAACCTAGCTATGCCAATAAGTATAACTGAATAATATGTGAAACTTCTATTCTGACAATTTATCCCTCCATATGATGAGCAATGACACTTTCTGAGGCTTTAAACCAAAGTTTGACTGCATGTATTTTATTTATGTATTGCTTTCTCAAAGGGAAGTACCATTGTCCTGAACTTAAATAATTTTTTACTTAAACATTCTGATTGTGTCAATGTATATATGCTCACAGTTTACGAGTTGCTAAAGTGTTGTACAACATTCAGCTGTACCCCAGAAAAACATTGTACATGTGCACAACACATTGTTTCTGGCTCATTGACTAATTTTGAAGAGTTACTACCTTGTGAAATAAAATCTGAATTTTCTAGAGCATCCCATTTTGTCTTGGTATGAAGAACTACTGATAAGCTTGCGACTTTACTATGTATAAAATCTCATTTGTTAAATATTTGATTTTTGCTATATTTTATTAAAAAAAAAATTTGAAAATAATGGTGCATATATATTTGGCCTAGTGAATTTACTGGTCTAACATCTAAGAATAAAATAGAATTTTTAATAAAGGTAGAGTGGGTAATCTTACTTTTTCAGGCATACATAGCATTATAATTGATAAATCTAAAATATTGATTTTGTACAACATTTTTAAATTTTACTGTAAAACTATTCTAACAGGATTTGGCTTGATTAAATTAAATTAAAATCTTGATAATTTCAGTTCTATAAGTAAATTAGATAGCATTTTTGCATGTATCCTTACAATTTAAATATCTAAGAAGCTTGTTTTCTTCAGTGATATTAACATTGAAGTTGGTTCAATATTATTACTAAAGATTACTGGGTATAGCGATTGTATTTTAAAATGTTAAATTTGGTCATTTATTTTAGCTGAATGAAACTTAAAGAACATGACTTCAAAAATATATCTTGGGATAATTATCTTAACAAAAACACTTTTGAAATATTATGTTAATTGTATTTTCCAGTATTGTAAATATACTTTTGGAGATTTTAAATGTTTTCACATAAAAGAAATTTGCTCATCCTATACGACCTATACTCTTCAATCTATAAAGAAATTAAGCCTTGGAAAATGTTTAAAATTTATATCCAAATTCTAGCTAATATATTTTTTTTAAAGGGTTGTTTGCCTTAGATGAAAGACAGAATCTTAAAAAAAATTTATTACTTCATTTATCTTATCACAAAGTAAAATAATTTACCTTGCTTTAAAAAAATTTGTAATGGTCATTTGTTTGTCTTTAATTTCTTGCCATTGAAGTTCAGTAGATTTTGTTGTAGATTAAGTTTCATTTCAAGCTTTTAGTGGAAACAATAATATTTTTTATACATTACTGATTTTAATACACTTATGTGTTTATATTTAGCAACTGAAACTTGTATTGTTTAGCCAGTGTATTTTTTATCTTTTCCAGTTAAATATGAATGGTGATATGTATGCTGATTAACATAACGCAGCTCTGCAACATACAAAATTATTTTTAGTGGAAATTTATCTTGTACATTTTGGGGTATCTTAGCTGTTTAATTCCCAACCATTTTGAGTTACAGTGAAACTTTGATTAAACGTCGGTTTCTGTTAACCGTCAGTCCGTTATTAAAAGCTAATTAATTAACATGTACAGAAACCAATGTTCAGTGTATTTCAAGTTCCATTATGTCCAACTGAGGATAGATTCGTCATCTGACCGTGGTTCAAAATTACGAGGTGTTGTCCTCGGATTTTTCCCTTAAGGGACTGATCCCGGACCGTCGTCAATAGCCCGTTGTGTTGCTCTAGTACGACGTTAACTAAAATTACCATTACCAACTGAGGATGGTGCAGAAGGGAGTGCCGCCTCCATGTAAGTGCATTTCAAGTTCATAAATGTGCATTTTTTATCATTCATTCATATGCAATGGATGATGTTGGTTGTCTTCAATTAACCGTCACGGTACCGACCCTGACAATTAATCGGAAGTTTCACTGTATATTCTAAAAGTGTATTTTATGAAATGTAAACCCTTCCAAAGTTGTAATTTTGTTTACATTTCATGGTTTACTTCAAGAACTGCCTTGATCCTCTCTTAAATCAGTTGAGCTTTACATTCTGAGATCTGTAATAGATTAAGATTTGTACAAAATCATTGTCTTTGAATTGTTTTAGTCCACTGTTTTCAAAGCATTAAATTTTAGGTAGCTAAGGAATTTGAATCAACAGTTCTTAGTTCACTCGGCTGAATGCATTCTTTTACATTAGTGATTTTGATCCTTGCCTTCTGTAGTGGTTAGAATCTTGCCCAGATTTCACACCACCAATTTTCCAATTCTGCCTTTTGAACAAAAATTTTGAAAGTTCAGATAAGTGCTGGCTCTTTAAATAGTTTGAAGCCAATCTCTTCCCTTTCAATGCTGCAGATTTATATAAACTTGTTGCAGCCTCATAATTTCATGCTATGTTAAGACAGTTTGAATTGATTGTATTAAAATGAAATCAAAATGTCAATATTAATTAATGGGATTGATTAACTGATCAATAGTTAAATTGATTTCATGCACAATAGATATGAAATAAAAGATCCATACCTTACTTTTTAAGTAACAAAACAACCAAAGATACTTGTAGAACTTTTGGGGTTTAAATTGAGGTCTGAAAAAAGGAAAATAATTTTTCTAGTAGCGATTCTTAAGTATATAAAAACAAGACTCAATTTATAATCTGCAATATATTTATTTGGGAAAGACTGAATTTCATTTGAAATTATAGTTGCCAAAGTTTTTCAAAAATTTGATTGAAATGGAAATGGTTGATTTCTTGTTTGTTTCAGTTTGCCTACCATAAACTGCATCCTATGAAAAAAAGTATTTGATAAAGTTGTGTATAAACTAAGTGTTTTATAGTATTAATAGAGACAGAGACCAAGTTGTGCAAATACCCAAATTTCTCTTGCATGCAAAGTATGCCGTTTCATTTTCTCAAGAACTTCAATAAATATTAAACTCATTTTAATATTTTTTAAAGTGTTTTCAAATGTTTTTGAGTTTTAGTTGCTCCTTAAATGCTAAGACTAAAATGTAAAAGTATGTTTTCAAAATTTATGAGTGAATTTGGATTCAAAATTAAAATATAGAAAAATTTACTATGCAATGTTGACAAATGTTTTACCACATACATAACGAATATATTGCTGATATGAATGTTTTATTTCTAAATTTCTGTCTACAAATTACTTGGTCTCTTATATTTAACTGATATAGTTAAGTATAGAAAAATATGAGCTTTAGGTCTTGGTCAAATTATCCCTCATTGGGGGTATAAAATGCCAATATTGTGACAAACTGGAAAAAAAATGAAAATCTGCAATCTGAATAATTTAACAATTTCAGATTAAAAGACAGCATTTTTTCCAAAAATCCCTAAACAGATCTGTTAAATGTCCTTTTCTAGCCCACATTTGGTGTTTGAGAATACAGTTAATGCTCCTTTTCATTAGCACCAAGTTTGGTTTGGACCACATAAAAATGAATTGTTTGAAAGTAAATTGAGTAAAGGAATTTTATGTGTTTTAAAAATTCCCAACTTTATAACTGATTTTTAGTTTACTGAGTTACAAAGTGTAGAATCTATTGTATGTTATTCATATTATCTTCAGTAACTTACGAGTGATAAATGGAAGAAAAATTATAACTGATCATTTTTTATCACATGGATGTACATCAGACTGTTATAAAAAAAATACTTCTTTCTACTCCATTTCCAGTTGGATGGCTAAGTTCTGATATTTATTGACTGTAAGGGTTCTATTTTTAAGAAAAAGTTCATATTTTTATTCTTAAATGACATAAGGTAATGAGTATAAATATACAAGAGCAACAATAGAACTTCACCTATATATTGCTTTTAATTCTATTAGTGGGATTCACAGAAAAATTTTCTACCCTTCATATTTATTTTGAACCATTGCATGTTAAATTTCTAGCAATTACTAGACCCACCATATAAAATGTTTTGTAAATGACTTGGTTTTTACATAAATAGTTATTTTGCAACAAAACCGTGTCCAGATCTTAAACCACAGGCACTTAGTTGAATTACTGTTCAAGCAGGTTAAGCATTTTTAATTGGCCATTTAAATTTTCTGCAGTTTTTTAGATTGATTGTAGCATTGCATGCAGTTTATCATAGATGGACAATTTTGCAATAGTCACGATTGAAATAAATTACGGAATAAATGAATTTTGCCCTGAAAATTACATTGGATTTTAGTGACTAAAGATCTGAACTTGATGGGCCGAAATATAACAGCATGCTCATTGTCCTCATTAAAAGAAAAACTTAACAGCCTTCCAGTTTAAGACTGATTTTGTATTTTACATGTTTTTCTGTTCTTTTTTTTTGCGCTGTTTTAAATACAACTTTTCAGAAGTATAATATCTAACAAGACCATTTATAACTTTATTCAATAACTTTCCTCACTTGGCTACCATACGTTATGATACTTATTTAAGCTTGTATCATAAAATTGAGTATTTGAACCAACTCTCATTTGCTTATTTGTAGTAAAGGATTATAATAATAATAATAAAAAAAAGTTGAATTCTATTTTTACAATATTTATAGGTTGGACAGCTAACATGAACTGTGTTTATGTAATCAATGTATTCCATTAATATATTGTTGATATATGATAAACCTGTCGGATTTTAAAGAGCTGTGTTTGTGTTACAGTTCTTTTATACATAAAAGTTTTCCAGCTATAATTTAGAAAAATAATTTAATTTTCTATATTTACTAAAAATTTATTTACTCTTAATAAAAGTATTTAATGTAGTTTTTTTTCAAGTACCTCATTTGTAGTCACAGTTTTAAATACGTTGCCATTGACGTTTATGAATAAAGCATTTTTAATCGTGTTTAATTTGTTTAACACCAAAAGTTTGTAATGATCAAAATTTTGTTAGTTTTAGGGAATTGAATTTATCTGCAAGGTTATTTTTGTAACTACAATTAATGTATTTCCATTTTGACAAGAACTACATCTTAGTGTTTGATTATTTTTCAGTAACTATCTGTATTTTATCAGCATAAATATGTACTAACAAAGCTTGAGATTTGTAAATTGTGCCGCATGTTTTAAACAGTTATAATTGATTTCTGAAGAAAAAAAGTGTCGCATTGACAGTTCTCACAAAACTTTTTACCCACTTACTAGTAAAAGACATATTTTTATAAAAGTAAGAACATGAAATGTGTATATAAAATGTATAAAGTATATATCTAATTTAAAACTCTCTTAGACTAAACTGTACAGTAAAATAAATAGTAATGTGTTTTAAAATAAAGTTCTTGTGTTTCATGGGAGCATGTCACGGGCACTGGAGTTTTCAAAACAGTGTTTTATATTTGTAAAATAAGTTGAAGCAGTGTTGCTATAAACTTTAATTTCCTACTGAACTCTATTATTTTAATTCGTCTGAAGTTTATGTATAATATTTGTGTGTTACTAAAACTGATTGAATTACATGATTTGTTGATACATTTTAGTCATATTGTAATTATATTTAATGAATTTTATTATATCTATTAAAGTACCAAATGTTATAAATTGCCATTGGTTAAACAGGTAATCTGATAATTTGGAATTCTGTCCATGAAAATGTAGTTACTAGGAATGTATTAAAATTAAATATATACTTCTACTTTTTTTAGAAAAGGGAAAAATCTTATTTGGGTTCCATGAATTTTTATACCCAAATGTGTGTAATTTTTTCTTGATATTGTACTGTGATATAAGTATACATTCTCATAAAAATTAAACAAAACTTGTATCATTATGTTTTTGAATTATTTCTCCTTATGCTTATTTTGACCAGCTATATAATGTAAAGATACATAAAAAATAAATTTGCTCACAGCTTAGCCTAATTTGAAACAAATGTGTAAATACACTGGTGTCCCAAATTATCTTTACATGTCTAGAATCGCGGATTTCTCAGAAACTGAACTAAAATTTTATGAATTGGTCTGGATTGAGACGTTAACACATAATTACAAAGGAAGAAAAATTTAAGAACGCTGCATCTGATATAAAACTAGCATGAAACCATTAAAATAGCAATATGTGACAAGGAGAGTTCAGAAAAAAAAATTAAGGCTTATGAATTTAATACGGAATGATCGCCCCTGACTAGCATCTAGGGAAAATACACACATCACAACGCGATTTCATGCTGGCAATAATGTTATAACCACTATTTGGCGAATTAAGTTCCACTCCTGCAAAGCGGTCTTCAGGGCATTTGTATCTAGGAGGAGGGTGTCTCCGTTATCTGCTTTTCCAAGGTAGTACTCTCGGGTTCAGATCAGGATATTTTGCTGACCCCGATATTCGCTCAATGACTTCATATTCAAGTAATTCGTCGACGAGGTTTGCTCGATGTGAACGAGCATTATCGTTCATAACTACAAAATCATATCCATAATGCACCTCTGAAAAGTTTTGCATAACGTTATGAGTAGGGCAACTTTTTTGTTGCAGTAAAAATGGGAAAAGTTGCATTTATTTTTGTTACCTTAAAATATAAAATAAATTGTTCGTAAAAAGTGAAAAAAAGTATTGACAATTTTCGTCGCGTACAACAGTATTATATTGCATCACTAAATACAGACGAACATTCATATCGTTGCATGGCCCGTCATTGGCCAGTAATTTCTTTAACATTGAAAAACTGCGCTCAACAGAGACTTATGTTGCCTGACATTGTTGCAGTAGCAAATACTGACTTGGATGAAGTCATCTCGGGAAAGTGTAACAATAACCTTCAGGTCATTCTTTTCCAATCGTTTTTTAAGATACGCTTTGAGGTTACGAAGATTCTTTATAATCCATCGATTTGATAATATTCATGCACTGTCTCGATGTTGTACGCTTTCGATTCCGATTTTTCTACGAGACGAATCAAACATTTGTAGCAGCTTTTGATTTCCAGCAAACTTTTTGGCAGCTCTGGGCCGCACACTGCTTTTTCTACATGACGCACTAAAATGCCATCGCCACTGAAACCGCTCGCGATGTCCTTTATAGTGGAAAGGTGGTCGGCGTATTACAATGCTGTAGCAACTTCTTATTTGATCCGCAATACTTCGGCGTTCGCAAGATCAGACACGCGTGACGGAAGAGTTGATTTACAGGGCAAAAAATGAAATATTGATTTAATTTTAAAACGTTTGCAAGTGGTTGCATTTATGCAAAAAGTTGTATTTATGTTGCGGTTATAACTCGCTTACAATACACCCCATGAAGGAGGAATTTTGGTTTTAGTTCTTTAGATGTGTAGAACGTGTGAAAAAGAAGTTGCAAAAAGTTGCCCTAGTTATGGACTTCATCCCGATATCTCTGGCCGGTCACGGATCCTCTGTTGAATTCGTGTAGGGGGATATGTCCATCGATCATTATTCCAACCTACACATGCACTACCAAAAGGGTCACATTCCATAGTGTTCGAAGGAAGATTTCGCGTTTCTGACTCCCCCCAGATGTAAAAACGCTGAGAATCGGATGTTCGCCTAAACCTCGACTCTTCAGTAAAGAGAACGGGGGTCAAATGGTGTTGACTCCTGTTCTGATGTTCTTTTCACAAATTAAAGCGATCCCTCTTGTGTTGTGAAGACAGTGAAACACATACCTTTGCTTTCTGGCATAGAGGCCTTTTTCATTAAGCCTTCTGTTTGCCGTGATAAAACGGTTTCCGTGGCGGCTGCACGCTCTGAACTTAACTGCCGAGCAGTAGACTTCCTGTTACGTCGGGCAGTTATTGCCATGTATCGATTTTGAGAAGCAGTTATACGTTTACGACCTTGTCCAGGCCTCCTTACAACAGTTGGAGTTATGAAATTTATTCCATAGCGCAGACTCTCTTTAAATATTCACACATCTCTGCTTCCATGATTGTCTGCCCTGCTTTCTAAACGGCCGATAATGCGCCACTTCACAGATTCTTCCAAATTATCCGTTTCGAGTCCGTACACACTGAAATCAAACGCTGTAGGGGAAAGGTGGTGCACAATGTTACATGGGGTACAGTGAATTTCATTTTGAAGTGGTAGCAACATTAGTTCCAATTTGTTTAGTCTTGTCAGCCATCTTATTTTCCAGAAGTCCATATTAGTGGTTAAGGTGTTAGCCTCTAGATCGGAAGGTTCCTGGTTCGAATCCGGGTCCGGGCATGGATGTTTGTAAACGTATGGTGTAGAGGCGGCTGGTGCACCTTAAATCTGTCGTGGCCGAAAGTCCTCACGTTGGGTTGGCGTGGAAGTTTGGAGAGTGGGGTGCCAGCTCAGGTGTTGCTTCGTCATCTGACCGTGGTTCAAAATTACGAGGTGTTGTCCTCGGATCTTTCCCTTAAGGGACTGATCCCGGACCGTCGTCAATAGCCCGTTGTGTTGCTCTAGTACGACGTTAACTAAAATTACCATTACCATCCAGAAGTCCATGTGTTTTGGAAAAATTTGCATCATTACTTACATTTTTGTAAGCAAATCTCTATTTTTGCATGTTAAAAGTAAAACTTTGTGTTTGTTATGAAATTCTCTTTATTTATGATTGGTGTTTATTTTGTAATGAATAATATTTTAGAAGTAAAGCTAATTGTGGTTTAAGTTCTGTTGAGTTAAAAATAGGTCATCTAAATTCACATTATGTAGTAAAAAAAAATGTAAGTTGTGTCATATGGGGTATAGTGTTACAAACATAATTTATCCAATTAACACATTACAAACAAGCATATGTTTTACAATATAAATTTTACTACACTTATAGCTCTGCATTTTTCATTTAAAGATTTTTAATTATAAATATGAATAACGAATCATTTGGTTAATTTTTCTAAACGCTTTTTCTTCATATAGGTTTGCATATCTTTGTAAGTGATCTTTACATTATTAGCAGTTTTATTTTAATTCATTCCAAGCATTCACGAGAAAAACGATTACTGAGGGGAAAGCACCAAACTCTAAAAAGAACGAAATTCCCAAGAAGCTGGCCAAAGTGAACCTGAAGCATATGGCTACCGAGATATCAACAAAAGATGAAGTTACCATCTTATGCTGATAGTGGATTATAACATCTCTTTTTCAGACATTGCTGCAGATTCTGATCCCTTATTAATGGTGATTATGTTATAGTTGGACACCTTAAAGAACATAAAATTCACTCTTTGGGAAGTTGTAAATTAGAACAATGTTGATTTTGAAGTGTACGTTAAAAGAATATTTCCCTCGTATAAATTTTGCAAAAATGCTGGTTTTCCCAGTGAATTAAATTTCCTATCAAAGTTTAAAATAAGTTTACAATTTCTTTAATCTTATTTTATCATCTACTCTAACTGTAGGCTACAATCATTGCTAATGTTTTGTTTTCTCAACTGTGTAGGTCATGACAAAGGATTGTTAAAAATTTTTACTATTTATTCTCTATATTTCCCTCACATTTAAAGCTGTTCAATTATACGTAAACTAATCAAATGTGATATTTTATTTTAAGCCTGGTTATGGAATCATTAGATATCTGTATATTTCAATTCAAATTAATTTTAATAAAAGCCCACATTCTTTATATCATGTTGCTACTAAAACGTAACACTATCCCACAGTATGTAACACTACCCCTGACAGTGGGGCACAGTGTTACCAAGGCTACTAAAGGGAAAGGTAGGGTCCACCAGAGTGGTTTTGCAAGGGGAGAAAACGTGACGTCACTCGGCGGAATCGGCGGGTAGAGAGATACGGTTCTTACGCGTAAAACCTATGAACGACAAGCAGATTGTTTCGCTATTTGCTTTCATTGAAAGTCTTAAACAATGTTAATTAATATTGGGTATCTTGTATTGTCTATAAAGTTTTTTTTTCAGCATTTAACCACTTGAAAATGCTTTTGTCATAAATTAAAAAGAAAATAAATAAGTTTTAAAAACAACTTACCCGATGAGGTGAAATATCGTCTAACATGGCGACAATTATCCTTTCATGTTGGTTTTTGCGATTTCTTAAAAAATTTTAACTTTTTTTTAACTTTTTCGTTTTTAAGAGGCAAAGTTCATATATTTAATTAGGAAAAATGTTCTTGTTCTTGCAAATAGTTTGAGAGCTGAGGAATTTTGCGCGGGAAATTTTTCCGGTAATATCTGTGTGAATTTATTTATCGCATCGTCACATTTATTTAAGTGCATAGGCCCATGAAATTGCACGAAACACTTCTTTAACCGTTGCAAACCAACACTCAGTTGGTAAAACTAAACCTCCTCGAGATAAAGCCCCGATCCATGTTTGATTATTTTCTTACTGAATATGTACATTATTAATTCCCAGGATTTCGCATGCGCCTTAAAAGCAATGTAGCCGGCATTAAATCTTAATGTTTCGTTTGAGCAGTCTTCTCTTATGTTTAAAGATGATGCAACTGTTGAAGTTCCAGGAATTTATGATGGTTGAATTCGGACATTATTTTCTAGTATTGAGTTTAATGACTGCATTGTACCTGTAAGTTGTGCGGCCATTCTCACATTTTGTCTTTCTGTGTTTCTAACTTGAATATGCCCCTAAGATCATTTTGGGCACACTTTCTATTCGCCCGAATCGAATTCCAATAACTTTTTGAATCACTTTTTCAGAGGGTAGTTTAATACCGCTATCTAATGTATGGTTTTGTGATAACTTTAGAAGATGAGGGGGGGAAATCAGCAAAACCCTAGATGTTTCTTGTTTTATCCATTGGATTTGAAAATGAACTGTTTGTTGGTGTTATCGATAGTTCATTCCAAATACTGATGTTTTCCCCACCTAAATCTGACCCGACACCTAACATCTTAAATCCAATTTCTTCTAGTTTTTCTATTAATCTAAATAATATTAGTTTTGTCTTTTGCTGGTCAAAGTTATAATATATTGACTGCTTTCAATACTATATGAGACCTTTTGCCATGACAACTTGAACATTGCCGTAGGGCCCTAATATTTTATCTTTTGCTGAATCGTAGCAAACACGAGAGTCAATATTCATTTCGTCGAAACAGATAATTGTAAATTTTTCAGTTTCAGTCATGCTGTCGCCTTTAGTCTTCATGAAACTTAGAATTGGGGCTAAAACTCCTTCATAAAAGTCTAATCTTTTACACCATCTTTTCAAAGTTGTAATGGATGGCAGCGGCATTTCCAAATGATTTCGAAGATGTAAGTCAGAAAAGAATCAAAGAATTGCAAGTTGAGAATCAAAAGCTAAAGAACTGCATCTTACAATTGGAAAAAAAAACTGGAAAAATTAAGCACTCAAATCTGTAAAGAGAAAAAGTTCTAGCTATTAAAAATAAATAATAGAGAAATTTAGAACGAAATTTTAAATATAAATTAAAAGGAGAAATAAAAAGAATAGTAGGAAAGTTTTTCTCGGATTCACAACTTCAAGTTTTGATTGACGGCAAGCACATTTAGAAATAGAGCGAAGAAGATGTTACCAATGTCATTGCTTTGAGAGCAATGTCTCATAAATAATATATATGTCATTGCTCTCAAACCAATGACATTGGTAACATCTTCTTCGCTCTATTTCTAAATGTGCTTGCCGTCAATCAAAACTTGAAGTTGTGAATCCGAGAAAAACTTTCCTACTATTCTTTTTATTTCTCCTTTTAATTTATATTTAAAATTTCTTTCTAAATTTCTCTATTATTTATTTTTAATAGCTAGAACTTTTTCTCTTTACAGATTTGAGTGCTTAATTTTTCCAGGTTTTTTTTCTTCCAATTGTTAGATGCAGTCCTTTAGCTTTTGATTCTCAACTTGCAATTCTTTGATTCTTTTCTGACTTACAACTTCAGTATCAAATTTTTCTTGAAGTTTCTCATCCGGAATTTCCTGATTATTCAATTGTTTCTGTTTTTTCGGAGATAGTTGAAGGATATTTTCTAGGGCTCGTTTGCTAATATTTCTGTTTTCTAATCTGTATGATGAAACGCTCCGTTTGAAATCAGCTTCAAAAGGAATATTTTATGAAGGTATGGCAGTTTTACTCAATACCTTCCTGCTATGAAATCCAAAAAGTTAATTCCTCAGATCCCGTTCATAGTCGTTTTCCTTAAAATGAACAGAACGTATTCTCGAGTACTGAGGCTTGAAAGAATCTTTTCTTTTGCACTTTGTGATTCATACATTTTTGTAATACTCATCGGCGGGAAATCTATGAAACAGAACATCTGGTGTTTTCTTCTTGTAATTTTTGCAAGTTGCAACTTCACAGCTCGACATACTCGCTTTTAGAGACTTGTTATATAGAGCTCAAATAGATGAACTATCCTGTTTTCCGTTCAAATAGATGTAGAACTGTCAATGGCTCTTAAAACAAAGATACACAGAAAGGAAGTCAAAAATGTCTATTTACCTCGAAACATACATAACTCTGAATACCTGTGATCTACTTTTAAAACAGATGTATAACCAGGAAAGGTTCTTAAAACAGTGAAAAAACTGTAAGGGAACTTCCAGTACTCTGATAGCAATGATTTCCACTGTGACAAGGACGAGGAGGCACTTGCTCGCTGCAAACCTCATTCCACCACGTGACGTCATAAGCTCACCCCTCTTGTCGCGGAGCAGGGACAAAGGCTGACGGACCAACCTGTCCCCTTTACTAGCCTTGCAGTGTTACAATGTACAACACTGCCAAAAACATTAAATACTGGAAATAAATGTTACTCTTTAATTTTAATGATATGTAACATGTATGAGAGATCAAAGATCATACTTTTGGTAAAAATCATAATTTTCTGCAGATTTCAAATCCGTTGAAATTTTCAATCTATCTTTACCGATCCCGATTTTACAAAAAAGAACTAAACAATACCAGTCAAAAAATTTTTATTGGTTTTGCTTTCCTTGGCTGGAATTGTTTGAGCGCAGGAAATGGAATCTGGAGCTTCCTAAAAATTTTCCAAAAAAAGTATCCCAGGTAGCAAATGAAATTTTTGAGGTTGTCGTTGAAAAATATGTATGGAGGTGTGCCCCAGCGCGTTATATTACTGTTCGAAAGAATATAACACAATTTACCGCAATAAATACTTGCCTGAAATTTAAAAGAAGCTTGTACTTCAATTACTTAAAACTTATATTTAATTATGTACTCTGATAGTGTCACACATGTCCTTTTCTTGTGAACGATCATAATGACCCATGCATTCCTTTTTGTTAACTGTTAACACCTGAGTATGCAGAAGGGAACGTGTTATATCTTCTTTTATCATTGGAAGAAAGGCCGACAGCAATCTTACTACAGAAGGAAACGGATGGTTCTCTCGCTGACTAAAGAAGCAGAAATACTACTCTAGACGGTATGTTTTAGGCTCGGTAGGTGGTCAGTCGAAAATGTCATTCATGACCTCCACGACCAATTTCTGTAGGAGAAATCTGCCCTTCTCAGACGCAGGAGCAAGCTGAAAAGAAGGAAAAGCCTAGGGACATATCAAGGCGCTGTATAGCATGGAGTTACTGTTTTTGAAAATCGCAGTTTTAATCTTTTCGGTATAAAAAGATTACTATATTGGTTTCGCACTTTTTGAATTCAATAATGAATTAAACATTTTGAATTTCCCTTTATATTTTATTACAATAATTACAGATGTTAAATACGAAATATTCATGTTTGCTTATTGGTTAATATTTATAAATACTCATTCAGTTCTTTATTTTTCAAATATTACTTACATATATCGTTAAAGTTACAAACAGTTGAAGGAAATAAGTTTTGCCTTTTGAAATAATTCGTAAATGCCTTTAAATACAATCTGAAATGAAATTTATGATTTATTTCGTTTGAATATTTAAAATAAAAATTTCCAAATATGGGTGATAAAAAAAAATTTGTGAACATATTCTGTATTCAATAATTAATAAATTTCAAAATCAATTTGGAATTCGAATGTCTTTTAATCAATGTAACGTAACAAAAGAACTCGCGTTTTAGGCAATCCTTTCTGTGGGGCTCTGATAATTTTACATGAGCATTTGCTAGGTTAGGGTGCTTTCACAATTTGATTAGGGGTAGCACGATGGTTGATGCTTCAAGCAAACAGCTGAGTTTTCCACCTTGTTACGGCTTACTCGTCGGAAGCGATCAACGGAAATATGAATCATATCAGTTGATAATTGTCTTGAATTTTCATGTCAGTAAATTTTATACATAGAGTAATAGTTATATGTCAAAAGATAGTCAGGAAGTCTTCTTCGGCTTCCTGACGTCTTTTGTTGAGTTTCTCAACAGTAAAGTTTTGAAAAATAAATTGAATTTTGGATTTGAACTGACTTAATGACAATACTTAAAAAAAATGTTTCTAGTTTCGTGGGTACAAGGAACTATATATATATATTTTGGTTTTTAACTATCAACTAGAAATTTGAACAAAATAGCATTAATTAGCATAATACTTAAGAACGGTGACTAGGATATTCGGCGTTTTTTAATTCAACTGAGGATTGGATATTAAGGGGAAATATTTTAGATCGTATGTCTAACTGTTGTATTTATAAAACATCATCGAAAAGGTTGACGACGAATATCTATACGAATGATTCTTCTTTTTTGTTATCAAATTGACCCATTTTATTCTTAAAATAAGACAAATAAAGTACGTTGGGCCAGTTAATGTTATATTTATGTAACATGTCTATCCCCTTTATATATTATGTTGTGTATTAAATATATATTTTTTATTTTTTTTAAATTAAATTAAATGTTAAATAGATGCAATAAGAAAAGCTATACAACTATGATGATTTGGAAATTCAGATAAAAACAAATTTAGCCTGGTATGCCACCAATATGGTAGAGTTAAAGAAGTAAAGAACCAACTTTTTGGTTCAATCACTCCGATTCATTTATTATATACTGAATATAACATTCAATACCCCATCAACCGAATGTATTATTGACTACACTTCCATGGCGTTCCTTTATTAAATAAGGACCTCGGTAGCCCGGTTAGAAGAGTTACAGATTCGCCACCCGAAGGTTGGAGTTCGAATCTAACCAAACACGGTCGTGTATACAGTGGAAGGTGCACGTTAAATCTGTCGTGGCCTCGTATGTCCTCGCGTTAGCGTGGTGTGCCAGCTCAGGAGCGAACCTGTCATCTGACCATGGTTCAAAATCGCTTGGTGTTGTCCTAGGATCTTTCTCATTGGGTTTGATCCCTTACTGCCGCCAGTTCCAGTATGACAATGATTAAATACCTGATTAAATTCCTTTAAGACATTCAAGAATGTGAGCTAATAGAATATTTGTTTCTTAAAAATAAATTAAGAGTAGTTTCTAAATGTATTTAGTTTAAGACTGTTAAATGATTACAATTTTAGGTCGGTGGGATTTCTCATCGCCTTCAAAAGGTAAAATATCCGTATATTGATGTTCTAGGTATATTACGACTACATAAATTTTCCCATTCGGTAGTGGAATATCTAAGCGGTGCTTTACAGGAGAAAAATACAAGTACACACATTACCCTTTAAAAACAAAACTTTGATTTGTGCTAATTGCATTCATACGGGGAAAGGTCTTAACACATAGTTTCTTTTTGTTTGCAAAACATATTTGATTTATCATGATTTTGAAAGGGTTGGTTATGTAATGATAATTAATATTTGAGAGAAAATACCAAAGTACGGTTTTCAAATTATTTATCGCATCGATGCTCACAGATCGCCCACTTGACCAAACCTATTCGAGCTCTGCCAACTATCACACTTCATCAAGTGTTCAATACGTACTGATATATTAAACTGAACAATTGTGCGTAGTTTAAAAAGAATCTCACGTGGTTTTGACTGCAGCAAAAATACTACCCATATATCTGAATTCTTGTTACTTCATTACTTTTTGTTTTCTTGTTTGCTTCGTAAATTTTAATCGTACTTCAGATGAAGCATTTTAAACATCGTTTTGAAGCGCAAGATTGCTGTTCCAAATTTTCAATTCAAACACTTTTTCCTGAAGAAGTTAGAAACTGAAGCTTAAAAGAGACAAAAATGTTGTGATACTCTTCTAACACGCCGAAGGCAAATACACACATTGTACGTTCCTTATCGTAAGTTCCCATCACACACACACAGGACGCATCACACAAAGGGCTCCAGTCACGCCCTCCCATTAGAGGACACGGGTGGTCTAGGGGAAGGAAAAGCTACCGTGCAAGAATACTCGTGGTTGACACTTACGATTGCATTTTGGTTCCCGAGTTAACTCGGGCTTGCCGTTTTCAGTACAAAACGTTTTCCGAGATATCTCGGCCTTGCCGCTTGAAGGGTTAAAGTTGATTTCTCTCAAATGCTGCAATTTTGAGTTGTCACTTTTCTTGCCGGGGTGGGATATGTCTGTCAATATTGCTCTGCGTAAAAATGACCTCCTGGCAATACTGCTAAATATCGGTTTTCGAAATTGATAAATATTTTTTTCTGATATTGCTCTATGAGTTTTACGATATTGCTCGATGTGCTTTTTTGTCATTGCTCAATATTAGCTTTAGGATACTGCTCGATGTTCTTTTTTAACATTACTCAATATCTGCTTCACAGTATTGAGTTATTTTCATTCAATATTAATAAATATACTTCTTATGGCTAATGTGATTGTTTATTTAGAGGGCAAACAAAATTACAGCAATTTTAAATTTCAAGAATTCTAAAAATATTAATCATTAAAAATATATAATACAGTAGTTTATAAAATTGAAGAGAACGTATAATTTTTTTTTAACTTTTAATTATTAGAACTATATTTATAACAATTTTCGTAAGCAATGTATATAAATATTTTTTAATGATTATTGTTTAACATTACTACAAACTTTTAATAGAATTAAAAAAAATGTAGAGGAATAATCTTGAGTTTCCTCCAAATAAATCATCACATATTCGGTAAATAGGATATGAACCTCGTTAAAAACGCTTATGGAAAGTCTTCTAAGTGAATATCTGCCAATGTCGCCAAACAACAAGAATCGAGAGCGCGCGGAAAATACTGGTTGGCTTTTATTGGCTGGCGCGTGCGATTCTAAATGAAATTACTACGCCGCATGTAAAAGGCAAAATATTCAACATTTCACGCTAATAACGACAAAAAATCGTTATATATGTGTGGAGTTTACAAATTAATCACATTTCTAAGTTGCAGTGCCTCATTACTCTCAAATATCGGGCAAGGCGCTGGGAACTATTTGTTTCGTTTCCTCTCAGCGTATTTCTATACTGCCAAGAAAGCGTGAAACCCAGTATAGTTACGAGGCGGTTTGTGACACAGCAGTTAAGGGCTAATCTGAAGGAACTTGAAGGTGTCAGGCATTATGGGCTAAATTCCGTGCTTGCCTCTAGCAAAGCCATCTGTCGTTAGTAATTTGGGCACCTCCGGTCCCTACAGTCAGAAGCGGCTCAATCCCATGATAGTACTTTACGCAAGTCCAACTTGATTGGCTAGTTTCAAGGGCTTGGCTTCACTTGGATATCTTGCCAATCTGATTGTTGCAGTAACCATTTGATTTTGAATATGCGCGTTGTTTCGTAGAAATACAATACTTACACTATCGCCTCAGCGTACAGCGTAAATGTCCGACAAGTTGACTCTGATTTGTTCCTCATATATATTCTATGTATGCCAACTTATATTAAGGGTACTTATACTTTAAAGAGCATCTATTTGCGAAGCAACGATGGCCTAATGACTAAAGTCACCTACCTTCAAACCAGCTTCGGCAGCGGAGGATGACTTCCCGAGTTCGAACCCAGCCGGGGAAAATTTTTTTGATCCTCCAAATTATTTTTAAAAAATTCCAATTTAATTCCTTTTCATTCTAATTTACTTTTCCTAATTTTTAATATCCTTTTTATATTTTTCCAAGCTTCCGTTGATTTTACATAAATAATCTAAGAACCACTCCTGAACTCACTACCAGCTGATATTTTTCCGCCCCTCTGCTTTAGGATGATGGTGTCGTATCCACCCCCTGGCTTAGGACCATTCTGATGTAACAAAAAGCATACATAAAACACTAACTTATATAATTATTAACTTATATAATAAAAGGATACAATTTTCGTCCCCCACCTCTACCCACCCATAGCCATGGATCTGAAAAGAAAAGCAGAAAGGGAGATAAATTGCCAAAAGAAAAATTCTCATGACATACGTATCTAGGTCATGTGATCCGATTAGCCAATCAAGTTGGACTTGCGTAAAGTACTATCATGGGATTGAGGCGCCTGTCTACAGTCACGGGCCGTATCGTGAGTGTTTCCGTGACAACGGTTGCTCTCGACACAGTTGATGTATTTTTTAATCCCACAACCGTCAGGCCTATAGTCGCCTCCACAATGAATACAAAAAGGTTGGTCTGACGGGAGATCGCATTTGGCCCAGCCATAGTCATATCCCCCACACCTAGTGCACTGGCGAACACACTTTTAAATTCATCAATTCTTGAAAAGTAAGTCCGGTGTGTCGCAAGAGGAACGGTAACACAACCGGTCTTAGAATGCCGTCTACGTACCGCTGTGCTTTAAGTGTGCCAGAAATGACTTCCAAAGCGTTCCAGCTATCAAAGGAGACGGACCATAATGCCCTGTTGTAGGCATGTGACAGTAAGGGAAGGATCCCCACGCTGCCCTCGACGTCTCCGGTTATCGTCAGGACACAGTTCGAAACGGGACTCGTCACTATACGTCAGGGTTCGAAATACCCGGGTGCACATGAAAATAAAATTATGCCCCTAATTGTTGCCCCGCTGTTAAAAATAGGGGGGGGGACGTGTTTTATGTTTTATTTATGTTATGTTTTATGTTATTTGATTTGAACAAAATATTAGTATCGACTAGAGTGCCTATATAATAAGAGTGGCGACATACGGGAAACACTTTCTGATTGGCTTAGAGACATTTTCTACCGCCCGAGGCGGTCTTTTCCTAGCTCCCGTAGACTTAACATGGGAACTTTTTGTGTGTTCGAGAAAACCGTGTGTGCATTAAATAAAAAAGAAAATATAGCTTATTCATGTTCCATTTCATGTTCTAGAATGTTTATTTATTATTATTTTAGTGTTTTGTCACTATAAATTTGAAGACTTTTTAAGTAAATAGCTTTTTTTGGACAACATGGTGTTTCCCGCAATCTAAGGTAGAGCGTTGTGCAATCCATCTCATCAATTACGCATGTAATTGAGCGTTTATATGATTCATTTATATCGAATGTATCCATATTATAACAATCATATGCTTTTTGTTCTCCCTGAAATGATATATTAATTCGCCCAGCAACCTTCTTTGAGACGATTCTGGTAGAAAAATGGCTGCCGCACATGCGCATTGGGTCAAATTTGGTCCCTTGTCGCCACTCTTATTATATAGGCATTCTAGTATCGACCTCTCTCGCTCTAAAGGAACATAATTAAAATCCTAAATACACGCTATGAAAAAACAAAATCGCTTGGACGTAACGAGTTTATTACAGGAGGAAGGTTTACTTGTGTCATTGCCACCAGAACTTTCCGTTGATCGAAATTTTTTTCAGGTGGTTTTGTCAATGCGACTGTCGCAACACCCGGAGAAGGGAGAACTTAGATTCCTTGACCACCCGCGAACGATAGACATCCCGCATTTCTGTAAACACTTCTAGTTTCAATAAAGTGTAAAGCCATAGGAATTGTCTGTTTCCACTGCATATCGTAAACAAATATTTTCATTATTTATCTTTAAAATCAAATTTTATCTGCATAAAATGTAGTGTACTCGTTTATTTTTTATGTGTTTTTTGCCCACCAATGTCTGATGATGACTGAATATTTGTAAGAAATATTTTCGTCGATAAAAAAAGTGTTTAAATATTTTTATTTACTATCTACTACAGGCCTCGAAATATATTTTTTTAATACAGGTGCACAAAGTGCACCTAAGTTTTAAATTAGGTGCACAGATTATGTTTTAGGTGCATATTAAAAAAAAAACGTAATGTAAGAGCATTAATGTAATGTAAACTACTTTATTAGTGGGGTATGTTTAGATAGGTTAGTAGTAGATAGTAAATAAATATATTTAAACAATTTTATTTATCTGCGAAATTATTACTTACAAATATTCAGTCATTAGACATTGTTGGGCAAACACAAAAAATAAACGAGCACACAATATTTTAAGTAGATAAAATCTGAATTTAAAGATAAATAATAATCCTATTCCTACGGCTTTACGCTTTATTGAAACACGAGGTGTTTACAAAAATGTGGGATACCTATCGTTCGCGGGTGGTCGAGTGATATAAATTCTCTTTTCTCCGGCTGTCGCGTCAACAGAGCCATCTGGAAAAAGTTTCGATCATCGGAAAGTTCTGGTTGCAGTGGCACACGTAAACCTTCCTCCTGTATAAACCCGTTACGGCCCTTAGAGCGAGAGAGGTCGATACTAATATTTTGTTCAAGCATCAAAATAAAAAAAAATACGTCCCCTCCGTTTTTTTTAAAATTAGTTTTAAAATTAAAAAAATTAGGTGCACAATTTTATTTTCATGTGCACAGTGCACCCGGGTATTTCGAGCCCTGATCTACAACTAACCTATCCAAACATACCCAACTAATAAAGTAGTTTCTATTACATTAATGCTCTTACATTACGTTTTTTTAAATGTGTACCTAAAATATAAACTGTACACCTAATTTAAAAACTTAGATGCACAAAGTGAACCTGTATTAAAAAATCTATTTCGAGGCCTGCTATACGTCCCCAGTCAGTGCCGTTCCAAATTGATCGAGCCCGGCACCACTGTAATTCTACACCCACATGGCAGGTCGATTATTTTTAGAGTAGTAGCTACTGCGTGGCGTCACAATCTCTTGCAAAAATATAAATATTTAATTGAAAAATTATTTATTAAAAGAAAATCAAACGTATAAGGTTGGATGTAAAATGTTCATGGTGATTTGTAAAATTTTCCGAAGATTTTAAATCCGTTAAAATTTCTATTCTATCTTTAACGATCGCTGAGATAGAAAAACCAATAATAATTCAATTCCATAAAATTAATTTTAAAATGTTCAAGATTGAATTTTAAAATAAATGCTTCATACAAAATTTCGGACTATCTGTAAGCCAAATCCCACTATTGTACGAGCCATAGATTCGTCAGGACACTGCGTACACATAAACACGTCCTTTTATAATAGTAGATATATAAGGTAATTCCGTGACAGATGCCCCACTGAAGGAAAAGACGTTATAAAATAAATTAGGTAGTAACAATAAAAACGAAAATTTGTGGGAATACGTAATAGTTATTGCTTATCAGTACTGAATAGTTGTTTTGTGCTCTAGAGTAAAATTTTCTAAGAAAAAAAATAATAAAACTGTGACAGCGCTACATTTGGCTATCTCTCCCAAGTTACAGGTAAGATGCCCTACCTTTAAAAATCAGTTATTTTTAAAACATAAAGGGTTTTAAATGTATATAACATTTTAAAGCCAAGTGATTTTAAGAATATACTACCTTAGCATTAATTTATAAAGTATTGAAATATTTCACAACCCCATAGACAAGATGTAAAACGTTTTTAATAAAACACATTTAAAATAAAACAAACAAAATGTAGTAAAACACATTTAAAAAAATCAGTTTGCTAGAAAGTTACAAAACTCTTAATTTAAAAAGTATTAAAAGATTATTACGCAGTTAAAGTATTACAAAATATATCGAAAATATTCAATTAAGAGTTTTCTTTTTGTCCTCCCGCAAATATTTGCACAGATCCCCGTACATTGTACATGATTCATGTAACCATTTAGTTTATTTAACACTTTTAATCCAATCTACCAATTATTTTGTAGAATAATAGTTTTCCACACATTCGAGGCAGTTGCGTGTAGGATCACCTTTGTTGTGTCCATCAGCTTTTCTCCACTGTTTTTCTTGGATGTGTTCTTGGGATGCAAGTATCTTAGCCGATTCTCTTTTCGGGTCTTTCTTCTAGCCTGGGTAGAGGCGAAATCTGATGCAATAATTTTGTCGGGGAACTGTTGAACACAAAAACCTGATGATTGCGAATAATTTATTGACTTTTTATCCGTCTGGTTCATTTCTTCATTGATGACAAAGTAGTGGTTCGGAATCACTGCTTGGTTTAGAGGGGAAATTCCCATCTCCCCAACACCATTGGCAGCAGTGACGACAGAAGCTGCCCTTTTCCACGCTCTACCAATCAATTCTGAAGCTTAGATTCTTCCAATTGGGTGATGAATAATCCATTTTCGTGTGCTTCAACTTTAAAGAAATGTTTTAGTTGCTTAAAAAAATATCTGTTAAGAGGCTGAAGAGTTTTTATTGTATGGCTTGGCAGGCATACAATTATAATCTGATTCTTGTCAGTTAAGTCCAGTAAATCATAACAATTTACGTGGGTTGCGTGTATCTCTCCCAAATACATGTGGGGCGTCTATCCTTTTGGTATGGGAGAGATGCCTCGGCAACTGTCCAAAGTACAAAACAGCAAAGATGGCGGTAAGCTGCCTAAAGTCGACTGATCAACTCCTGACTACTGGTTTTATGCTTACATAAAAAAAATCCATTCAAATTATCTAGTGCCAGCCTTACACTACAACATCAATCTTATAACGGAGTAGAAAAAACATGGTACTAACTTAAAATGTTGTGATAGCAGAAAACAAAAGGTGATGTAACAAAACTTTCACAGCACACCAAACAGAAACATTCATGGAAATAGTAGAGCCACCTAGCGTAAAGTTTCAAAATTACATCATGCGGGCATCTCACCCGGAATTACCTTATATATACAGGTGGAGGACAAAATAATACGAACACCTGTGAAATAATGGAAAATCTTTATTAATAGGGGGTTAGACCACCCTTTGACTGAAGTACATATTTAATGCGACGTGGGATAGATGCATAAAGGTCATGGACAATATTTAAAGGAATATTAACCATTCCTCCGGCAGAACGGTCTCTAATTCCGAAAGTCTGGATGGAGGTGGAAATCGGGAACGAAGTTTGGACTCCAAACATTCCCATAAATGTTCAATAATATTCAAGTCCGGAGACTGAGGGGGCCAGGCGAGATGTTCAACTTCATCGTCATGCTCTTCGAACCATTCTTGAACACACCTAGCAGTGTGGATAGGGGCGTTGTCGTATTGAAAAAGCGGTCGCTCTCCAGGGAATACAGTCTGGACATGATCCCCTAGAATGCTTAGATAGTGATTGGATGTGATCCTCCCATGCAGAATAACAAGTGGCCCAAGACCGCGCCAAGATATCGCATAAACGCGTACGGTCGTCTGAAATAGGGTGAATGACGATTCATCTGACCATATTACCTTTTGCCACTGCTTTGGGGACCCGTTTTTGTGATCTCTGCACCATTGGCTTCGCTTGAAAGCATTAGTTGCTGTCACCAAGGGTTTACGAATTGCCACTCTGCCATAAATGTTCGCAGCATGAAGTTCCCTTTTCACAGTTTTTGTTGAAACGGGGTCCTGGAGATGACTGTTCATTTCGGATGTCATCTCGGATAAAGATTGCTTGTGCTTTCGGGCTACTATGCGCTTCAAGACCAGTCTATCCCTATCAGCAAGCTTTGACTTTCGGCCACTGTCGTGCTTTGAAGACGTCGTCTTACCCTCTTTAGTATACTCCTTGCAAACCCCAAAAGGTTTGCTGTTTCCGTAACCGATGCTCCACCTAAACGGGCTCCAACAATCATTCTTCTTTGGAACTCTGACAGGTCTGACATTTTTCAGCTTATCACAGACAGTTCGATAGACGCATGCAACGCAGGTGACTGCTGTTGAGACTGATACCTTCCTCTTTACGCCCACTAGGTGGCAGACTTCTGTTGCAGGTGTGAAATACGTCATACTTTTTCACAGGTGTTCGTATTATTTTGTCCTCCATCTGTATATCATATTCGGAGAATCTTGTTTAAAACTTATACGTGAGACTTACCCTCAGATATTTTAAAATTAAATCTATCTCACCCATTATTTAACAGCATTAGCTAACCCAAAATTCAGAAGTCATTTTCCATTGAAACCATTATTCATACCCTCATTTGGTTTTAGAATTATAATGCATTCGTTAAAAATTGAGTCTAGATGTACATTCTAGACAAAACGAACCTCCACCTTTGAGTAATGGAAATTTTAATATTATATTTTATATTGACCAAACCACTCGACTATTTTTACTTGCATTTATTTTATTCTCAGAGAACATTTTTCATCTTTAAACCAGTATTTACTGATGGATCAAAGACAGGATTCTAGACAAAACGAACCTCCACCATTGAGTAATGGAAATTTTAATATTATATTTTATACTGACCAAACCACTCGATTATTTTTACTTGCATTTATTTTATTCTCAGAGAACATTTTTCATCTCATAAACCAGTATTTACTGATGGATCAAAGAGCGTTTGTGCTGTATCAGTATTTGAAAGGACAACTGCTGCCCGGAAATTACATCATTGCAGCTCAGTGTTTACATCAGAAATATATGCCTTATTTTTAGAACTGGAAAATAAACATCTAAACATCCTTACAAAAAAATGGATAGTATGATCCGATGCAAAAAGCAGCAATTGAAGAGTCCTTGCAAATACTTCAATAAAAAAGTTATCTTTTAATGCTCAAAACAATAAATCTATTTCTAAATCTAAAATCATGCTTTGTTGGACATGTAGGTATTCCCGGAAATGAGAGCAGACATCAATGATACAAAACTACTTATTTTGTATTTTTATAACCAGACTAGTCCAATTTGGAGTTTCAAACCAAAACCTAAAAGACCTTTTTGATAGTCCTTACAGTAAAAATTTGTTTTTATATATTTGACATTGGTTTCGTGAATTTTATTTAGATATTTTACATTGGGTGAGTCAATTCAAATTGATAAATTTAATATCAATCTTTATTTCGTCTGGAGTATTTTTTGTCTTGTGTCTGGCGCAACTTGGCCATGTGTGGCCTTTTCGCCATAATAACCCAACCAACATCTAGATTTGATATTGTAATAATTTTTTCTCTTCGAGTATTACATCACACATGCCAAGTTTCGTTACGACCAAACACTAGCTTAAGTGTGCTTTGATATTTTGGCAGCGTGTAGCTCATACCAAAAACAAATACACTTAAGCCATCAAAATTTTTTTTATTCACTTTTGCTATGCAAACAAATGACAGACAAAAATTCAAACAGAAGGAAGGCATGAGTATTTCCTAATAAATAAGCACATAAGCATTGAATAGATAAGAGGTATCTACAATACAGGAAACATTTGCAAGAAAGTTAACTTGACACAACTCATTAAAAAATCAATATAAAAATTGAAAATTACAGAATCTACTCCAACAAATGTAACTGAACTTGCATATTTTTAGGTACCAATGAATATTTGATATGTTTTATGTTGATGCACATATAACTAGTTCGTTTATGGATTGCAGAAATTAACTAGGAAACAATATTAACCCCCCCCCCTCCCCCAAGTGAGATTAACAATAAAGCTTTGAAATATTAACTTATGATTAAATATACTGAAAATTAAAGTTTAATTTTTACATGTGGGTACCATGTGATGTTTAATTATAAAAAATGTTCATACCTGTATCAGGTAGCATTTGACCTGCTCGGTTAAAGAACTCTAAATGGTCTGATCATGTATATAAAACACTACGAAAGAAACGAACACAACTCCAGTAATACATATCAGGTATGAAAAGGAAGTTCATAATACATGACATTGGGCTTGAATAAAAATAAATGCTAGTATTCCTTCAGTTTTTATTCCAATTTTTGGAATTTCTATAATTTCAGCAAAGGCAATTTTCAAATTTTCTATTATTCGAGGGCAACGTTCATTGGCTTAAGCCCAAGATATTCATTCAATATTTTTTAGTTTAATCCTCGATTGATCAACAAAACAACCTTTAAGTATTATGTAGGTCACACCACAAGTGAAATCATTTGTTCTAAAAGTTCATTTGTCTATTTTTTGAGGTAGACATGTTATGGTTAGAATTGAGGAGCCTTTACAATCTGAGTATTACCAACCAATTAGCCTTTATAGTACATATACTACGTAACATTTTGGTTAAGCCTAAAACACTAGTGTCAGAATGAGCAAGTTTTTGGCCATCAAAAAAATTATACTCTAGTTGAATAGTAAAGAAAAATAATTTAGGATCAATGGATAGGGAATCTACTTTCTAAATACAGAGGAAATTAGATAGTTGAAGAATTTGAAATTGTACATAGCAACATACTAGCAATATTTATAGTACAAGAGTTACATACGTATTTGAGTTTAGAGGAACAAACTTTCTAAGCAACAATGCACAAATACTAGTGGAAACGTGAAAAAATTGCTGATAAAACGTAACTATAAAGATTTATGAATCAATAAACTAAAATGAATTATATATAAATGCTTAAATAAAAAGTACCTAAGTAAAGTATACCTAATGGAATAAAAACAGGACTTATATTATTGGCTCAAGAAATAAAAACAAGTTTGACTTAGATTTAACGCTGCAGGATAATTTCATGTAGGTAGCCCACTACAGAAGGCATATCAAATGGGATAGTGGGACCCAATACTCAGTAACGTTCAATTTAATTTCAATTATTAATAATATATTACTTTCGATGAAGGTATTTATTGCCTTGAAGTTGTACACACGATTTGATTCCTGTGACCAAGTTCATTGTTTAATATAATGTAATTAACAGAAAAAGGATTACAAACATACGAGATAGCATAAAATTGCAGGAAAATGAAACTCTAGAATGAGTTACTTTGCATATTTCATCTTGATAAATACATCACAGAAGATTTTTTCCTAATTAAATGCATAGATTTATCTTACAAGTTATTTTTACATTTGACACTGGAAAATACACACATTTGTCATTACAAAATAGTCTAATCATTTAGTTAAATCAAACAATCCAATGGAAATTTTCATGAAGTTGGGTGAGAATTTTGTACCCTAACTGATTGCCTTTCTGCATTTCTAATATATATATCAAAATAGTGAGTTTCTGATGAAATTGTTAGTCCAAACTTCTGAAATTATCCTTGAATATGCAATGGCAGTTCAACTGTTTTACATTACTTTCCAACACTCCACACATGAAAGGTCATGATCAATTAACTTAAGTATTTGATTAGTTTGTCTCACATGGGTAATAAAGTTACTGTCTTAATTTAAAAACATACTATTGTTAAGGTTATGCATTTACATGCAGCCTCTAAGTGACAAATCAGGATTTGTTCTAGCTAAGAGTTCATGTTTACTATTTGATTGGTTATAATTTCCTTCACATAATTCTCTCAATTAAACATAGCTCTTCTGCCAACAAATAGCTTTAAATTATTATAATTTGTTTTGAAAAAGAGTAACTGATCTTTATTATCGAGTATTTTTTGGTAGATTGAAAGTTTTCAACAGTATCCACTTTTCTTTTCCCAAGTTACTTATGCTGGCTTGGTAGCCAAGTGGTTTAGGGCTCTGGCCCTTTGGTTCAACAGGATTTAGGATTGAATCCTGGTTTGGATATGAATGTTTGAAGTGGTTTGGAATACACTTTAGGTTGTAGGTCCTGGTCTAATTAGCCTTCATATAGCAATAATGACAGTGGAACAATAAAACTAATCAAAGTTTGCACAAGTCAGTACAGATAAATATTAATATAAAAATATTATAACACTATTTTTGTACTGAAGACAAGCTATTCCAGTAAGAGGAGATATACTCATTTGAATACGTTTCAGTAACTTCATAATGATTAATACTGACATAAGTCTCCCTTAAACGTTAAAATACTTTTATTTCAGATTGGATTCTTATTTACATTGAAAGGGCTTCTAAAATACCACTAAGACAAAATAGAAGCTTGATTTCTGGCAACAATAGCATATTTACCATATACATAAAACTACATCTATTAATATTGCATATTTAGATAATGTATTGGGTCATACAGAAAGTTCTGCATGTTTCTTAAGATAAATACCAACGAAGCAGTATAAAAACATAAGAAATTTTTTTTGAATCACATAAGCCCCATTTTGTTCCGACTTTTTGCCATCTTTCTAGCAGCTGGAAAATTCCTTTAAAAAAATCATAAGGCTTATTTATAAAGATGTTATCGAGGAGCTGTTTGAGTCTCCAAAGAATTGAACTTCAGGTCGTTCAAAGAATTTTGAAGTAACTGAAGAGGTGAAAATCTGAGGGGGCAAGGTCTGTGAATATGGGGGGGGGGTGACACAAAACATCCCAGCCATACTCAATAAGTCTTTGTCTGACATTCAGCGAGCATTGTCATGCTGGAAGACAACACACGATTGATCAGTTCTGGCCTCTTTGCTTCGATTTCTGCTTTTAATGCTACCATTTGAGAACAGTGACTTTCTGACTTTGAAATATTTAAACTGTGCGATAGTTCCTGAACTGTGTAATGTGGATTTTCACTTTTAATAGGTCCTCATTTACAGAGGATGGTCGTTCAGACCAGGGATCATCTTCGAGGCTGAAATTTCCATGCTTAAATTTAACAAACTATCTTCGAACTGTGGCCTCAGAAACTGCACTATGGCCGTATACAGCACACATTTTACAAGCAGTACGACTAGCATTTTTTCCCTTCTTAAAATAAAAGCATACGACAGAAATGAACTTTCTGGTTCTCCATTCTTAGCACTGCAGTGAAACAAAAATTATGCCACAACACATGCTATAATTGTGCAGTGTAAGCAGAAAAGACCGAATTTAAACATCTGCTTCAATCAAGGTCACTCCTTATCCGTGTGGTAGCAAAATAATAACAAAGCTAGCTTCGATTGAAAACGCGTAGAACTTTCCGGATGACCCAATATATAATACCACACAACTTTTTCCACAATTATGTACAAACTGATTAAGTTTTAAACATGCGAAGTAATATTGGACGCAAGAAATCTTTAAAAAGGTAGGTGTTTCAATTAACGTTGTACTGGAGCAACACAACAGGCTATTGGTGATGGTCTGGGATCAAACCGCCCCCCCCCCAAGATAATTAAAGGTTTAGGAAGTTGATGTAAAGGCAATAATACACACACATATTTTCACATCCCAACTAGCCACTGCGTGGTTTGCCCGGCGTTGCTGGATATTTTAGGTAAATGCAAAGGTACACACAATGATCAAATTTAAGTATTTAACAGAAATTACTTTTAAAACAAACTTTTATTATTCATAACAAAAGTTTGAAAGGTAATTTATTTATTTTAAAATAAAATTACTGTTCAAAAGACAAATTGTAAGATAAATTTTGAAACCATGAATTCCTTGCAACTCTTACAAATTTAAACACCAGCATTTTTTGGGGGGATTTAGTCAAATAGCGTCCTGTTTACATCCAAACACTTTATATCAAAATGTATTTGGGGACCATAATGGGTATTTATCTGCCAATATATTTGTAATTTGTAGGAAGAATCAAACTAATTGATCTTATTAAAATGATACCACATAAAAAAACTCAGCAATTTGTTTAACTCCTTTCCATGTAACATCAATTATGTATTATGATAAAGGACTTTGAAAATATGGAATCACATTTAGCAAGATCTTAAGCAAGCATAACTCAACAATTAGTTTAACCCTTTACATGTGATATCAATTTTAGATTAGGATGAAAGATTTTGATAGTATGTAGACACATTTCAAAGCAGATTTGATTTATTAAAGCTAGCTAGTGTCAGAGTGTCTAGTTCTATAGAAAGCATTATTGAGTAAGTACTTGAACTATATATACCAGGTTGGGACAAAATACTAATTAAAAACTTCATTTAAACTCAGAAATTTGAAAATTATCCTTCAGTTCAATTAATATGTTTTGGAAGATACTATTAGCAAACAATATTTTTCTTACAACTTATTAAAATTTTAGGGCAAACATGAAATTTTGTAAAGTTATAGTGAAGCAAGAAAATAAAGACAAGTTGAGACAGTTAGAATTTTGTACAGGAAATGATGGGTCAGCTTTTTACAATTGACGGTGTACACAACAGTTGGACACAAGCCAAATGTCAATAAGGTGCATGTCCTACTATTACAAAAATTATAACCCTATTTCTTCAATTTGGTTGACATTTTTACCATGCTCATTCTTTAGTTATTTTAAGCCCACAAAAACAGTTAAACAGTGGATAATCTTATGAGTTCTGTGTGAAAGTAAGACATTTCTTGGGTAGCTAAGAATTAATGCTGTGTGAAAATAAGTTCATATTAATTTAGCGTGTCATTTTGTATTAAAACAAATGCCATGATTAGATAAAAAATATAATAGAAAATCAATTTTAAAAAGAAACACACAATTATTCATATAAAACTAGACCAAGTGAAATTATAAAAGTTAAAATTTTAAGACTTCAGAAAGTTTAAATAACTTGAAAAAAAAAGACACTGACAACTAATTTCATTCAATGATATAATATAAATCCTCCAAGCTCAGAAGTGCATCTATATGAATGTTCAGACATCTTTTATGCATCCAAAATATTACAATGAATTTATTCCACAAGATGTTATTCAACAAATGAACAGAAAATTCTCCATCAATATAACGTACAAAACAGACAGTTTGAACAGTATTATTTATTGTGTGCCAGTTATAACCATTTGTTAGTTTATGAAAATGATTATATTTTCTCATTTGTACTCAAAATTTACAAATATTTCTACAATTCTTGAAAATTTTACTTACCAAAACGCAGTAACCTTCAAAATATTCTGAGTTAGATAGATATTTTTATAAAAAATATTACTAGTATTAATAGCCACCTAATATATAAAAAGTAGCCATAAATTGCAATTATGCTACACAATTAAACTATATTACAAATGAAATTCTCATAAGTACCGACTACAAGTATCAATGCAACTAAAACAGAGATGATTCCTAATTAAATTAAACTTTTATACATACAAAATTTAATAATTCGAACATTGATTTTTAAGTATTTAACAAACATTTTATACACTACAACAACTATGTTTAAAAATAATTGTTAGAAAATAATAATCATGATAAATAGGCATCAGAGTGCACTTAGTAATTTTTCAGGTTTTAAGGTTCTATTGAGTTGATAGACAACATTTATTTTTAAAATTTAAACATTTAATAGAATATTGTAAATAAATTTGAATTAAAAAAATATATAAAAATTGAATAAATTTGAAAAACTAAAATTTCATGTATAGAATCTTTATATTATTTGTTTAAGCACAAAACAAAATTACCCATTTGTATGCCTTTTTAATTGCACATGAATCCAAATACCTATATTGCTTCATCTTCTGGAAGGTATTATATCCCAGATATAAAGAGAATCTATGATCTTGCATTCTGGAAACCATTTTTTTAATTATAAAAATAGCATAGGAAAAGAGACCAACTTTTAAGGGAATTATTCCATCTGATATTATTTCTTTATATTTAATTCGTAGGATTAGACATCAACATGGTGTAAACAAAATGTTTGAAAGGAAAACAAAATAGATGTAAACAAATAGTGATGAGAAACATAAAATACTGAGTACTTATTGCATGTTTTTAGTATATCACTATCGGTCCAGATTCACTCAACACAGAATTCTAAAGTCTGATGATATGTAAATACTTTAAGGATGAAATCATGAGAATGTAACACAAAACATTCAAAATATAAAAATTAAACCAATAATTTATAAATTAATGCACAATTTACTCCTCACATTTGAAATGTTGTCCAAATCATTTTTTTAAATGAAACTGGTACAGGTATTTCAATAATCACAAGAGTTTAGGAAAGAAATTCTCAGAAACAGTTTAAGTATGATGCTAAAGCAAAAAATATAATAAATATGCAGAATAAAAACATTGCATTACATTATAAAGAGTATATACACTAAGAGTACGAGTTAAAAAGACAACGAATGAGTCAAATACTTTTTAAGGCACAACCGAGTTATAGGCCTCTAAAATTACTGCTAATTTGCAAATTACAAAGGTTCCAGGTATAATCGTGTCCTTTCCAATGGAATATGAATTGAGGAGTGGTAAAATAAGCAAACATAATAATATTCTTACAAAGGCATAATTCAGTCTTTTTTAGCTAAGTACCCCCAGTGTACTTTAATATCAGATATCACTCATTTTACATAAAAAATATGCACTATTTTACATAATATTAAAAATATGTATATATTTCGTCAGGATGTCTACTAAATTTCTGTTGGTCAACTTAGGAACTTTTTAGAGACATTTTGGGGAGCTTTTAGGTACTTTCTAAAATAAATGCATGATCTTTTACATGATTATGTGGGTCAGTTAGATGCAATTATACTTTAAAATCACTTTTTTATTGCTTACAGTCTAATCTCGAGAAAAGAGGTCTCTAGTATCAATTTTCAGCTTTAATAAGCAGCTTTCTAAATAAAAAATTAAAAAAGTAAAGACAAACCATAAATCATGTCAAAGTAGATGAACATTGAACAAAAACTTTATATTATATTCATTATTTTTGTTTTATGAATACTTGAAATTCTAATAAAAATTGAAAAAATAAACAATTACTTTAAAAACATTTCGTCCGGTAATTTTTTTTTTATTGTTATGTTTTATGCATCAAATGAAGTTGTTAAAAAATTATATATCAATTTGTGTATTTAAAAAAAAAATGTCTCAGAATGTGGTTGGATTGGGGGAGTTACACCATTTTCATTTTCTTTTCAGTTTGCATAATTTCTTTGTTCAATTTCATCATTTCCAGTTTGCAATTTTTTTTTCATTTGTTTTTAAAGTCAACTGCAAGCACCTTTTGTTTTCGTCTTTAAAAATATTTTCGGGACAAATTTATGATTTAGGGACTAGTTTTCAGTTTTCGGCATATTTTCGGGACTAGTAGACACCCTGTTAGTTATTTGCATTTCAAATTGAAGTTACTGACGAGTAGATTCAACTGATATTCAAACACTAGTTTATTTCAGCCTCTGAATTGTTCCACAAAATAGCATTCTGGAACACATTTTCAAAAAACAAAATAGCACTGAATAAATTTATTATTTCACTGACAATCTATATGTACATACATTATATGCATAGTATGTTACTTCATATATATATTATATGGAATACAAATTACGTCACCATTTTACTTTAAGGTAGACTAATGATGAAAAGGACAAAATACTATTTTGACAATGCCATGTTTTGAAGACCCTTTAACTAACCATTTCCTTTATTTTAACCTGTTTAATTAGAATAAAGTCCTTTAACCCTTCAGTTTATCTATAAGCACGAGCAAAGGGCAATAACTTTTTGGAAGCATATAACACAGCTGTTCCCTTTTGAGTAGTGCAATGAAGTGGACACAAACAATGCAATTTATACAGAAACTTTTCTGACAGGAAAGACAAAATACATTTACAAAACAGTTGGGACAACATCCACACATATTTAAATTAAACATCACAAACAAATTATATAAATATGAGAACCCCAAATAAAGCTACTATCACTACAATTATGGCTCCAAGAAAGACCTTCAGTGTATTTTCATGAATATCAACACAGGTTAATGTTAAGAACCTTATCAGTTGTCCTAGTCATGCAACTATAGTTGAATCCAAACGCAAAATAACTCTATAAAGAGTTTTCAGTCTTTGAGACAAAGATGTCATAGAAAGAATCATGAGTTGTGATCTGGGTTCTAAAGGAAGAACAGCTAACATCCACCAAAACCAGGATGGACCATTAGGAGATGAAAGATAGTTGGTCTCAGCTTCAGGCATGGGTCCAAAATGCTCCAAGATTCGATGCTTTGTGTCCCTTGGTAATCTCATAAACCAAGATTGAGATAGTTTATATACTTGATTATGAAGTTCTTTTACATCTATAATAAGGAATATTGTTAAGTAAATGCAATTATTTTCACAATTTTTTTTATGCCATTTCAACCCTTTGGGGTTAGGTGGGTTAAAAACTGCTTTTTTGTTGCTTAGCTTTTTATGCATGGTAGAATAGTTTTTAACCCACCTGAAAAAGTTGAAATTACTCAGTTATACAGTTTAAAATTTTATTTAAAATTTTTCATTGAGTTGGCAATGCTATAAACTACTGCTAAATGCGTAAATAATTGAAAACAAAACTTTATGCAAGTCAAAATGCATCAGTAAATTGGTGACACTATTGAATTAAGTGCACCTTTTTTCTCTTTGAAATCGTGTGCCTCAAAGAGTTAAAGGCTTATAATGGTATATTAATTAACATTGCATTAGAGCAACACAATAGGCTATTGGCGATGGGTCGTGATCAATTCCTAAGGGAACGAAGTGAGGACACCACCACGTAATTCAAAGAATTAAGGGAGACAAATCACAGAAAAAGAAGCTTTATGACACATTGACAAAATGCAAATGAGACCAATTCAAAATATAAACACTGGAAAACTGTATAATTTAGCAACCTTTGGATGTTCAAGGGGCATGTAAAATCATAACATTAAATTTATATTGCTGATATTTGTGAAAAATGAGCAATACTTTGGTTTATGTTACCCAAATACAATGAGAAAACAAAAACTTCTCAAACAATACTTCTCTAAAAGTCCCCCCTTTTTGCACAGATAATTTATAAACAAAACCTATTTCAAACATATCCATTTCCTGAAAATTCCATCACACACACGCGCATGCACACACAATAATGGACCGGACACAGCAGGATGTGATGGCATAAGGGAAATAATATATGCTTCAATAGGAGGATGGTCCCCTTGTGCTGTAATTACACTAGCAACCCTTCTGGGCATACTTTCAACAAGATTTTGATGCACACTATGGGTATTTGTGTCCATTCCTGCTGCAAGAATGTCGCCAGCTCAGCTGTAGATTTTGAACGTGGTTCTCTGGTCCGTAAGCGTGGCTCTAACTCGTCTCACAAATGTTCTATGGGGTTTAGGTAGGGACTCTGAGCAAGTCAGGGAAGACATTTTATAACCATATGTTAATACCACTGCTTGACAGAGGCTCCAACAGGACATGGAGCATTGTCGCCTTGGAAGTAACATTCGTCCATTCCATAAAATTGCCAGAGCGTAGGAAGAACCCGATTGTCCAAAATGTTCATGTAGGCTTCGGCATTCAATTTACCAAGAACATGCAAAGCTACCAGACCATACCACGAAAAAAATATATATATATAACTAGCTGGATTTTATACAAATCTGCTGGCGTCCAGTTCATTATTGTAGGGTAGTGTATATACAGGGCGATTCATAAAAGATGGGCAAAACTTTAAGAGTTGATAGTACACATCCAAACAAATAACTTTCATCAAAGAATGCATGGCTGGAAACAAAACGCAAAGGTGGTGCAGCATTTGAAAACTTGATCCTTGCAAATGTTAAAGTTCCATTCTTGGTGCGAGTTATTGGTAGAAGAACGACAGTAATAATATGCAAATGTGATGTGGGGAAAAAGAACTTGCATGCAAATTTTCACCTCGATAAATACATAAAAGCCGCTGATCCAAGTGGGCAACTGTCAATCGCGGTAAAAACATATTAGAAGATGTTGCCCTTCTGAAGATGTTCTCTATTTGAAGATAAGGAAAAGGCTGATATGCATTTCATCTACGGACTTGCAAATGGAAATGGCTCAACAATTGTATGGAGAGAGGTTTCCCAACAGGCAGTTGCCTGACTGTAAAACATTTGAGCGCTTGTACCAACAATTGTGCGAGATAGGATCCTTTCTCGCTTCCCGGTTGGATGCAGGTCGTGCAAAGACGGACAGAACGTCAGTCATGGAAGAAGCCATTCTGGATATGGCACCTCTAGCACCCTTGCCTTTAAATTAAGACCATGCATTCTTTAATGAAAGTTGTTTGTTTGGATGTGTACTATCACCTCTTAAAGATTTGCCCATCTTTTAAGAATCACCCTGTTTATGTCATAACAAAAATTATAAGCCTACAGTCATGATGGAGTAGCAAGAGTGGATGATCCATTGGTGTGGAGTGTAATGCTGATTCCACAAATGGAGAGGCAGAAATTCTATAACAATTCTTAATTCAACAATGGGGCTCCCCATGCTCGCTAACCAGGGGATTGCTACGCAATCCCATTTAGCTGACTTCGCAAACCAACAATCCTTTAGCAGAGTCAATCTCTTGCATTGGCGAAACTATCTTAATAATTTGCAGTCTGTACCCTGCCCACCAACGATTGTTGCTACGATAAATTTGATTTGTGGCACACCCGTTCGTTAGAAATGTAACCTCCATTTCCGTGAAGATAAAAGTACGCTTTCGCTCCGCGATCTAAAAGATACGAAAATTGTATGACCAACTTTTAATCGCATCAAATTTACTTATTAACCAATTTCAAAAGTAATTGTACCACAAGAGAGATTACATTCTAAGGTTTCCTCTGTGATGTCTTTAAATATAAAAACTATTAGTACTAAGCTATAGATATGGCACTTTTAACAAAAAAATAACAAAAATGTTCAAATTTTTTCCAATTAAAAAAAAAATAATAGCAGAAACCAAATTGAAATATCTAAAAAACTGGGCGAGGTGCTAAATTTTAGGTTTAGAGGTACTCTAAAAAAACTCATAGCTGAAGACTGAAAATTTGTACGTGTTTTGCTCACTTGTGGTAGAAATTTTCTTTTTTCAACTTTGACACTTAATGCACCTTAAACTAATAGCCGCATCGTGAAAAAATCTTTTTCATCTTGTTCCCTGGAAAAAGTGCATAGTTCACAATGAACTCGCCAGAGGGATAAGAATTAAAAGAAAGACTATTGGATTAGGGGATCTAGCAAAACTTCATTGGTAGAAGTCGGTAGTTAAACGAAGGAGTAATTTTATCTAAGACAAGTGATTTGAAAGGAAAAGTGCTCATGGGAGGTCAAAAATACTGAGAGGGCCTGAGGTCAAAGGGGATGGGAAGATATAATTACTTATTGGACAAAAGATCGAGAAGAAAGTGGGATGTTAGGGAAGTGATCTCTGATATATAGTTTTTACATTCATAAAATGGAAAGAGTAGGACAACATGACAGTTTTGTGTCAATTGCTCTCAATTCTTTATGGAATGCACAATTTTACAAAACCCCTTAAAGTAGCAGCACACTATGAAACACTTGCTTTGGGGTTCATCCAAGACACATGCTTAACACAACCAAAGCTTTATGTGAAAAGAATGAATTTTTATTCTCCTCTTAAGCTCTAAATGATCTTCACACAACAGTAGTTCATAGGATACTGAAGTTTGCATTTTCAGTTGGTCCTGATGTTTTAAATTTAAGGATTGTATTAACCTAAGGTACTTTGAAATGAATAAAACAATCTATTTTGTGTACTAACCTTCCAAGTTATCATCTAATGGAGGTTCATCTTCCAAAAATTCCACAGCCCCAGTGCTATAACCATCTCTTTCTCCTCGTCTCAAAATCCGAAATCGTTTGCTGCCAACAGTATCAACTACTGACCTTCCATCGGGAAAATACTGTACATCTCTAATTTGCAACATGGTTCCATACTCTGCAATGCTTTAAAAATAAAACTAGATTACCAAAAAATAGAAGGAAAAGAAATACAAAATAAGAATACTGTCACAATTGTATATTTTCAGGTTCTAGAAATTTTGTGAATGACCCAAGTGATATCTGTAAAAAGAATTCACCAGTTTTAAAAACAAAAGCTTTCAGTTTCATCAAAACCTTAAACTTATTATTTGCAAAATAATAATATCATAAAAATTGGAATGTATATTTCTACATACGACTGATTTAGCATGCCTCTCCTCTTGAAAGTAAAATATTTAACACATTTTAATCTGACAAGTGATAAAATAGTTTCAATCAAATGCCAATGAATTTTATTGCTGACTTTAGGTGGATTAATGTTTCATAGCATTATTTTAGCATTGAAATTTTATTTTGTTTTAATACATAAAAAATAGTATTTAAATTAATTAAAGGTTTTTTAAAAATAGCTGTTACTTTCATCATGACTCATGTGAGTTGGACTATCCAGACTTCACAATAGCCCTTACGAGCAATTTTGATGCACAAATAAAGATGATAGATTCTAACTATTTGCTTACCAGAGTAAGTAATTGCAAAGAAAACCAAAATGGATGAATGTTTAAAATGAGAAAAATGTTGATACATGACACTGACTTAATACAAAAATATACTAATAGCACTTTAGAAAGCACAGTGTTAAATTTATGATAATTCATAAGCTAATATTCAACATGAACAAATAAAACATTCTGAAGTATTACAAATTGGCAGTTCTAATACAAGACTACAAAACAAATCATGCTAAGCAAAGTACAAAGATGAATATAGAAGTTTCATTTTTACTTGTTGTCTATAGGAGGACACATTCCAAACTGGCAACTACCAGATTCCATACATTGCCGTATCATAAGTCTATAACGAGGTTCGAAGATATGAAGAGGACAAGGCACTGTAGGGTAGGCTGTTGTACAAACAAAGAGAGGAATAACATGCTCAGGATCCTTACCAGCACTGAAAAACAAAGTCTTATTGAAATAACTAATTTTTTATTTTATTTCACCTAGAAATATTGTGAATAAATCAGACAAAAGCTAACCAGTTTGAAATTTTAAGTTGATCTGTTTTGCAAACATTTCTCTAAATTGCTCACACAACTTCTGTTAAAGGTTCGTTCTTTTAGAATAAATATACTGTTGAACATCTACATTTAATTCTAAAGATTAAGATAGTGACTAAGCAAGAGTTCAAACCTAAATTCTCAACACATCACTACAAATTCAAGAAATATCCTTGCAATACTTCTAAATGCCTTCTTTATTTTTTTTCACGTCTTTTCAGTGATTTAATGTTTTCAAATAAAAACATTTCATTATTTTGCATTAGGTTTCTATCTAAATTGAACATCTAGCACTATAGCCTTTTCTTACTAAATTCTGCTACGAAAATCATAAGATGGACGATATCATGAGATTATTAGATTAGACACAATGGCAGACTAAGTCATCTTGAGGCCCTAGATACAAGTAATTGAAGGGTCCCTGTGCTTGTAGTTTTTCTTGCATTTGCTGACTTGTAAATATTTCTATACTTTCTTTTCCACAAATACAAATAAAATTGTTATAATTAATCAATATCTACTTCCAATTGTTATGAAGATTTAATAAAATCGAAAGTATAACAAGAAAAACCTTCATTCAAATCTCTAGAAGAAAACCAAGCATTCTAAGAACCTGTTTTGATACATTGTCCTAGTTAAAAACTAGATTTATTGAGATCTGCACTAAGCATTAAATTGTATTGTTGAAATATCTACTGATTTAAAGTTATTTTTTATAAACTGAAATTAATGTTATACTCATTCTTCAGTAATTATGAATTTTTAAAATCGAAGTAAATGGAAAAACAAGAGGTAATCTACAATTGAATTTATTCACAGCAATTTAAAAACTAAATTTGAAAAATCTGATTTGGGATATCATGCAAGTCTTATGTAAATGTGGTCCATACAATAAAAAAATAACTACCTTGCATCGAATGGGTGATCTATTAATGGCTAGATACTCTATGATCTCGTGCCTAAAAATGCCAGTAAAATGAGGAATGGTTTGGTTTGTCAGTCTAGTCATTTTAAAATGAAATTGATGTTGCCTAAAGACATAAAATGTACAAAAAATGCTTGATATATTACATCCAAATTGGACAAGCAATTCTTTATTATCAGAGATAAACTACTTGAAATTAAAATATCAGGAAGAACACATCACACTGGGCCAAATTTCGCAGGATCAATAGAACATGGAGGAAGATGAAAATGATATTGTAAATCTGTTGTATAAAGTTCCACAATAGACAATTCGATACTGTGATGATAGGTTTATGTGTGAGGCATACATAATGCAGCATCACTCAGGGGTCCAGTATCAAGCCATTCCACTCCTTTTACTTTAGTCATTATTGGTGGTGTGTCCAGTCAGCATTAAATAACTGAGATATTACAGCTAGTTGTGGTATACATTTAGAGCCTCTCTGGTGACTCATTTATCAACACAACATGTATTATGCAACATCCAACAATGCCTGGATAGCTAACATTAACAAAGTCTAGATAATGGATACATATACAAAAATTTTCATATTGACAGAAGCAATTGATTATTATAACCATATTTTGATTTAAAAATAAAATGTTTGTGTTAATTGATCTTCTTTTAATGATTTTAATTAAAAATATTTAAATCGAAGAACAAAAACACAAGACTCAGTATTGGAACATGAAACAGTATTTGCACATGCCATTTAAGCAGCAGGAAATGCAAATAGATTCAGCACCTTCAATTCTCAGGATCCATAGCTTGTAGGTAAACAAGATGTTTTTAAACTAAAACCTCAAGTGAAATTACAAAACTAGATAGTTTGGAAAGTGAAATTTAAAATAAAATACTTTGAACAAAACAAATATATTTGTACAAACTAAGAAACCATTTGAGACTTAACTAAATGAATTGTTTTCAAATTCAATATTTCAACATTTAAATTAGTAACAAACAAGATTTTCGTACTTGTATAGTTCTTCCATTTCTTCAGTATAGATTGCTTTTCTTTCAGCATAATCTTCTGGGAGGTAAATTATAATGGCTTGCTCAAGAAATTCAGTAACACTCTGAACTCGTTCTGCAAGTAACTAGAAACAAAAGATAATTAGTATAAAATATAGATTAAAAATGGTATTTTGAAGTTTGTGCATTGTTTTTAGCTTACATTAGAAAGTGATGTTTTGCACAGAGGACAAGAGGGTTGATGGTCAAACCAGCGATTTAAACAAACTCGACAAAATGTGTGACCACATGGAGTAGTTACAGGTTCCCAAAATATTCTGAAACAATAAAAACTTGTTAATTTGGTTAAAATAGAAGCATTTGGATTTGTCGTTATTACTTTTTATCTTGCAAAACTAGCTCGAGACCTTTGATGATTATATATATATAAGGTGTCCCTATTCTTATTTATGTTCTATAGTAAAACTTTTGAAATCAAGCATCTATCCGTATCTAGGTCAGACAGGTAATGATTTTCGTGTTTGAAAGTTCATGAAAGTTGTTTTATCATAACATTTTTTGTACAATTACTCCATGCAACATATCCTCCAATATTTTCGATAGAAAGCTAAAATTTTTCATACATGGTTTGAATTCCAAATTTTGAATTTCTAGATTTACAAATTGTTTCAAAAAGATCTTGAACAAATTCTAGTATGCTTAAAAATAATTCAGAAAATAGAAATAATGAATTATAAATTATATACACTTATCACAAGGATAATATAAACTTAATTTTTCTGGTTTAGAAATTCAGAAATAATTCTAATATATATTTTAATTTTTAGACGTATTTAGTGTTTTTTAATGAAAGTCAAGGATTTTAGGGACTCATTTATTTTTAGTTTATAAATTTTTAATTCAAAAGGAAATTTTTTAAAACTTTTGAGACCTATTTTCCAGTTATTACACACAGTACGATATGCAACCCATAGGATTTCACCGAGAATCACACATGATTGAACAAATGTGTGATCCTTATTTTGTCATAATGTGAGTCAGCTTTGAAAAAACAATATTGCAAAATCAAAATCTTCAATTGAAATACAGTATGGTTCAAATACATCCACATATTTCCTATATCCTTAATCTTCAAAAACCATTGTGACAGAAAGATTTAATTATTTGTGAAAGCAATAATTAGAAACAAATATTTAATGCAATCTTACCTCATACACAAAGCACATTCAAAGTCACGCTTGTCAAGGCAGGATGTATCAATTCTGTCCATTACAAAATCTGAAGAGAAAAAAATGCAGTTAAAGAAAATTTTATTTGGAATTTACAGATATCAATAATAAAAATTATAAATGATGAGAAACATCAAATTCCAAAACAAATATCTTAGCATCAAGAAATGGTTAAAATATGAATGTTATAGCAGTTATAATACTTTATAAGGATAGAAAAACTTTAGTGCACTTGTTTGAGGCAGTAACTGGTAGGTTCTTCACAATCTGCATGCCTATCCAATAATATAGGTTTGTGCAGCTGACAGATAAAAAATTAGATTTCAAAAACGACCCAGAAAGGCAAGTTTTATTTCGGATTACAATCCAATCTGCAGGAAATATAATGTAATGAACAAAAGCTTGCAATTTGGGATGGTTGCTTTGAATTTTATGGCACAAGGGCTATATTTGACCAAGCTGCATCAAACACAGGACAGACAATGTCAAATAATGGACAAACACACAATGAAAGTCTTACCGACACAAAAGACAGATACACCCAGGGAGTAATAGAACCCAACAGGAATCAAACCAGCATCGCCTACATCTCACATGTTGCTAGCACAGAGGACAAACCCACTGAGCCATGGCGGCCCCTTTTTTACAATTTAGGACAACTGTAAATTGAACAAGGAAATAAAAATTTCTGCTCTTACATACTACAAACAAGTCTTATACCCACACAAAGGCTTGGTGATTGTAGTGATAACAAACATGAAACACTAAAAAAACTAGTCATAATGCATAGTATAAATATGAATGCGTACCTGTCAAATGTTCAATATCATTGCAGAAGCTGTCCAACATAAGGTGCAACTTATTTCCTTCAGAAGATTCGTTCTAAACAAAGCATATTCATTAATCATTATTTAGCAGAAAACTATTTTTAACTTAATATGAAAACATGTAATTTTAAAAACTAAGATGCAGAGCATGGAATAGAAGTTATTAAAGTCAATTTCAAGATTAAACATGAAATACTCAATGTCTTACACATAATTATCTTTAGAAAACATCTGAATTGAATAAATGGTATATAAATTATAAGATCTTTTTTAATGCCTCTAGACTTTCTTTCTGCTAGATGAATTAACTAGATTGAGCAGTACTATGACAGGAAAATCAGAAAGTTCAAGTTTTATGCAAACACTGCTACTCTTCTATCTCTCTGGAGTGCTATTTTTAATAATTTGGCTAGAGATCTTGAAAACTTAGGTATTCATACAGGTTAAACATGCGACTAGTTACATTAATTTGCTTACAAAAAATAATCTCTGTTCAGTAGCATAACGTAGCTCTACTTGCTTATATAAGTACAAAACAAATTTAAATTAATTATCTAATTAGGCATAAATTAAACTTTCTTCACAGAAAATTATTTTAAAGATATGAACAGTTCAATAATTTTATCTGAAGCAGCACACAAAACTCCTATTGTAGTGGCCTGGATACATAAAATTTACTACATTGATACTTATTCCTTACCTTTGATTCATTTTCATGATCTGATGAATCATTCTTATCAGTTGGTTGTTTGGAATAGTTACTTCCAGTGCTTTTGGAGCTAACATTAGAGAATGATAATCCATTTCTCCTTTTCAAAGAAAATTTGAAATGAAGGGTGTGGCAACAGTTATCCACTGCATATGGTTTGCTATATTGTTTCAGCAAAAAGTCATGCAAAAGCTGTACAAAGAAAAAATAAAATTCTTATTAAGTCTAATTTTAAAATGATTTTCAAACAAACCAAAATGGATAAATTGAATTCCACTAAGAAATTACTTCCAATTCTAAATCACTACCAGCCTGTAAAAAGTATATAGTGCCTTGAGTAACAAATAAGCACATAAATGCATTGGTAAAAACAGTTTTAAACAAATTTGGTCTGATTAGCTTTCCAATCATATTCAAAACTAGAAAAAGAATAAATTTAACTTTACAGTGACAAGTATCATTTGGCTTAAGTAATTATTTGATAGCAAAAGAAAAACTGTTACTCCTTACAACCAGATTTTAACAGGCATCAATTACTTTTAAATTTTAAGGGATACACATTTCAATATGTAAATCTTGCCTGATATACACAAAAATCATAAATTTGCACGATATACAGTACTAAAATTCTAATATTCCAGGAATTTATTATTATATGCTCACTTGTCAAAAGTAGCAGTTATTTAAAACAAAAACACAAGTCTATAAAATAAAGTCATAAAATCATAGTTGGTTTATTGATTTTTATGGAACAGGGCCATAAATTCACCGTTTTACACCAAATAAAAGATGAGAGAATACCAAATAAAGAACATACACACAGAAAGTTTTACTGACGGAGAGAAATAGACCCAGGGTAAATTACATTCTGTAAAGAAATACAGGACTAAATAGTTTAAAACTGGTACAACTGTATATGATTACTCATTTTTGTAGTAAAAATAGCTATTGTTTCTAAAAATGTAAAAAGCAAGAACCTCCATTTTTTACTCATAAATTTGATTTGTCTAGAAATGATCCTTATACACTGCTAGCCATCAAAATTCAACACCATGAAGAAATCATCCAATAGTCTTGAAATTTGAAGGATGGTTAGATCATGGAAGGAAATGCAAACGCAGTAACACCCCCTGTAATCAGTATAAAAAGGGAGAACAGAGAGCAGTTTTGAACTAATGGAATTGTGTTTTATCGCTATTAATGTGATAAGGAAGATTAATTAGGCCTAGTCAAAAAAATACAGCAGTCATATGAGTATGTTTCTGTGTTTGACAGAAATTCTGTAAAATCAAGTCAGTGAAGCAAATATTGAATCAGTTGATGCTGGAGAAACAAACTAACTGACATGAACGATTGCAGCAACCTTGTCACTCCACCAAATGAGGACACATCTTATGTACAAAATATTACAGAACCACACAAGAACCCTAACTCAAGAATTGGGACAGGTTGCACAACCTGTGTTAGCATGTACAATTCGAGTCATCTGCAGCAGCATGGAATTTTCCAAGGCATCCATTGCTATGATTTAACATCAGCTCTACACCATAAGAATCTGAGGTTAAAATAGTGAATACAATGACACACAGAAACAAAGAAATGGCACAACATAGTCTTTTCAGACAAATCTTGATAATGAGTGCAACACTGTAACTATCACATCCGAGTCTGGCAGCACCATGAGGAAAGACTGCATGACTCTTGCACTATGCATCACCATACTGGTTTGTCACCTGGTTTATGGTGTGGGGCAACAACAGATTCTATAGCATCTACTTAGTATAAATTTACGGTACACTCAACAGCCGCCACTACATCTCTGAAATTTTGGAGCCTGTTGACTTCCCTTATCATCAGGGCTTCTTTACAGTCAGTTTTTAATAGGGCTGCATTTGACATGCATCATGTAACAATGTCTCACTTCTTCCATCACTTGCCCCCTTTTCACTAGATCTCACTCATTGAATACTTCTGATCTATGATCACCATAAGACTGGCAGGCCAGCAGCAGTTACATCAGATGAACTTGGGCAGTGTGTGGAAGTAACATGGACTGACATACCCAAACACACATTCAATGCCTTTCTTTAAATGTCAAAAACTGAAGCAACAGTTGTTGCCACCCTTGGCAGCAATAAAATACCGATTTTGTCCCTTTAACTCAAGTGGAATTGATCTGTAATTTTAACCTTGACTCATGTTGCTTGTACACATCTCTAATATTATAAAAGGAAGTCTTTGTTTCTTGCACACAAAGTCCAGATGAATTTATGGCACTTACAGTAATGGGATTTGGCACACAGGTAGTCCAAATGTTTTGCAATTTTAGAGTCGCGTAGAATTTTAAAATTCAATCAAGAACATTTTAAAATGAATTTAATTTTTAATTGTTTTCTTTGGAATGGCAACAGCATAAAAGATCAGATTCTAAATTTATTTTTTCCCGTTTTCATTTTGCGCGGAGGCAGGATTTTCCAGTAGACGATAAAAAACATAGTTTTGACTTTAGTTATGTAGTTATTTTTTCTATTTCCTAGACCCTTAAAGATGGAGTAAAAATTTCAACGGATTTGAAATCTGCGGAAAATTTAATATCAGATCAATACCTAAAAATAAGATTTTCTTTAAATAAAATTCTTTTAAAAAGAATTTAATATCTTTTATATTTTTGTAAGAGAACGTGATGTCACGCCAACATTTGTGTACCAAAAATAAAGATTACATTTCCTGCCCTCTTATGATTTTAGCGAAAGAAAGCAAAGAAAATAAAACATTTTGTCTGGCATTATTTAGTACTATTTTGTAAAATCTAGATCGTTAAAGATAGATTGAAAATTTCAACGAATTTGAAATCTGCGGAAAATTTAACACCATATAGATACCTTTTACGTTTGATTTTCTTTATAATAAATAATTTTTCAATTAAATATTTATATTTTCGCAAGAGATTGTGATATCACGTCGAATTCCTATTTGGTTTGCGAAACAAACCAACACCACAGGCAACTCTGTTATGGCAGTTATCCAATTTGCAAAGCAAATCATAGTTCATGATATTCATAATTTGGTTTGCGAAGCAAACCAAATTGGATTTTGCAGGGAATTCATTTTGATAGGCTTCGAATTTCCATTCGGTTTGCTTTGCAAACCAACACCACGGGCAATACTATGATGGCCGTTATCGAATTTGGCCGCATTTGACAATGATGAGGCCATCACGGTGTTGTTGGTTTGCAAAGCAAACCAAATTGGTATTAGTAGGGAATTCATTCCAATAGGCTACGAGCAACGCCATTATGGCTGTTATCCAATAGCTATGAATTCGTAGCAATCACAGGGGGTTTTAGTTAGCAGTGGTCACACCTGACCCCACAAAAAGAACTGTCACAGGCAACGCTGTGCTGGTCATGCATGGCTAGTAATAAATATGCTTTGACATCACTTCATCTTACTCTTTTGATGGGCAGCAGCGTTAAATCAAACCACCCATTTTAAAACAAAAAGTTACATTTTAATAAATTTCAAGTCATTTAAGATTTTTTAAATTTAAAACAAATTTAATAACTATGATTGCAATCACATTTCATAGAATGACACAATTCTTCCTTTATTTTCAAAAGTTTTGACATGCTGGTCTGATTAAATTAAACAAAAAATATCAACTGTACAAAATTTTAGCTCGTAAATAATATTGATAACACACCTTTACTGCCTTTTCTTTTGCTACAACTGCATTTGGGTCAAAAGTATAACAAATTAAATATAGTTTCAAAGCTTCTTCATATTTTTCCAAGTTGACTAGAACATCTCCATTTTTCAAATATGCCTAAAAAACAAGGATGTCCTAAGTAAAAACATAATTACAATAATAAAAAAAGGTTAATTAATAAACATCAAAATTCAGTACTTTTGTAAGGATCAAATATTTTTAACATAGAAAAGTGTAAAAGTTTATGCTGTTTTGTCTGCAAAAATTAATTCAAAAAGTCAACTTTAAAAAGATAATTTTTTAAACTTAAGTAATTAAAAACAAGGTGACATGTTTATTTGTACATTAAACTTAACTTTCCCAACCATGAGAATGGAGAAAATATTAAACATTTAATTTGTATGACACTTTCTAATTTGCGAAATTTAAAATATGGTAAACACATTGATTAGGAATTTCACTGAACATCTTCACAACTAAAAACATCAATTTTAGGTAGAACATTTGAGTAAATATATTACCATAAGAGATACAGAATGAGAATCGCTAGGGAGTATTTTCTTGAGAATATTAGAACACAAACGAAGTCCTGGATCTGAAACGAAAATTACATGATTAAAACTAAGTGAAAGTTAACCAGTCTTATTTATGCCATAAAACATTGTAGGCACTGCTAATCGTTTGAGGTTGACATTTTAAAGTCTGTTACTGAAACTTTATAAATATTAATATGGCAGCTAATCAGTAAAAACTCTGAGGCACACTATATATATATATAGGGGAAGACGGGGTACAATGAAACATTACTTCTAAAACCAGTAAGATTTGTCACAGAAAGTTGCAATTTATATACATGTTATGCAACTATGTGTTCCAATTACTGATGTGATTTGGATACATTCTCACTTCTACAACATTAGCAATAGAGGATTATTGGTTTTTCACCACTGAAAGTAAGTTTCTTTACTAAAAGTAATTTTGTTTCTTTTTCCTTATTGTTATATGTAATAATTATTTTTTCTACACATTGTTATCTTTGTGTTGTTGTCTTCATACCTCCAAAACCAAAATTTAAAAAAATAAATATTAAAAGTTTGAAATTTTTTTTTAGTTAGTAACCTCAGTACGGGGTACAATGAAACACTTGCAGATGGGGTACAATGAAACATGCTTCATTGTGCCCTGGGTGAATGCATTTACTTGAAGTAATATATACTGGTAAATATAATATCACTGATATAAAATAACATATTACTGGTTGTCACTAATATAAATAAAACACTTTTACTAAGGAAATGGCAACACCTAACATTAATAGGAAAAGGCAACACCAAATCAAAACAGTAATTTCGAAAGCATGCAAAATTAACTTTTTTTTTCTTTAAAAAGTACAAATTTCAAAAGTAAGTTAGTTTTTTTTATACTCAAAAACGTTGAAGAATAGTTTATTAATTTCATAGGCCTAAACTGCACTTACTACAGTTCACAATCGTCCTAAGTTCTCAGTCAAAGGGGCCAAAAACAAATAGGTTGATTAACTTCTGGTGAAAGGGGTGTTCCTGTTACTATTTGTGGGTTTATGAATGCTTCTGCAAATTCTATACCCCATTATTTAGTATTTACTAGCGTAAATTTCAAGTTTTGCATGATGAATGGAGCTCCACCTGGGACTGCGGGTGATGCAACAAAATCGAGATTAATGAATGGAGACATTTTTGTTAATGTTCTAACACATTTCCAGGCACATACACGCTGTTCGAAAGAAAATCCAGCTGTACTAATAATCGACAATCATTAATCACATATTATGATTTTCAGTCTAAATTTTACCAAAGATAACAGAATTGTTGTTGTAACACTGCCCCCACATACCAGCAACAAATTGCAGCCTTTAGACAAAACTGTGTTCAAGTTACTTAAAAATTTCTTCAATCTAGCTGCAAATGATTGGATGCTGTGTAATCCAGGTCGTACAATCTATATCTGAGATATCTTCTTTGCTTGGCACTGCTTATTGTAAGTCTTTCACTCCAAAAAATATTACAAAAGGTTTTTCAGCAACTGGAATATGGCCTTTTAATAGAGAAATGTTTTGTGAAGAAGATTATTTGTGTCCGTACGTGGGAGATAGGCCTTGTCCTACTAAAAATTATTTCCATGATAGATCAATGAAACTGAAGACCAGACAGACAAAACCCAAGAATCAGAGAAGTGGTTGATCTTGCCATTAGTAGATCAGAATCACAGACAGCAGGTTTTTCAGCAATTGTTCATACACCATGCACTAGCTCTAAACCTGTGAGGAAATACATTTCTCCTCAAGAGATAAAACTATACCCCAAGGCTGGTCCAAGAAAAGTAAGAGTAGGAAAACAGAAAAAAAAAAGAGTTTTGTTCTAAGCACACCAGTAAAAATTGGTCTTGTTAAGCAATTAGAAAGTAAAAAGAGGGAAAAAACTAAGAAGGTATTGTTTTCTAAACAAAATACCTCCTATAGACTCTGAAGATGACTATAATCCAGATTATTTTCTAGCTCCAGCTGATCACCGAAGTACTAAGAATGAGATATCCACACATAACATGAGTGACATAAGCAGTATTTGTATAAATGATTATGTTTTAATTAAGTAAGGTGAACTGAAACGTAAAGAAATACATTTTGTTGGAGAAATCATAAATTTATGAAGTCAAATGTGACTAAAATAAACTATATAGGGTGAAAATTGCTTGCATCATTTGGAGTGTTTCATTGTACCCCAGTATGTGTTTCATTGTACCCTGCCATACGGGGTACAATGAAACACTGTGAGACATTTACTTTTTGTTATTTTTCAAGCATAAAGATATTGTTTAGAACCTAATAAAAATTTATTTAGATGGGGAAAATACAAGATTGAAAGTATGCATTAATTATATTTTTGTGCATGCAAAATTGTGGATAGGAAAAAATAATTAGTAAATTTTGTTTCATTGTACCCCGTCTTCCCCTATATGGCGGGTCATTCCACGCAAAATGAGCAAATCGGTTGTGGCTGGCACATCACCGATTTTAATGAAAATTAGTTTTTAAATAGATCACATATAGTAAGGAGGAACTGCTAAATATTAGATACAAAAATGTATATTTTATTGAATTTTAAAGTTCAAGGCCACACAAATGTAGATTATTTAGCACTAATAGTAGCCTGTTTGAAACCCTATATTTTAATAAGTTATTGACACAAATTAAAATTTTTTATACTGTTACATTCTTCAGTAAAAGATCTTTTAGGAAATGTCACAATACAGTTTTATATCCGTCACTGCTCATTCTCAGAGATCAGCGAAAATAGAGATTTTGCGTGTTGATACAAATTTCAAATTGCTCTAGTACCTCTAAAAATGGGGAAAAACAGTATCAAAAATTATTCTTAAAGCACTTCTTCTATCCAAAAGTTTGGTATAATTTTTAGTGATTGTTTCTATTTCTTAGTTGAGGAAAAAAATAATAAAAAAGTGAAATAATTGAAAACGGCGATTTTTCTATTTTTTTTTTAAATAAAAATTTTATTGTGAAGGACAACTCAAAAAACATCACAAATTATCAGTATTATGTGTTAAGATGTACATTAACTGTCCTAAAATTTTCATCACTGTAATTTGTTTATTTTCATCCCAGGAAAATTTTTTAACGGGATGGAAATTATCGTTTATTTTATTGCGTGATGAATAAAAAAGGGCGGGAACACGCCAGTAAGACTTCCATTTCCGCCTTTGAAAGAGATGCTTTTTTCATTCAAGGACAGATAACCGAATAAACACTATTAAATGAATAATGGTTTTGGTTATAAATGTGCTTGGTTTGCAAAACTGATAATTTTTTGCTGAACCGAAAGCTTTCGAACACCGGCGAATATTCTAGTGGCGATCCAGAAGTCATGGTGGTCCAGAAGCAGCATGGTCCAGAAGCAAAAACCCATGCGATGGAAAAGGTGGAACTATCAAACGGTTAGCCGCAAGAACAAGTTTACAGAGACCATACCATCAGATTTAAATGAAAAACAACTATTCTCCTTCTGTACTTCAACCATTTCAAACAAAGTTCTTTTATGTGCCTTCAACAGATGTTATTCGAATTGAGTCTAAACTTCAACAAAGCCATAATGAAGTAACCGCAGCCATTACGGGAACGCGTAACTATCATTGCTACATCCTATTCCCAACTGTACGTCACAAATTCGTGTTTCATATTTATCACAATCACCAGCAAAAGAAATAAAGAGTTTAAAAAGAATTCGGCAGCAAAAAAAAAAAATACGTTTCAATAATAGATGCAAAATTTAACAAGTTAAAAACGATTTCGTATTTCTTTGTTGATTTAGGGTTTCATAATTTATACTTAATTCCACAGTTATCATTAAAGTTCTAGTAACATGCATAGACTGGGAAACAAATATTGTGATTTTGATTTTATTATTGTTACTTTAACACTCAGATTACAATCCCCAATTTATTTTACAAGTAATAAACATATTACATTGTATTCCTGTGAAATGTCGGTTTTATCAGAGCTGTTCTTCATTTGATATCTTATGCCTATTTAAAGTAGAAAATTGTTATTTTCGTTAGCTATTTTGAAGATGAAAGAATTAAAATGTGACTTCCAAACTCTATAAGTAATATTATCATACCTAGCACTGTAATTGGCATAAATTTCAACGATGTCTTAAAATATTTTAGCCCATAGAAATGTTTTTAATTCTGTCAAAAATAACAAATTTCTATTTTTTTGCTACAAAATTTTAGTTTAAATATGATGTTTAAAATTGTTGTTGCCCAAGTGAAAAACAAAGAAAATTTTGTTCAGATTATAAAAATATAAAACTTGTTTGTCTACGTTAAGTAGTTTTTGAAAAACAGAACTTCAAACATGCTACACCAAGCGATCTCACAATTGCTCTTCAAAGTTATAAGTCCTTAAAATGCCTCAAACTTCGAAAATATTTAATTTTAAACCGAAACATTTTGGATATCGTTATTTTTGCATAAACTAAACACCTGTACCAAATTTCATGAAAATTCATTACCATACGGCCACAGGTTTTTCCTGATTTTTGCTCATTTCAAGTGGAATGACCCATATATAAATTCCCATTTAGCCATAAAAAGTCTAAAATACTTCAAATATAAACGTATACAAAGCAGACATTGCATATGCCTAGGTATTCCTTAGGAAATATATAGCATTCAATGCTTGAAAAGAAACCCCATTTTATAAATCTGAATTTGGGATAATTTCGATTACAAAAACCATTAAAGGATTCGGAAGGGGGGGGGGAAATCAATTTTGTAATTTTACTCGTTTTGGTATTGTAATACACTAAGCGAAATATTAGAAATCCTACACAAAAATCATCAGACAAAAACTTAAACCTATAGGTGTGTATTTTATAACAATTCTGTCCAGCACTCCACAGGTGAAGCTACTTTTAGGACATGGGGCAAATAAAGCTGATGCAGTCTTCCGAACATAACACAATTTACGTATTTAAAATAATCGGGTTACAATATCCTAATCAGTACCAAATTGTTAATTATTGAGCGCAATATTAATTTTTGATTGCAATTTTGTATTGACTACACATTAAAACTAGCAGAATGCTTTGCTAACACTCCTCGTTATTATCACAACTAACCAGATTTTGAGGGACGAGATATCTCGTCATAGGAGGAAAACTGACGATCTTGATCAAGAAATTGGCAATATTGTGACAAAGAGGTATCTCTTCATTAGCAAAATTGGCTATATCTTGATAGACGAGATATTTCGTCGAAACTACTTGGAGACCCATTAATCCTCCAAGGCGGAAGTAATAAAAAGCGCTGTCTTGTCTGTTTCACCCTCTCTCCAGACGTTTGTGAGAAAATTATTTCACTGTTCGGTGACTCCTCTATTCTAAATAGTCCTATACTGCATACTGAATTGCACTGAAGCCATACACGAAGACATTTTTAAGGACCCATCTGCCATTGAAGCAAATTTTTTTTGCAAACTAAATGCACTGGAATAAAAAAAGAAATAGTCATCGATTTTAGGGGCCACATGAAAAAAGGATGGACATACACAAGTAACATTCATAAGATGGAACGCATGAAACCATTTACTTCACGCGCTGGAGAGTTTTATTTTTCTCACCAACTTTTTCAACTGAGATTCTTTCTTTGCATATTGTACCACTTAATTTTTTCTTCAAGTGCGAGAAACGTGGAACTAATTTGTCCATATAGCTGAAGTTTTTCATCAGCCCCAGTTTGATATAAAGTGGAGAGCAAAAATATCGACCACTTCAAGTGGTCATATTTTAACGCAAAGATTTATTGCAATGCATACTTTCACAAGTTTCCTTCATTCTTGTTGCATGAGTTACTGGAATGAAAGGCTCTTGGGGTGAATTGGTTGTACAGAGACAGCTTTTGAACTAACCTTGTACAAGCCGATAAATAAACACCATTCCCTAAGATCATGAGATATTCCTGAATCAGTCATCAGCTCTAGAATATCTGAACAAAAGCACATACCATCCGGCATTTCATAGAAAGATAGAACCAAATTTTTATTTTTGACACAGAAATACGTGCACTTTTAGCTAGCAGATTTCATTCCAGAAGTCTAGTACCTAAAAGTTCAGCTCGCTATTTCGAAAGACGTAGGTCTCAAATGAGATCATTCAGCTCTCATTTGGGGTTTTCTTCAGTCTCAAAGAATGACTCCGAGTTGTCAATATACTGTCCGGACACAGCAAAACTTATCTGGAATGTTAAATACGTCCGCAACTCTGTCGTTGTTTGAAACACAGAAATCCATTTCCTAAAAATTCAGCCCAAAACAGCTGATGCAGAACTAGCTCGGGAAAGCGGATAAAAGCGAGGTCGCTTATTTACGTTGGAGTTCGTTACGAAACAACCAGTGCAAGGAAGCTAAAAGGGGATATACTACCAACGGGAAATTTTTAAAGTTCGACACGTAAAACAGGAGAAAAAAAAATTACATAATGCAGGTGTCGCCTAAGCTCCTCGAAAGTGTTGCTTTGTGATAAAAAAAAGTGTCTCGATTTAAAAAAGTAGCAAACGTGATTTCGATGTCAAAACCGCATGATATTTTTAGCACTTATTAAATGCATTACATAAGCACTAAAGTGCAATGCGTAGCGGTGAGTGTTCGAACACGTTTGAGTGACTACACGTTTCGCCCGAAAGTGACTAACATACCGACTTGCCAATCCATTAACGCCAATTAGATAGTTTCTGCATGTCTTAGCCGCCAATTAAAAGGTTGGTGTGGGCTTTTTGGCGCGGAAACGGACAAGCTGCACTAAACAATAGATGAAATTCGACATAGTAAAACTTTCCGAACAATCGGAATAACAGCCTAACTAGCAATAAAAAGTAGGTTTTAAAATGTATTCATACGTTACTTGAAATGAAAAAATTTAAAGAAACACGAAACACGTCGACAACATAAAAATAATGTTGAAAGTGTGAAAGTTTTGATGAAGTTTAAGACATACATGAAGGATAAAAAGATGCAGGCAATTAACCACACGCGTTACACAGTCGCATTCTCTCCTAAAATGCGAGTTAAACGTGTCCGATACGAAGGCTGGCTAATCCTCCTGGTGTTTGTCTCAATGAGGTACTCCCGAGCAAAACTGACCATATATATGTTGATGAACGAGATATCTCGTCATTAAAAACATTTATCAGATTTCTTAATCTTGTCAACGAAATTCGGCGATATTTTAATGACGAAATCTCATCAGTAGCAAAATTCGTCAAATCTTAATGGATGAGATACCTCGCAGAAACGTATCTCGTAGGAGGGTTAAAAGTAGAGTCGTATTGGTAAGGTAGGCTATAATGAAATGACTGGACGGATGCTACTGAGTTTGTTGTGACGGTATTCCCAAGTCATTGCGCCAATCGTTCCACACGATGTTCTCGATAATTTGGTAATTTTTTAACTAACGTCGTACTAGAGCAACACTATCGACGACGGTAAGGATCAATGCCTTAAGGGAAAGATCCGAGGACAACACCTCGTAATTTTGAACCACGGTCAGATGACGAGGCAACATGCGAGTTGGCACCCTACTCTCCAAACTTCCACACCAATCCAACGCGAGGACTTTCGGCCACAACAGATTTAAGGTGCACCAGCTGCCTCTACACCATACGCTAACAAACATCCATAACCGGACCAGGAACCTTCCGATCTAGAGGCTAACACCTTAACCACTATACCGGTTGGTCGTCGAAGTTCTGGAGAAGTCAATTATCTTTGTATGAAAGAAACTTGGGGGCTCCGATCATAGATAACACTTTTCGTAAAGATAGTAATTCCATACATAGATCGTAATTTTCCCCAGATTTCAAATCCGTTGAAATTTTCGATCTTTAACGATGCCAATTTTACAACAAAAAAAAACTAAACAATGCCAGTCAAAATTTTTTTTATATTGGTTTTGCTTTCCTTGGCTGGAATTGTTTGAGCACAGGATATGGAAAGATTTCTCGAACATGATCGAGGTCAGATTCGCATGGGAAAAATATAAAAGTTACACTTAAAAATTATTTATTTAAAGAAAATCATATTTTTAGGTATCGATCTAATGTGAAATTTTCCGCAGTTTTAGAAATCCGATGAAATTTTTACTCCATCTTTAACGATCTCTACGAGATAGAAAAAAGAACTACAAAACTCCAGTTGAAACTTTTCATTTGTTTTGTTCTTCGGCTGAAAGCCTTCAAACGGAAACATGGAAAAAAATTAATTTAAACTCTGTGATCTTTTATGCTGTTGCCATTCAGAGGAAAACAATAACAATTAAATATGTCATTGAATTAATTTTAAAACGTTCTAGATTGATTTTTAAAATTCGTGCTCCGTACAAAAAATTCGGACTACCAGTGTGCCGAATAACATTACTGGAAGTGCCATAGATTCGTCAGGAACGTGCACATGACAAATAGACAGATAAACACTTCCTTTAATAATAGTAGAGATTTAATTCGGAAATTTTCCGTTTAACCTTTTGACTAACCTTACGACTAGATATAACTGCCGCGATTGTTATAACTTTCAAGGTACAACTGCTGTACCACTGCCGCAGTCTAGGGCTGGGCCTCCATTTGCGATTTCTAGTCTCGCAGCGACCAAGAAATCTCTGCAGTAGAAAATCTACTAGGTGCACACACAGCGATAGATAAATCATTGAATTAGAACAGTTCTCCAATGAATGTCACTGAAACTATTTGTACGACCGTTCTTTTGCTTCGGGCAAGAAGTAAACGGAGGAAGCATCTTTATTGGGTACATCCAATAACAAGTCAAAATTTTGTGAAAAGGCAGTTTTACAAGTTATTTGAAGATTTATGTAAGCTAAGTTTTTCCAGTATCACCCAATGACAAAAAGTAGTTTTGACGAATTGTTGAGTAAAAAGGTAGGTAATTTTAACTAACGTCGTACTAGAAACACGACGGGCTATTGACGACCGTCCGGTATCATAGGCTTAACTAGGTTGTTCAATGGGGGAGGTGTTGGTCCTCCCGTAAAGTATGGACTGTACTTCAGTAATAAGTGGGAAGAACCTATTAATATATATTATTATTAAATTACATTAATTATTTATACATAACTATTAATTATATTAATATGATTACTATATATAAATAAATAATTATAATAAAAAATATTCATTAATTAACACTTGATTTAAAAAAATAAAATTTTTTTTTTATTTATACAATATTTATCAGATGACCTTATGGTGTGAATTTTAAAACTTACCAATACTAATTAAATTAGAAATTAAAACGTCGATTTTTTCGTAAACGTTTCGATTTTTCTGAACTTCTTAGATTTAAATTTGATTTGCTTGAAGCACATCGGTAATTGGTAATTTTTAGTTAACGTCGTACTAGAGCTACACAACGGGCTATTGACGACGGTCCGGGATCAGTCCCTTAAGGGAAAGATCCGAGGACAACACCTCGTAATTTTGAACCACGGTCAGATGACGAAGCAACACCTGAGCTGGCACCCCACTCTCCAAACTTCCACGCCAACCCAACGTGAGGACTTTCGGCCACGACAGATTTAAGGTGCACCAGCCGCCTCTACACCATACGATTACAAACATCCATGCCCGGACCCGGATTCGAACCAGGAACCTTCCGATCTAGAGGCTAACACCTTAACCACTATACCGTTGAAGCACATCGGTAAAAATGATCTTGATTTTGACTACCGCCTATAAGTACTCATAATTTTTTTAAATTGCATTAACTACTATATACTTGTGAATAACTACATGCAACTACAGGGTGACAATTATTGAGTTATATGAAAAAAACTTAGATAACTTTTGAACCGCTGGCAAGATTCAGTTAAAACTTGGCGGTTGAATGCAGGGCATGATGGGAATTTTTTTGAGCAAGCGCACTCTTAATGTTGTTCATTTTTCGGTGAAAATGTCGAAATACAGCGTTTCTCAGCGTATACCGATCGTCAAGGCCTACTATTCGAGCAATAATAACCCGATTCCGGCTCAAAGGAAATTTGCGACCGAGTACAAGCTGAAGACAACCGGTCCAAGTGTTATAATAATCAAAAATTTGATTCAAAAGTTAGATAGAACTGGTATTGTTTGTGATGACAGTGTTGGTCGTCGAGCAAGTGTGAAAACGCCTGAAAATATCAAGAAAACGCGAACTGTGTTTCAAAGTAGTCCAAGGAAATTGATCAGACGAGTTCATCGCTGAGCTCAAAACTGCCATTCAGGGGATCACCGAAATCATCGATGTCTCGACACTTCAGCGAGTTTTGCTATTCGTCTGCGCCACATCACAGCCATTGATGGCGAGCATATCGAACATGTCATAAACTAAATCCGAATATGAGAAGTTTCTTTTAAAACGTGCATACATTTTTTGAACTCTGTAGTTTTTGAAAATTTTATTTTTTATCTCATATGCTCAAATATTGTCACCCTGTATAATATTAATGAGATTAAGACATGAAATCATTCAGTGTTGGTAGAAACTTAAATAGCGATATCACTGTTTTGTCAACAAGAAAAAAAAACTTATACTTTTCACATATATGTCTTACCTTTAAACTGCACAATAATACTTTCGCAAAGTTATTTTTAATATTCAAACATTTCCTAAAGAAAATTACAGAAGATGTGCTGCGGATTCCTGTGGGTAACAAAATGAATCAAGAATTCTTGAGCTGACACATAATTTGAGCTGACACAAGGAAAGAAATAGCCAAGTACATACCATACTGCTTTTCTAACACGTTTAATAAAGCTGAATGATTGCAGAGATAAATGGCTTACCTGTTTGCACTGTCAAGCCGCTTTAAGGAGCTCCTTAAGAAATTTAGACCTCTAATATGTAAACTGTTAAGAAACCGTGATTATAAAGTGAATCTAGTAGAACTTTAATGAGTAAGAAATAAATGTATGTCGTAAAGTAGAGTTGTACAACCTGCGGCCCGCGAACCATCAATTTGCAAAGGAATTGGGATTTAGGAGACTCATGAAACTGGCGATTGATGCTATAAATTTTATCCGGTCTAAAGGTAAGAGTAACCGTCGGCAATTCAAAGACATCTTAAAAAGTTCTGATTCTCTGCACAATGATTTAGTATACTATTGTGAAGTGAGATGGTTGAGCAGTGGAGATGCGCTAAGAAAGTTTGCCGATTTGTTTGATGATGTTTTAGCTTTCCACACAGAAAAAGGAAAACCAACAAGGTTTTTACAGGAAGAGTCCTTTAGATCAGATTTAGCACTCCTAGCAGATATCACCGGACATCTGAATGATTTAAACAAAAAAAAACTCATGGGAAAAGATCAATTGATAATCCATCTTGCAAACGCTGTGTCTGCATTTAAAATGAAACTCCAGTTATTTTCAGAACAATTAAATCAACAGAACTTTTATAACTTTCCATATCAAAAGAACATAAAAGAAAAATGTCCCAGTAAGCTACTTGGATTATTCAGAACAAATAAAAATCCTTCAAAATGAATTTAATAAAAGGTTTCAAGATTTTGAAATAAATGATGCCAAATTGAAACTTTTTGGGGATCCATTTGCCGTTCCACTTGATCAAGCTCCATAAAATTTAATTGGAACTGATTGATTTGCAGACATCTGACATGTATAAATCAAAATTTTGAGATTTGGATGTTCTTTAATTTTTTAAAACTTTGCCAACAAAATATTCCAATTTCAAAGAAAATGCATGTATGTGTGCTACAATGTTTGGAAGCACATATTTGCGAACAAACCTTTACTGTCATGAACATTAGCAAATCAAAGTTAAATAGCAAATTGACTGACAAAAACACACATTTAGAATCAGTCTTACGAGTTTCTACTAGCAGTATTGAACCTAACATACCTAAATGAGTTAGAAAATGAAATCGGGGGTTGAACCCCCAGCTCCCCCTGGATACGCCTATGTCCGTGATTAATCCCCTAAGGGACCACATAATTTTGGACCACGACGAATTGTTGGGATTAATTGGTCCATCAATCACAATCTTCAATTTCTTTAATGAGTAACTCAGTATCAATTACTGTTAATATTCGTTGTCAGACAGTTTAAACAAGTATTTGCAGTGTTTTAAAAAGAGGCCAGAACAAGACTGCTTCAGAAGTGCGACTAAACTATCGTATGCGGGTGCATGTCCATGCCTGTCGTCTGATTAATTGGGTAGAGCGTTAGCGAAAATTAGGACCGGTTGCGACTTTTTAATCGCGGCGATTGTTTAGTCGTAAGTTTGTGCACTTGTGTTTGAAACAATGACTTATTTTTGCGCCTGAAAAATCGCGCGACTAGAAATCGCAAGTGGAGGCCTAGCCTAAAAAATAACCTTTTGACTACGGCTACGGATATATAACCGAGACGATTCTTATAACTTTTAAGGTACAACTGCGGTTCCGGCTGTATTCTAAAGGTTATAAATTATTTGCTTCTCAATTTTTTTTTACACCGTAATAACCATATTTTAAGTGAAAATAGCTGGATTTACAGTTTGTTTGTGCGAGGTAAATTTTTGGTAATTTTTAGTTAACGTCGTACTAGAGCAACACAACGGGCTATTGACGATGGTCCGGGATTAATCCCCCAAGGGACAGATTCCGAGGACAACACCTCGTAATTTTGAACCACGGTCAGATGACGAAGCAACACCTGAGCTGGCACCCCATTCTCCAAACTTCCACGCCAACCCAACGTGAAAGTTTGTGTGAGGATTTTTATTTTTAATAGAGATAACACTCTAATGATTGAGATACAACGGCATCAACTTGAAGAAAATATTAAAGTATACTTGCGTTTTTCATAGTATGTGTAGTGCGGATTTAATTTGGTTTTATACATAGATTAATACTAACATTATCCGTCGAGTTGTAACACTTTGGGCTCATGTTGGAGAGGACCAGGTCACCAACATTAGGTCCGGGAGGATATTTATGATTTAAATTAATTCCTTGCCTGTACAAGTTTTATTTTGTTGGACCTAAAGGATGCAAATCAGTAATGTTTCTAGGTAGTTTTAATTTAAGTTAAACATTAGTACATATATTTCCTATTACATTAATGTTGTAGATCATATAATACATGGTTATTAAAAAAGACGGACCCAATTTAATTAAATTGTATTTAATGAAGTATAAATTGGACATGAACAGTCAACATACTAATGAAACGAGGAAGTTTCAAAGTTTTTTAACACAGAGAGGTTATAAATTTTCTATGCCTCTCCCCTTTGCTGCACGGCAAACATCTAAGCGGTAGTCAAACTCGTCCCACACGCGAAAAAGCATGTCGTGTGTTACTGAGGGCCATGTCGTGTGTTACTGAGGGCCATGTCGTGTGTTACTGAGGGCCATGTCGTGTGTTACTGAGGGCCATGTCGTGTGTTACTGAGGGCCATGTCGTGTGTTACTGAGGGCCATGTCGTGTGTTACTGAGGGCCATGTCGTGTGTTACTGAGGGCCATGTCGTGTGTTACTGAGGGCCATGTCGTGTGTTACTGAGGGCCATGTCGTGTGTTACTGAGGGCCATGTCGTGTGTTACTGAGGGCCATGTCGTGTGTTACTGAGGGCCATGTCGTGTGTTACTGAGGGCCATGTCGTGTGTTACTGAGGGCCATGTCGTGTGTTACTGAGGGCCATGTAGTGTGTTACTGAGGGCCATGTAGTGGGTTACTGAGGGCCATGTAGTGGGTTACTGAGTGCACTGCAGCAGTGACACGGTTCCGCAGTTCGGCCAGAGTTGTTGGCGTAAACAGCCTCCTTAACAAAGCCCCATAAGAAAAAGTCATATGGCGTGAGATCAGGAGATCTCGATGGCCTGGAGAATGTCTATCTATTGGCGCGAGTACCCTAGCGGCCGTTTACGCAACTATCACCGCCCAAGCAGTGGTTAAAAAAAACTTTGGGACTTCCTCTTTCCTTCGGTATGTAGACTGTTCATATCCAATTTATATTTCGTGTAATAAAAATTAGTTAAATTGGGTCTATCTTTTTAAATAACCCTGTATCGTTGGGCAAATTTTTGAATAAAATGCGACAGAAATCCAAAATTATTGAAACTGACAAAAAAAAATCAAAAGAACAATTAGGATTTCAATTGCACGTTGCTAGCAGATAATAGAACCGCCAATTTTGGCGGCGTAGAAAGAAGCAATTTCTCCTCATCATGTGATTTTGACGACACAATCACAGACTACGAAATTTTAAGTGTAGTGGAGGTAGCTTTTATGCGTTTTAGGAGAGACATGGTAGTTAACTTGGTAGAATACTTGAAAACACCACAAGGGCGCCTTCACAAGAAGGAGATCGATCGCTCAGACCGGTCTGAAGGCGACGGAACTTACATAGAAACCATAGGAGCACTTCACACTAAAAGACTAGCAGGAGACCGTTATGAGAGACTAAAAAATAGTCACCGAGGAAGTTCAATCGCCGGCGACTTTTTTTTTATGTCGTGGTATATTTTATTCGAGAAACAAAACAAAAGAGCTTTTATATTCTCCAGTAGAAGTTTATATCTTCGCGATCGTTAAAGGTAGTGTAAAAATTTCAACGGATTTGAAATCTGAGGAAAATTTTACACAAGATCGATACCTTAAATGTGATTTTCTTTAAATAAATAATATTTCTACTGTAACTTTTATATTTACGTCAAATGCGGCTAAATTCGTATTGCGAAAATATAAAAGTTGGAATTGAAATTTATTTAAAGGAAAATCAGATTTAAGGTATCGAACTGTTGTAAAATTTTTCGCAGATTTCAAATCCGTTGAAATTTTTACACTACCTTTAACGACGCTGATTTTACAAAAAACTAAATAATTCCAGTCAAAAATTTTGTTTTGCTTTTCTTCGCTCGAATAGTTTATGCGCAGGAAATGAATCTGTAAACATTTCCTGGTGACAATACCAAGCGACCGGTCTGAGAGACCGATTTCCATCGTGTGAAGGCGCTCTAACACCCAAATGACTAACATCGTGGCGCCATCTATCTGTAACAACTATCCTAGAAAAGTCAGCCTTCTGGAAATTTCCAAATGGGTCCGTCTAAATTGTGTCCAAGTGGACTAATGAACACAGAAAATCATAATTTGCCTTACATTTTACTTAAATGCGCGAAGGGTTTTGTTTGGTTAATCGATCTACGGTCATGTTTTGGAGCTTTCGAAAGTTTTCCAAAATCAATATACATATAGTTACGACACACTAAATTTTATTTAAGTCAGTGACAATTTAGTCTCATGCCACAAGAACACAATATCTTACTAACGCTGGTTGAAAACGAAAACAGCTGCATTTCGTTGCGGAAGAATTTATAGAGAAAAATCAGGGCGCTATCTATGCAATGTTTTAGAAACTTGTGTAGCTATAATATTTTCCTTCTCGTTTGGGGTGACGGGCCCTTCGATAAAATTATTGGAGGGCACAAAGGATGCAGGGCCTTAGGAGTTGGCGCCCATGTTATTGACAAAAGCTAACGTCTGTTGCATCGAAATATAACCATAAGGATACATTTTACTAGAAAAATTTCTTTCTCAGATCCAAAGAATCATGTCCTACACAAAATAGAAACTGGTAGATTTGATGTTTAACTAAGATATAGATTCGGAAAAATCCCGCGGAAATGCAAAACTGAATGGCTTGGTACAGTAGAAACGGAAATTGAATTCGTGACTGCAGAAAATTGGCACCGATAAACAGAGATCTCACTGTCCAGGGATTTTTTAGATTACGTTTGGTTTCGGTTTATAATTCAAAGGGCGCGCGATATTGAAATTTTCTTACTTAAAATTGTACCTTGACCCTGAAAATTTGACTAGTCTGTTTGGCTAATCTGATATAATAATTCTCATACGATGTCAAATATTTTTTGAAACTTCGAGCTCTACATATTTACTATGGTATTAGGGGTTGCAAGAAATACTACGAAAAAAAATACAAACTGAAACGAATGAATTTCATAATTTTGACGAAATGCTTATGGTATCTAGAATTTTTTTTAATGCTACACCCGTCTGCGGCATATCTGCCATCAGTCGACGAACAGCCCAATAAAATGATGAAATGAAACGAGAATAAAAATTAGCCTCCATAGAGTTGTCTGTAATAAACTCTAAAACAATTTGGCAGTTCTTGCGGTGGACACCATCCATATCACCCTGGTGACACAGAGGGCAGCAAGCTGAATCCCTGATGCCTATCCCATGTAAATGTTGTAGGTAATCATGTCAAGTTGTCATGCAAAAGCAAGCAACTCCAACAGACCGAGGCAGGGAACTAGGGTTTTATTACTCTTGTTGAGCAGGATTTTCCACCTCTTATCCACAGCTCTATCAACATATAAGGATATTCTATTAGCTTTCATTTTATTGTAAATAATTATTTTTATATTTCACAGAGGTAGGGGAGAAGCAGGCTGGACCATAAGAGATCCAGCCCTAGCAAGTTTATCTGCTTGCTCGTTTTTTAAAATATTACAATGACTCAGAATCCATTGAAAAGCAATGCTTTTTCTAGTTTTCTTAAGATCGAAAAGCTTCATTCTACAAGAGTGAACCTGGTCATTTCGTTAAAGTTCAAATTGGTAAGCAACAAAATAGCAGCTTGAGAATAAAAAAACTCCACAATATTATGATCAAGGCTATCTTTTAATTTATCACTTGCATATGTTATAGCCACAATCTCTCCATTAAAATTGTCAGTGCCTCCCAACGGGTAATGGTAATATTGAAAAGACTCCAGAACTGGCATTTTTGTATCGCATTTTCTGCTGAACCATCTGTGTACAAATGGAGCCACTTGTCAGGAGGGTACCTGCTCTGTATAGTGGACAGTGCAGCGGTCTTTAACTCACTCTGTATAGAAAGTTGTTTGTTTACATTTCAAACAAGACCCAGGTGGCTTTCCAACATGTGACCCATAAGAGGATTACATTCCCATGGGAAATCCTGTCAATTGGGTGTGGGAATATCATATTGCATATCCACAGTTATCCAGTGCGGTACGCACACAATATATACAAAGTTTATATTTGTGGTTTCCTTGATATATATACTACATAGATGAATTTTAGAATATTCATTTTTCACAATTTGCAACTTCCAAGTGATAACTCAAAAGTAAATTTTACAGAAGAGAGCGAAAATCAATGCATATTTTATTTTTAAATTTGGAGCATATGCATATACTGATCTGATTTACATGTTTGAGTTTAATATTATAATTGTTAAAAACCTCCATTCTGAGCAATGCCTCTTTACTACAGAAAGAGTAAATAATTTTTGACCAAGTTTCAGTATCAGGCTTAAAGTTATTTTGTAACAGTATTACTGAAAATTAAATATAGAAGCACTAGTGCTTTTCATAGATTGTTACATGTATATGTTTTGTTGGTGTGAAATTTATGCATGAACCAAGTCAAAGGAATTAATTAATAACAATTACTCATTTATAAACCTGTTTTGGATAAGACAAAAATCAGCTGTCAAGGAAGTCAAATCTTAGGAAGCACAAAAATTATGTGAAAGTTTGACTCAGGTATATCATATTGACTATTTAAGTTGAAAACCCATGAATTTCAAATATTTTGACAGGTCTTCGGCCCTTGTGTGTATCATTGATTCACAAGGAATCGAACCCAGGACCACCTTATCCATGGTCCAGCAGAACCAGATGTCTGCCTATTAGTTTCTTTGAAACGAAAAGACAAAGATTATTTCAACAGGCATAAAAATATACAACATCCAAATTTGAGAATGGTTAATCTAGAATATAATTTAATGTTAGGTATATGGTTTACAGATTATAACACATTAATAACTATAATGCGATAGTCCAATTTCAAGGAATGCACTCTTATACACTTTTATGTTACTCGTACATTTTAGGTAATTCAAATTTAGTTTTATACATTCAGTTACACGAATGCATTCTTGGTAGTCTCGTCTCTTCTTGATCAACCTGCATATTTTTAATGAAACATGGAAACAAAATAAGACTTAAAGAAAAGTCTTTCTGTTTAATTTAAAATTATTATAATAACATGTGTTTCAATAAATTATGTTTCCCCTAATGAAATGAATGCAATTTAATGCAAGAAAACCTGTACTTGTTGTGTGTTTTGCTCTCAATATAATAAAGCATTGATAGAGAAAAAGAAAAGCAAACTCAAGATGTTTAAAGGTATTACCTTTTGTAAAAAACAGTTCATCAGATAACACTACTTTTATTTTACTTTTGCATTGTGTAGTGTGATTATATACAAATACAAATATTGACGACCAGCTACAGGCTCAAGCCCAACAAGGCTGGTTCTTTGTTTATGAATTCTCCAATTCCCACTGACTATCCAATTGTGTCTTAAATTCGTACACTCCCTTTGAATTAACTATATTTTCTGACAACGCGTTCCAACTGTCTATTACCCTATTAAAGTAGTAGTTTTTCCTTAAATCCCGATTAAAATGTGTCTTATTCAATTTATACCCATGACCCCTTGTTCTGTTATCCCTATTGAAATTTAAGCCCTCTGTGTCCCCTTGTTTTACAAACTTGAAAAGCTGAATCAAATCCCCCCTCCTTCTTCTTCTTTCCAGTGTATACATGTTTAGCTTACTTAAACGTTCATTATAGTCGAAATTTGCTAGCCCCTTTATTATTTTTGTAGCTCTGTGCTGAACCCTTTCCAATTGATTCTATGTCCTTTCTCATATATGGAGCCCAGAATTGTACAGCATATTCTAGATGTGGTCTTACTAAACCCTTATATAACGGCAAGATTATATTCTTATCCCTTGAAGTTACAGTAATACTTAGCTTTTAAAATTGAGTCAATGACTTAACATTTTAAAAGCCTATCAATTCTATGAATTTAAGTAGTTTTAGAAGTTTGTCACCTGAAAACCCAGTCTCATCCACTGTATTTGGATGAGAATGAGTCATGTCTTTGTAGTTCCATGCAGCAAATTTCCAAATGTTTTGTTATGGAATACAAATGAAACTAAAATTAAGAATGGTATGAACAGTATAAAACCAGTTTAAAATTCAGAAGGTTTTCACATTTAAAAGATATAAAACTCATCCGGTACACTCTTCAAAGGTTTTTATGTTTTACGATGGAATATATTGTCAACAAATATTAGTGAAACACCAAGTAAAAATTTTGAAGATACGAGTTTTTAAGCCTTTTTTAAACCAAAATGTGGTGGTTTTTAGATTGATGAAGTCCACAAAGTATTTTTTTCTTTCCTCAGAGTTTAGATTTCTTTTTCAGAAAAACACATAGCGAGTACAGCCATAGTGAAAAGATTCACCACTTCCTCATTTTCTTGCAAATCACTTGATTACTTTAATCACTAGCAAACTGACAATAACTTCAGTAAAGCTAAAAAAATTTCTCAAGTTTAGATGGTGTGAAGCCAGACATGGTTCAAAAATCTATTTTACACATTTGAACATCTTCAATTTAGGATGGAAATACGTTAACATACTATTTATTGATTTCAATCTAATTGTTCATTCAGTAAACTTATCCATTTTACAATTTGAACTTTTAAAATAACTTAGACGACTAAATTTATTTTTAATTCCTAAATGTAGCAAAAATCCTCAGGAAAAAAACAAAAATTAATATATATTCAAGATGCCAAGCATTGAGAAGTCAGTAAATTAAATAAGTATTATATCATGCACATTATAAACTGACAATGGAATATTAATTGCGATGACAGTTCAATTTGTAACATCATTTACCAACTATTCAAAGTTTTCAAAGCATTGATATGGAAAAGCACTCAATCTTTTCCTCTTAGAGTTATATAAATGATTAACAAAACATACTAGAGTCACACTATTCTCTATATAGTTTGCACAGTTAATCCATAAAAAATTTTCGAATACATCTTGCTTTTAATTCAACTAAGATAAAATTTAAGGAAAGTTCATTGCATAGTTGATGAATAAAAACGCAAGGTTTATCCTGAATCACTACGCTGTATGCACACAACTGTAATTTCTCCAAACACAATTACTTTCTCATTCTTTCAATCTCATTAAAGTTTCTACAAACAACCATGTGTTATTCACCGACAGACAATTTGCATGCAAACTATATCTGAACAATTTGAAAATGTAATTAAGCTTTTTGAATCGCATGGTTGTGAACTGTCAAGTGAACAAGACTACTGTGTTTAATGCAAGAAAAATTTCATTTTCATTTTGATTCTTGAATAGAATCATGTAACGCATAAAAAGACTTAGTCTTAAAAACTACAAAAAATTTAATACTCCTTCAAACTATTTAAAACTTTCAAACAAGGTTGACCTACATGTTTATACTACTGTGACCTACATTCAAAACAATAACACCGATATAAATGTAACCATAACGTGAATAGTACAAAATTCTATATTATCTATGGGTTATTAGAAAGATGTAAAGAAATTTTAGAGGTTCAAAATATTTTTTAACTTACCCCACTTCTTTACTGGAGTAGCTGCCTGGGTGTTTTTCTTGCTATCATCATGTGTTTTGGAAAATTTGTCGATCAAACAAGATATTGTGACGTTAGTTTTCAGTTGGGATAAATATGAACGACTGTAGCTTTTTCCACATTCTTTACACTGAAAAGGCTCCGTTTTCACTGCAGATATTACACATTTCTTTGAAAATGTGTGACCACACTTCAGTGTGACAGGATCAGTCATAACATCGTGACACATGGTACACACAAAATAAACAATGTTGAATTCGACATTTTTGCGTAGATGATCTCTTGCTTTTTCGGCCAAACCATCGACAAAAACTTCAAGAGATGTCGAATCAAGGAAATCCGAACTGTAAGCATTTATGTAGGCATTTAATGCTTCGTGAACTTCGCCGCGTTTCAAAAATGAATGTACTAAACTCTTCAAAAGGTCAGTAGTCGTTGTCGTTTCTTGCATTTCTGTTTCTGAATTTTCCCCGCATTTGCCGTTATTTTTGCTATTGACTGCTTGCAGATCGGATTCTCCCATATTTTGGAAAACTTTCTACACTCTTTGAATTACATAATGAAGTTTAAGCTGGATTTTAGGTTCAGAAATTGCCCATTTAGGTTCAGATTGCACGAGTACGGGAGGATTTTTCACAAACATCACAAACGGGTCACACAAACACATAAACATTTGCATCACAGGACAGATATTCGAAACTTAACGCAGAAACACAACACAAGAGTATTCGATGAACATTTCGAGCTTACCAAAGCAGACGCTCAATTGACAGTTTTCGCTACCGAGCGCCCTCAATGTATCAGTATTTTAAACAGTAGTTATATAACGCGACGTCACAGCTACGTCACGAACTCCCAGATACCATCTCACACGTGCCGGTCGTAGTGGTTCTCTTTTCCCCAGTTTATTGGCCTTTCGGAATATTGAATTTTTCTTCGTATAGTGCACGCCACGTGCCTTCCGCTGAATAGAAAAAACTTTTAGCTTCGTATATTTCATGATGGGAATGTTCATCTTAAATTTGTTGCGTAATCAAGGAGACAACGGGCTGCTGAGCATTCTAATTTCCTCGTATTTCTATCATTTTACATGTGTTTGTAGACTGAATAGTTAGCCGAGATAATTTCGTTTCAGCATTTCATTGTAAGCATTCGTTTTACTTCAAAAAATATCATCAACTTTTTTCATATTTGTGTGAGCTCTAATTCAGTTTGTTTGTATCTGGATGTCGTGAACCAATCTGGATCGTCAGAAGTGACTTTAATACGCACAAATTATCAGCAAACGTAAAAAAGTTTACCGCGTTCTTTTTTTTCAGGGGCTCGATACGTTAGAAACAACAAAACTAATTACGGGGGTTAGTGCACGTTAAATCTGGCATGGCGTCAAATGTCCTCACGTTGGCGTGGTGTGGAAGTTTGAAGAGTGGGATGCCAGCTCAGGTGTTGCTCTCGTCATCTGCCCGTGATTCAAAATTACGAGGCGTTGTCCTTGATCTTTCGCTTCGGGATTGATAGCCCGTTGTGTTGCTTTAGTACGATGTTTATTAAAATACCCACGTGCCTACCCTTCGGAATTGATCCCGGACCGTTGCCAAAAGCCCGCGGTGTTGCGCCAAAACGACTTTAATTATCTACTTACTACCCACAAAAATTTGAGTATCAGTAGTCAATCAGATAAATAAGTGTTTGAATAAAATATAATATTGATTTTTGAGAAAAGGCAGGTGAAATTTGGAAATAAAATATTTAAATTTTACATCTCTTTGTTCGAATCTCATCACATTTGCAGACTTAATTTTTTCATTGCTCACATGATCATTATATAAAACAATAAATAGCGGATACTTTTTGAATAAATAAATAAAATGTCCACACGTCATCTAAAATTGTGCTACTTGAGAATATACATTTTTATTTCATTACTTTTCTTTTCATTTTTCAAAAAATACTATACATTCTATACTAGTATTTTTTTAAAAACACAAGCTTTAATGTTAAAATTTGAAGTTTGAGAGTCAATTGAGAAAATATATTTGTGTATTCCCAAATATTCTGTCCTTCTATTTCTGTGATCTTGTAACTATTCCTGAAAACAGAACACCAATGTGTGATTCTCTTTACGAGGTATCTCGTCATTAGCAAATCGGATCAGATCTTGATGAAGAAGATATTTCTCAATTGGAGAAAAACTGATCGCGGATCTTGACCTCTCGTCAAAAATCGGCAATAGCATTTCGACGAGATGCCTCATCATTTGCAAAGTTGGTCAGATATTGATGGACAAGGCATCTTGTCATTAGCACAATTGGTGAGAAGTTGATGGACGAGATATCTCGTCGAAGCTGCATGGAGGGTTAAATGACCAATACCAGTTTTCAGAAAGCTGATGCGACATTAAATTTAAAACAATGCAGAAAGTTCACGTAGGTAATGGTAATTTTTAGTTAACGTCGTACTAGAGCAACACAACGGGCTATTGACGACGGTCCGGGATCAGTCCCTTAAGGGAAAGATCCGAGGACAACACCTCGTAATTTTGAACCACGGTCAGATGACGAAGCAACACCTGAGCTGGCACCCCACTCTCCAAACTTCCACGCCAACCCAACGTGAGAAGCAGAAAGTTCACGAAAAAGTTGCGGATTATTGCAGTAGATTGATAAAAAGTTATGTAAGTTAATCACATCACTTTATATAGAGGATATTCTGCTTCGCGTGACTTATTTTCTGACATCAAATGATGTGATGTTACCATTGGAAAATAAGCTGAAATTAGAAAAAAAAAAACACTCCGATCACAGAGATTTCATACGAATGGGTTTAATAAATATTCAAAACTGAAATGAAATTTTTAGTCAAGTAGTCATCTTAAAGATTTGGTATTACCATGATCTCCTTTGTGGACATCTTAATTTACATTAAAAAAAAGTTTGGACTGTGGGGTGTTACAAAAACTGTTCTTTATGCTGTGTATTTTAGCATGTTGAAGACTTGAAATATAGAGATGATTACGAAAATATTTAAAGTGCGGAAATTGGTGTATTACTTTTATCGAGGTAAATTAGGAGTGATAAAAAAAGCGTTTTGAAATAAAAAAATATAATAAATTTAAATATATCATGTAAACTTAGTTCAGGGACGGATTAAGACGAACAAAGCAGACAGATTTTAAGCTACAATAATTTTGAAAATCGAAACATTTTGAGTTGTTTGATGTAAATACGTATTTGAAAAAAGGGCAAGGGTGATAAAAAGGAATGGCAGCATTTTGCTCACTTTTTAATGCGAGATGTTTATTTATTAAAATTGAACTTGTAAAAACGCATTAATGAAGTGTGTATTTCTGCAGTTGATATGGCTAGCCTATAGGCCCATATGATGCTGTCAGATTTTGAAAATTTGCTGTTCACTTGATTTTAATAAATTTTAGACATTGAGAAACGGGGGGAAAAAATTTTCAGAATGGATTAAAGAATTGTGGAACATCTGTTTCGGAAACGAAGAAAAAAACAGAAATAAGCAGCTTATAAAATTTATGCATTTAAAAAAAAACAGAGTATTATCTCGAACGTAAACAATCAGCACACATAAATATATATCGTTTTTTTTTGTAAAAGCCGAAAGACTGACAAGAGTAATGAGGGAAAAATCAATATCGATGTAATAAAAAATTGATTTTAACATATGGATTGAAAGCGAATTGAAACTAATTTATTTCAAATTTGTTTGAATTGTATAAATGGAATCAAACCCTCAGTAAATTCAATTAAACGGCTTGGAGTAACTTAATGATAAGCCGCAGAAACAAGGTACCGTATTGAAAAATTAGAGGAGGATCAAAGGAATTTTGATCCATTGAGTTAGTTTTTTTGCATAATTGTTCTTAAAGTTCGTTACTATCATTCATATAAACTATGAATTTTCTTGTTACTGCAATTTTTTTAATGGTAAGCTTCGAAAAACATCCTGTACCTTAACTTTTGGAGGGCAGTGTAGTAGAGTTACCCGACATACGCTAACCCGACTTACCGAACTCGGAGTTACGCGGTGTTTGATTTTTCGATTGGCAACACTGCCGCCCGCTATCTTCAGTGTTCTTGAAGACAGTCGCATCGGGCGCCATGATAGGGGGCGACAGAATTTCGGATTTTTTTTTTCTTTTCCAACAACGATATAATAATGAGAATGATAAAAAAAATTAAATACTCTAGTCCGAGGGGGAGGGGAATTTGGGGCATCAGTTTTCGAAGGATTTTAATGTTGAAGACTTAGTACACGAAATTCAATGTTTCAAAACTCAAGTTGTGGAACTCATTGAGGATATAGTCAGCTACCCTACTTTTACTTGTTAACCCGGCAAAGCCTGAATTAATTATTTTTTTCCAATATCAATTTCTTTCTAGTATATTGTTGATAGGATACTATTTATGTATTAAAAGCCTTTTTTTGTTGTAAATTTTCAATAATATTGGAAAAAATGCATGGTACCATATGGTACTACTAGGCTTTTAAGGGAGCAAATTGTAAATAATGCAATTTCTTATTGATACTGACGCAAGCGGTTTAAATATATATTTACCAGTTTATAATTTGAAATTTATACAAAAATACAAATGTATGGCATAGAAGAACACATTTTGATAAATATATAATAGTAAAAAAAACCTAAGAAAAGAAGAGAAAATTTTTACTATCCAGAAAGCACAAGCCAAATGGTAATACCAATAATATTACTAATAATACTTGCATTTTTTTATGAAATATAATCAATAACTTTATTACATGGTCTATTTGCAATGTTATTTTTAGTGAAAGTCTAAAAAAAATACAAAGCCCTACGTCACATTTTACGCACATAGTGTCAACTCGGCTAGTGTAGTTTATAACAGCACATCTTGAACCCAATTTCTTTTTAATTTATTTGTACCAGTTTTCTTGATTATTTTTGCTACTTTTTTAATTAGCAGAGTTAGACAGGCCCTCTCTCTTCTGAATCTAAATCTAAATAATATTTTCTGTGGATTTTTACCGTGAAGTTTCTACATTTACACGTAACTGACGAACAGATAAATTATCTGTAAGTTCTCCTTCATCTTCTTCTGGCGAGTCTTCATGTGTGATACTACTGCAACATCAGGAGGTTCAATATAGATATATTCTTAGTCCGACTCTGAGTTCAATTCTTCAAATAGCAAAAGAGCTTCTTCTAGTGTTAAATATTTCTGAAAAATGAAACTGTATTTCAAAATAATAAAATATACACATAATTTAAATATATACATTAAAACTGCCATAAGAAATAATGTGTCCAAAAATATAGTCAAAGACACATTTCAATTCCATAACTGTATTTTATCTTACAACTCCCTCTCCATTTTATACTTTCGGCTTTTTTATTTTTATGAAATAAACAATAGAAATACTGTTTTTTTTTAAATTTTTTTAATGCAAAATTTTTGTATAATTATTTTATACGCATTTATTTTTTAATTATTCTATTATATATAGTAAAAAAATTTAATTATACACTTTTAAACCATTTTTGTATTTTCTAGAGCAAAGATCAATGGCAATGACGAAGAGATAGTGTAAAAGCCTAGTGGTACCATACGGTACCAGTAACAATCCAATGCAAAAAAGATGTACATAATATTATTATATTTTTTTGAAACACTGTGCACGTAATATCTAGACATAAACGATAAATATTGTGTCAAACTTTCATTTCTGTATGTATCAGTAAAGAGAGAAAGGCTGCACTTACTTTTTCGATGCGTCATTTTGTCATAGCCCAAAAATGTTCTTGTTTCTTCCGTTCAAAGTAAAAATCTGACTTGTTGTTCACTTAAATTATTATCCAGACAGGATTTTTCACTCTCTTGTGTAGTGCCATCTACTAACAAACAAACAAAATATTTGAATTATAAAGAAGAAAATTGTAATATTTTAAACCTTTATGTCTGGTACCATATGGTACCGCTAGGCTTTCCCGGGTTAAAATGTATATCCTCTATATCCAAATATCCTCTTAAAGATCCACATTTGACTATAGAAATTGCCCTCAGGTTTCTTTTTTACCTTGAATGGCGTCCTGCGAGCGCAGAAATAGTAAGTAGAAACATTAAAAACTATATCCGGTCTATCACGGAGCAAGAATGTTTTACAAACCTTGCTATTTCATCCATTGTACAGGTGGTTGCAGAAAATATGCAGTTTCACAACGTAATCACAGAATTTTCCCAGCGAAAAGAAAAAAAAGTAAAGTTATAGGTTTTAAATTTTACAATATTCCTTGTAGTTGATTACATGATTTTTAAAAATTATAAATGGAGTAGTGTATCCAGTTTATGTACAGTCCCAGTTCTGCCTGTATACATTTTGACATAGGGCCGCCAAGTCCTACCTTTACCAAGGGCACCAGAACCGTATATATGGCACTGGCACTGGCAAGGCCGGACACACAAAAAAAGCTGATTAACTTTAGGGGCCATTCATATGTATCGATATCAATTTTTTGTGACTTTAAGACCCCTCCCCCAAAGTATCAAACCCTAAAACACAAATTTCAGCTCATTACGTGAGACGGTTTGCAAAATTGGATGATTATTATCGTTATTGGGGATTGTTCGCAAAGTGGAAACAGAAATCGTAATTGTAATAGCAAAACAATTCTAGAAAAAATTTGCAGAAAACATTCATTCCTATCGATTGCTACCTTCCGTTTTATTCTGCGATGTGAATTGTGCAATTGCGAACTGGTGAGTCGGCTTTTCTTTTGTGATGTCCGTACCTTTCGCGAAATGTAAATGTAATGTTGAATTATAACTGTATTAAATCATTTCGAAATTGAAAGTAACATTGACTTTTTTGTAAACCAATCACCATGGCATAACTATTATTTAGTACAACGGATGTGTTTAATGTCACAAAATCCATTAGCTTGTGAAGGCCTAGCAGAAAAAAAAAAAAAACTCTGTCAGTATAAAGTTCTCATAAAATGGCGAATCTTTGAAAGGAGGGCGCCAAATCATCATCTCGCATCTGCAATGAATTTTTCTCGGACCGGCTCTGCTGATTTGGTCACCACTTCATACCCGAAGTCGAACGTTATTGCAAGTCTACTCAGATTCCATATTGACAATGCACCGGATCACCCTCCTGTCACTCTAATCTATTTCGACTCACGCGTGAAAGTTGTGATTTTGCTTCCAAACGCAACCAGCTTGCTTTAACCGATGACCCAGAGAGTCATCAGAACATTCGAGGCTTACTGCACTAGGCGTTCGTTTGCACATCTCAATGAAGCTATAAGGCAAAACAGTGAGATATATGTTAAAGATTTTTGGAAACAATTCCATTTTTAACATTTCGTAATAATCATTGGAAAATCGTGGAATGAAATTTCAAAAAAAAACTTTGAATGGTCTCTTGAAGAAACTGTCCATTTTCTTTCAGAAACGAGATGAAGAAAAAGCCAGAAACTGATCATGTCGCTCATGTGATATAAGAAGTTGCTAATTTTGCCGGACAATTAGATTTGGAAGGCAATGGTGATGATGTCAACGAGCTGTTGGATTCACATAGTCAGGAGCTGACAGTGGATGAACTCATAGAGATGCGTGAGTTAAACGTCACTGAAGTATCTGACACTTCAGATTCAATTCCATCCGAAAAGCACATGGACAATTGCAAAAGCATGTCAGAAGGTCTCAGCTCAATTGAGCATGCAACCAGCTTCTTCAACCGATGAACCAGGGAGTCATCAAAACATTCAAGGCTTACTGCACGAGGCATTCGTTTGCACATCTCAATGAAACTATAAGGCTTTGAATGGTCTCTCGAAGAAACTGTGCATTTTCTTTCAGAAACGAGATGGAGAAAAAGCCAGAAACTGATCATGTCGCTCATGTGATATAAGAAGTTGTTAATTTTGCCGGGCAATTAGTTTTGGAAGGCAATGGTGATGATGCCAACGAGCTGTTGGATTCACATAGTCAGGAGCTGACAGTGGATGAACTCATAGAGATGCGTGAGTTAAACGTCACTGAAGTATCTGACACTTCAGACTCAATTCCATCCGAAAAGCACATGGACAATTGCAAGCATGTCAGAAGGTCTCAGCTCAATTGAGCATTCAACCAGCTTCTTCAACCGATGAACCAGGGAGTCATCAAAACATTCAAGGCTTACTGCACGAGGCATTCGTTTGCACATCTCAATGAAGCTATAAGGCAAAACAGTGAGATATCTGTTAAAGATTTTTGGAAACAATTCCATGTTTAACATTTCGTAATAATCATTGGAAAATCGTGGGATGAAATTTCAAAAAAAAACTTTCAATGGTCTCTAAGAAACTGTCCACTTTCTTTCAGAAACGAGATGGAGAAAACGCCAAAAACTGATCATGTCGATCATGGGATATAAGAAGTTGCTAATCTTGCTGGGCAATTAGATTTGGAAGGCAATGGTGATTATGCCAACGAGTTGTTGGATTCACATAGTCAGGAGCTGACAGTGGATGAACTCATAGAGATGCGTGAGCAAAACGTCACTGAAGTATCTGACACTTTAGACACTTTACCCAGCTCCATCCGAAAAGCACATGGACAATTGCAAGCATGTCAGAAGGTCTCAGCTCAATTGAGGGCTTAAAATCTTTGGAAAACAGACTCTAACGAAGAACCCGTTATAGATGCAAAGCAAGGAATGAAAAAAGTAGCTCGATACTAAGAAATCCTGCGTGAAAAAAGAAGGCATTGTTTCGTCAGACGAATTTGTTAGATTTTATGAAGCCGCCGACATAGAAATAACTCTTTTAAGTAATTCATTTATTTTTTAATATTTTGTAGTAATATGTATAAATATAACTGCAATTTGATTAAATATTTTCTTCTAAACTAGTGTTTCTGATAGTCCTTGGTCCCAACTAAACAAAATTGATATGTATTTATATGCTAACTTGTACCCCGACTCACGCGAACTCGACTTCAGCGATTTTCGTTGGACCCACCTATTTCGTAGCTTTGGGGTATTACTGTAGTGCAAATCATCCTGTTTGGGTCCTACCTCTTCTTTGTTATTTTCGTTTTAAAACTTTTACCATAATTTACTTTAGCGTGGATGTTTCATTGTTTTTACAAACGAAACACAAATATTGAGAATGTTATCGTTTCAAAATTTTCTATCTATTATACTTCGTGTTCAAAATTCCCCGTTTTATTAACAGATTAACTACTAGGTACAGTCTTTTAGTATATTTTTTTGCAGAAAAATCTCGTAAAAGTTTACTTATAAGTACTGAAAATTAGTCCTCTATGAATCCAAACTACGAGAGGGATTTTCAGTGCGAACAAGCAAGCAATAAAAATGTCTTAACGTATTTTGGTTATAAATTTCCCGAAAAATGAAGAAAGAGCTTCACAGCGACCACACCTCACGTTCTGTTAGTTATTAATGGTTGATTGGATTTTATAGCACAAGGGACCATATTTGTCCAAGTTACGCCAAACACAAAACATCAAGTAATAAGCACATACCATAGCATCAAGTAATATACACCCACATGAGGAAAATTTCACTTACATAGAAGAGAGATAAATATACACCCAGCGTAAGTTACAAAAAATACCATTAATGGAGTGAAATGTTTTTTTTGTTGTTATGATTGCGCTGAATTGAAAACAAAAAATCAAAGGAAAAAGCACAAACTAATTTCCATGTGTGTTTATTTTTTAATTTTAGAGATTTATTTAAGCCAACCAACCGGTCTGGTGGTTAAGTGTTATCCTCTGGATCGGAAGGTTCCTGGTTCGAATCCGGGTCAGTGCATAGATATTTGTAAGTGTATGGTGTAGAGGCCGGATGGTGCACCTTAAATCAGTCGTGGCCGAAAATCCTCTCGTTGGGTTGGTGTGGAAGGAAGTTGTGTGCCAGCTCAGGTCTTGCCTCGTCATCTAACCGTGTTTCAAAATTATGAGGCGTTGTCCTCGGATATTTCCCTTAAGGGATTGATCCCGGACCGTCGTCAATAACCCGTTGTGTTGCTCTTCTAGTACGACGTTAATTAAAATTACCTTTCCTCACCTTTAGAGATTTCTTTCTTTCTTTAAAATGCGTAATATTCAATTTGGGACGAATATTCAAATTTTGAAAAACAATACCAGGGTCAGAGAGTTAGTTCGATACAGTACATTGTCTATTATGGATTTCGCAATTTAGAAATCAGCTGAGAAAATGACTCTGTAAGTCCATACAAAGCATAAACACGAATCAAATATAGCAGTTCTAAGACTTTCGAAATTCAATATTGATTACACAGATTCCCCAATAAGTATACGATATCTTATAAACTAAACCAATTTCCTGAATCAGGCTATTAGCATTCGCACAGTAAAAAATAACCTAGACAAACCAAACCAAAACAAACCCCGAATCAGGTTATATGAAAAAAGACAATTCTACCTTTCTCCCTTAAAATAGCACATGCATTTTTATTTGTACGTTTCTAAACAAAGTACGCAGGGAATCATTGTTAGCATAAAACATCGTAAATGTCAGCATTCTATCAGCTTGTACAATTGATATTACAACGAATAATATATCACGCATTCATAAAACAGTAAGGTGTTTTCTATTTATGTCTGGCTCTTTTTTCGACCAATAAAAAAGCAAAATTACTGAATAATGAAGATAAAAACCCAAGAGATGAGGATATGTCTGAGAAATTTTTATTTGCCGAGTTTTTTGTTTCATATCCGCTGGGAATGACATGCATTTGCATTTCAAATAAGTTAGGCGGAGTGTTTATTTCTGATATTAGGCGGCTATTATTATTAGAACTGGCAAGATTATCAAGAGAAAATATGAATACTCATGAGTGTGATTTCAAATGTATTCTTCTTAAACAGCAAAAATGTATACACATTTTCAAATAAAGATTACTTTTATATAAACCATTTTATATCAACTGGAATCACAACTCATCATGGACCAATATCATGGGGATCTTTACAATAAAAATCTAGAGTTGGATTATAAACTCTAATATCTTAAATTTTGTATTCATTGGGCCTCGTTTTCTTGGTTTATTTCAATTAAAAGATATCTGACTCTCATATGAAACAAAGACTCTGTTCACTGTTTTCTAACTTATAATATTTAACAAATACTAATGAGATTGAAGTATACTTCAGAAATTTTAGATTTATTAATTACCGTATGCATATCTAGCAATTTAATTTACACAAGAAACAGCTTTGGCAATTCTGTCAACTATATTTTTACTTTTCAGCCATGAAAAGAAATCACTTTTAAAAGAAATAAACAATGTTCACAACTCAACTTCATTCCAAGCCAAAATCCATGTTCTCTTCCAAATGATTTTTACGATTTTTGAAAAATTTTAGCATTTAATAACGAAATTTTTAAAAAATTGATTCATAATGCAATCAAACTTTACGCAATCGTCAAATTTGTGATCTGTTTATCCTTTTTACTGATTTATTCAGGTAGGTAGTTCATTAACGTCATACTGATGCAACACAACGGGCTATTACTAATTTACATAGAATGAGCCCTCCCAGAAAATAAAGTCTTGCATTCTTCAGAAAAGAAAAGAAATTACATTTTTTCAGCGCAAATTGATAACTGTGGCCTTTTCTAGAATAAACTGATTTATCTATAACTACAATAGAATTTAAATTTATCACTTTTTTACTTAACTAGGGGGCTCCGCCCCCTGCTCGTCTAAGCTCGCCAACCCCCGGTGATTGCTACGCAATCCCATTTGGTTTGTTTCGCAAACCAACACTACTTTTGAAAGCATCTTGGTGAGGGTCAGGTGCAAATGAGGTTCAGAAGCCACATCGAAAAAAAAAACCCTTCTCCATCTTGTTCCCTATACAATTTTGAACAAATCATATTAATTTCGTAATTTTCTGATGAGTACTCGGGAAACAGTCTGAGAATCGAGCGGAAAAAAAAATCGAGTTTTCAATCCTCCGACGGCGGAAACGACCGAAACTATCTTAATAATTCGTATATTCCTGATTGCACTTTCCGGGTCATGATGTCACGGCGAGTTTCAGCATGGCCGTTTCACGTTTCATCTCCGCAATGAACAATTTGTACACTATCGCGAACCAAATTGAAATTTCTAAAAAAAAATCGTCGAGGTGCAAAAATTCTCATTTAGATTTACTATTGAAAAAACCTCACGGCTCAAGCCTGAAAATTTGTTCGTGTTTTGCTCTTTCGCATTAGAAATTTCGCTTTTTTCGACTCTGACACTTATTACACCATAAACTAATAACCGCATCGAGAAAAGATCCTCTCCATCCTGTCAGCTGTACAATTTTGAACAAATCAGATTATTTTCGTAGTTTTCTGATCCGTACTTTCTCAGGAATTTCAATCCTGCTGCGGCGGTAACTTCTTTTTAAAAAAGAGAGAAAGTATAAATTTTTCGCTTATTTAAATAAACTAGGGGGCTCCGCCTCCTGCTCACCTACGCACACCAACCCCCTGTGATTGCTACGGAATCCCATTTTGTACAAATTAAAAACCATTACATACAAATATTTTAAGTAATGATTTTGTTCAAGATGAGCAAATTTACTTCAAAGCGGGTATGGCTGGCGACGGTTTCGTCGTAATGATGTTATTCTTCGAAGAAGTGTAAACAGGGGGGGGGGAGTCACGTCATAAAGAAGTCCCCTGCTACCTACCAAACGTTGTAGCACTGATTAAGGGTTGGTTGGATTTAATGGCTCAAGGACCATATTTTTTTACATTTTTAAACATATTATATAGATTTACAAGAGGAGGAGTACTTTTGGGACTTTGTGGATTGTCAGGGGTAGATAATTTACTTAGCTACCGCGATCACACGATTTATCATACATTTATTTCTTCCTCTGGGACCTTCAAAGCCATCGTGTATGAGACCCAAAAGACTACGAAACCTTTAAGCAAGAGTTCCTGTCACGATTTCAAGTAGACCAGGAATTTTTGAGCATGTACAGCAATCCAAATCTCGACATTTGGCAGGTATGTATTACTAATTTGGTCGCAACGTTGAGAACCCATTTTGAAAACTGTAAGCGTATAGCTACTGTTAAACAGTAAAATTGAGATTGATAAAAAAGAATGTCACATACTTGTATGTACAGGTGGTGGACAAAATAATAGGAACACCTGTGAAATAACTGTTTTTATTAGTTGGGAGTTGGGCAACCCTGCGCCTGAATGAAAGCTTGCATCCAACGTGATATTGATAAATACAAATCTTGCACAATGTCCAGGGAAATTTGCACCCATTCCTCGTGCAGATTGGTCTCGAGTTCAGATATTGTTCGTGGAAGTGGAAACCGAGCAAGGACTTTGTTTTCTAAAAAACCGCAAAAAAGCTCAATGATGTTGAGATCAGGGGACTGAGGACACAACGTGAGATGTTCCACTTCATCATCAAGCTCATCAAACAGTGTCTGAACACAGCGAGCCGTGTGAACAGGGGCGTTGTCAGCTTGGAACACAGGTCGTTCTCCAGGAAACAGAGTCTGAAGCATAGGGTGGAAATTATCTGCCAGAATACTGCGATAATGCTCGGCTTTGATCTTCCCCCTCAGCCTCAGGACTACAAGTGACTCCAAGCCACGATAGAGATATCGTGCTCACACCGAAAAAGAGTCACCTCCATATTTAACGGTAGGAACCAAACAGTCAATATGAAATTCTTCTGCCGGTGTTCATCAGACGTACACACGTCCGATGGTCTGAATTAATGTAAATGATTATTCATTAGACCGGATTACATGTTCCCATTGCTGTTGTGTCCGGTTTTGTCACTACTGTCATCGCTTAATATCGCATTACACAGCGACACTAACGGCTTTGGAATAGCCACTTCACCATGAATGTTCGCAGCACGCAGCACCCTTTGAATAGTTTTGGTTGATACAGGGTTCTGGGGAGATGGGAGTTCATCTCGGAGGTTATCTGCGGCAAAGTAGTCGTGCGTTTTCGGCCGACTATCCTTCTCAACACTATCCCCGTCTATCCCTGTTGGTCAACTTCGACTTTGGCCCGCTGTTCTGCTTCGCTTGTGAAATCTTTCCAAGTTTTGTGTAGCTGAAGGGGGGGGGGTGCCCTCAATAAGGCACAAATTAAGAAACTTAATGCAATACAACGAGTGTTTCAGCTCAAAATTTCAGGAGCTTATCGCACCTTCCCCACTGACTCCCTCAATACGCTTTGTGGAATCCCCCACTCCACGTGACCCTGTTGTCGTTTTTTGAAAAGTTCAATTTATCTAAAAGGCGGCTTCCGGACCATCAGCTTGGGCTGTCACCAAATACAGATTTTAATGCCAATTTTCTGGGGTCCCCGATGTCGGTGTTTAGGCTAGACTTCGGGGACACCGTTAAAAACCATGATTACGAGGTGTACACCGACGGTTCCGGTATTAATGGCAATATAAGGGCATCTTAAAAGCATCTTAAAATATGAGCAACCAATTAAAGAATCAAAATTTAAATTAGACGGGGACAACTCTGTCTTTCGGGCTGAGTTGTCCGCCGTTTTCCAAGCAGTCCTCTGGGCAATAGAAAATAGAGTCAGAATTAATATTTATAGTGATAGCCTAAACTCAATCCAGGCCTTGAAATCTTCGAAAAATAAATCTTCGTTTCCTTTTGACATTAAATCTACAGTAGCCCATTACACTAAAAACTTAGGCCTGAGCTGGGTGTGCCCATGTCGGCACAGCCGGAAACGAGCTCGCCGACCATTATGCCAATCTTGTCTCGGTCGATGGTGAGGGACTCTATGGCTACGCTCCTGCTTGTGTTGTTAAACGTAAACTGAAAGAATTTATTGTAAATAAATGGCAGGAGCATCATAAGGACTTGGAAAGGGGCCTTCGTCTTAAAAATGTTTTGACCAAAATAAACTTAAAATCCTTTGTTACCGATCGGCACATAATCTTCTTCTTGACAGGCCATGGCCCGTTTATTGCATATCTTTGTAGATTTGGACTTAGAGATGGTGAACTCTGTCTCTGCGGCGGTGTGGGTGACGCCGACTATTACCTCTTCAGCTGCCCACAAGGGACTTTCACATTACCAGGTCTTCGGACTCAAATGAGCCCGAGTGGCTGTAAGGAACCTTAGAAACCCCCAGAGTCTGTATAGACTGAGACAGTGTGTGCTGGTGGACGCAGAGGTGGCGGCGGACCCCCTCCCCCGCTGCTTAGGGACCCCTTGCTCTCTGATTATGTAATGTAAGGCTTGGGACTATGTCTAGGCCCATTTTAAAGCTTTAAATTTTAGTAAACATTTCAACCGTTTAGATTGTTAAATCTTTTACCTATTTTAACGTTTATTTCTAGTTTATCTTTTGTTCACTTCTCTTTATTGTGGTTGATGTTCTCGTAGTTCTTTTTGGATCACTGTCTGGTGTTTGCCCTCTAATGGTTTATCTTTCGATGTTGGTTTCACTGTTGTGCCGCTGTGCTTGCTGTTGGGCTGTCTCTCGGTTGCAAATGTTGAGAAGCCATGTTTGTTTATTTATTTATATTTATTTACAATCTGTAGCGGGGTTATCTCCATTCGCGCTACGCTTGGGGAGACTGGTGATTCTGTGATATTCTCGTGCCCCTCTGGCTTGGGTTTTATGTAAGGACCTGGAACTATGTTCAGACCTATTTTAACTTTTAAAAGCCTTTCGACCTTTTAAATTCTCTTCGTTGTATCATGTATTTTTTTTCTAACATCGACCGCATGTGTTCCTTTTGTGTGTTCTTGTATGTTCAGTGTTTTTTTTTTTTTTTTACATTCATTTTCTGACCGATGGTATATTCCGGTTTTTATTTTTTAGCAGAAATTTATTCTCAAGTTCTGGCGCTGTGCCGTTGTTCGTGTTTTTATTTTGGCCTGTTGCCACTTGTACACTTAAATATTTGATTTTTAATAAATGTGGCATGCCTCAATGGAGGCCCTACCCCTCGTGTCATAAAAGGTGCTCTAACCCTGAGGCTAGCAAACCCGGGGCGTGTCTTATATTAAAAAAAAAAGTTTTTGTGTAGGCTAGAGATGGCCAAAAAACTCGGAAAAAACGAGCGGTAGCTCACTGACTCGTCTGAGAGCTTCCGTTCTCCAAGAGTCAGTTTCGCATTCGCTCTTTTGCTCAACAGCTCACTGATTCTTCTGAGAGCTTCCGCTCTCGAAGAGTCAGTTCCGCATTCGCTCTTTTGCGCTCATCAGCACTTTTGCTCAATAGCTCTTCTTACGCTTCTGCTCACTTCACTGTTCTCTCAGTTGACTCTTAGTTCGGTTAGTAGAATCATTTTTTTTTAAATCTTGACTCTGCGGTCAATCTTCGAGTTGTTGATATGATCATCGTGATGTTGTTATACCATAACATTGTAGGTATATATATTACACTATTATTTATAGATTAGTGCATAATAATATATCTGTTAAGAATACGTATATACATTTGTTACTTATTTGAAGTTTTAAATTTTAAAATATATATATGTACTATCATAATTGTAATTATTTTTTAATTAATTCAATATACTTTAATTTCTGTAGGTTTCATATATTTTGCTCTTTTGTATGTAATGCATAGTTCTGCTCTTATAGATATACATTGTTTCAGATTTGTTCGCATAGTTTTAGTCTTGTTTATATGTAGTTTCACATCTATATGCAAAGTTTTACATTGATACATATGCCTAGTTTCACATCCGTACTCCCATAGTTTTACTCTTATACGTACGCAAAGAGTTTTGCTCTTATGTAAAACTATACATATGTGTTACTCTTATACATATGCAAAGTTTTGCTTGTATGTAAAATTATACATTTATGTAACTCTTATACATATGGATTACTTTTATGTATATGCAGTCTTGATTTTATATATGTGTATACATAGGCGTAAACAGGGGGGTTGGGAGTTCAACACCCCACCCCCCATTCAGTTGAGAAAAATTTGCACACATATATCTCTACTATTATAAAAGGAAGTATTTGTCTGTTTGATTGTCTGTAATGTGCATATTCGTGACGAATCTATGGCACTTACAGCAGTGGTCCCCAACCCCCGGGCCGCGGACCGGTACCGGTCCGTGGATGAAATGGTACCGGGCCGCCCAAGGAACATTAAATTATTTCCATTTTATTTACTATGGTGTATTTCTCTCGGGTTTGTGCGGTTCTTATCTATGAAATGACCACTCAAATTAGGAGGCAGTAAATCAGAACTTGAAATTTGTTCTGTTACTAGAGCTTCAATTATGATTTCTGAATTCTGTATGTCTCTATTTTCCAATTTTGACAAATGTGACAGCTGTTTTCAAGTTGGCAGACAAAGTAGCTGCATTTAAAGCCAAACTGAAGTTGTGGGGACGGCGCGTGAACAGAGGCATTTTGGACATGTTTCAGACATTAGTGGGTATTTTAGGCGAGACTGAGCCTAAACGTTCATTCTCCCAGTTGGTGCACGATCACCTGTCTTTGCTTTAAAAGAGTTCGAGAGCTAATTCCCAGCCACAAAAGACCCACGAACTAGTAAGGAATGGATCCGCGACCCATTTGTCAATAAATCAGGCGAATCTAGCATGTCTGTGCAAGAAGAAGATCAACTGCTGGAGATTGAAAATGAAGGCGGAATTAAAACTACGTTCGAGACAACAACTTTGCCGGTGTTCTGGATTAAAGTCATGGCGGAATACCCTGAGATTGCCACCACAGTACTATTGCCATTTCCGACAACCTGTCTATGTGAAGCGGGGTTTTCTGCAGTGACAGTAACCAAAACAAAACAACGGAATAAACTGGACCTAAGCAACACACTTCGGGTGTCATTGTCTCCTATTACCCCCCCCCCAGATGAAACCATTTCGTAGCAAAGAAACAAACTCAGGGTTCTCATTGATTTAGCGTTCTAGTGAGTTAAAATGTTAAATCACTTTATATTCATCTTTTGGTGCAACTGTATTTTATTTTGAAGGCATGTTTAAATACAATTAAATTAAAATTATTGAATCTTAACAATCTAAAATATAAACAATCAACGTCCCCCCCCCCTTCAGCGGGATTTGTTAAATTTATCAAACGTTGATCCGGTCCGTGGCGATAAAAAGGTTGGGGAGCACTGACTTACAGTACTGGGATTCGAAACACTGGTATTCCGAATATTTTACAATTTTTGTACGAAGCCCGAATTTTAAAATTCGATCTAGAACATTTTAAAATGAATTTAATGGAATTTAATTGTTATTATTTTCTTTAGAATGGGAACAGCATAAAAGATCACAGATTCTAATTTTTTTTTCTTTCCGTTTCCGCTTAATTTTGCGGAGGAATGATATTTCGGAGGGCAATAAAAAACAAAGTTTTAACTGGAGATAGAGTAAAAATTTCAACGGATTTGAAATCTGCGGAAAATTTCACATCAGATTGATACCTAAAAATATGTTTTTCTTTAAATAAATAATTTTTAAATTGAATATCTTTTATATTTTCGCAAGAGATTGTGACGTCACGCCAACCTTCGCGTCCCACGAAAAGAACTGTCACGGGCAACGCCGTGATGACCACACTGTGGCTAGTGTATATATATAATGAGAGAGCGAGAGAGAGCATTTTTCACAAATTAATCCTTTATTAATAACTAATCAAACAATTCATAACTTATAATGTTTTATTTGTGTAATAAATAAATATTATCAATGGAACATTGGTACATTAGTTCATATACATAACCAGGGGGAGTTGGGGGTTCAACCCCCAATTCAGTTTGTTGAACAAGATAGTCAAATTTGTTAATGACGAGCAATCGGAGCTTTAAGCTTTACGGCTATTTAAACTAGTTTATATTAAATAAAAAGTATTTCTACACTCATAATATAAATAATTACACGCCATATAAGGCCGGTGTTACACTATAAAAGTTCTTTGACAAAGATTTTTTATAAAGTAAGTTTGACAACGAAATATATGATAGTAAAATGGTGAACTTTTATCAAATTTGACCATTGATCTTATTATCTTTGATTTTATCAAAGATATTTAATGTAATTATGTTAGAATTAAGTACTTTCGGGATATGACGTTTTTACTAAAAAATTCCAACAGAAATGTTACTGTGAAAAGTATGAGTTATTTTTCTTCTTGTTGATATTACAACAGTGATATCGCTATTTAAGTTTCTACCAACACGGATGAATGATTTCATGTCTTAATCTCATCATTAATATTATAGTTGCATGTAGTTATCCACAAGTATATAGTTAATGCACTTTTTAAAAATTATGAGCACTTATAGGCGGCAGTCAGAATCAAGAGAATTTTTACCGATGTGCTTCAAACAAATCAAATTTAAACCTAAAAAGTTCAGACAAAATCGAAACGTTTACGAAAAAATCGACGTTTTAATTTCTAATTTAAATGTATTGTAAGTTTAAAAATTCACCGTAAAGTCATCTGGTAAATATTGTATAAATAAAAATATGTCTGAATTTTAAAAATCAAGTGTTAATTAACGAATATTTATTAATATAATCAATTAATTTTTAATAATTAATATATATTAATCATATTAATAGTTTTGTTATATTAATGTAATTAATATAGTAATCACATTACTATATTAATTATATCGATATAGTTAATATATTAATCATATTAATATGTTAATTATACAATTTAATTAATATATTAATTATATCAATATAATTAATATATTAATTATATGAATGTAATTATTATATGAATGTAATTATTATATTAATTATATTAATGTAATTATTATATTAATTATATTAATGTAATTATTATATTAATTATATCAATGTAATCAAGTTTTTGGGAGTCAACCGATGGCGGGCGGTCGTACCAGACAGGGCCAGATGGAGGAGGATCTGCGAGTCAGCCTTGGCCTGTAAAAAGCTGTTGTGCTCCTGAAGAAGAAGAAGAAGAATCAAATATCAATGTAATTAATATATTAATTATATCAATATAATTACTAATTAATACTTGATATTTTTTATTGTTTTAATATAATTAAATTAATTTCCCCCCCCCCTTTTTATACTGGGGTACATTCCATATTTTTCGGGAGGACCTTGGGATGAAGTTCGCCAGACGTAAACTCGCCCCAGAAGTTTGATACAGGACTCATCCGACCAAATTACTGTTTTCCAATGCTCCACACAAACACAGTCCAGGATTTATGATTTAAACACGACGTTTTCCTGTTACAGGCATTAGCATCACTGATGAATAGTTTTTGAATGACAGCTCGGCCGTAAATTTCCTGATAGTTTTGGTACTCACAGGGTTTGTGAGCACGACATTAATTTCAGTAGTAACGTTTGCAGCTGTGGTTTACTTATTTTTAGTCACAATCCTCCTTAATGATCGTCTGTCACGATCACTCAACACACACTTTCGTCCGCGCTGTGATTTAGCGGACGATGTTTTTCCGCTTTTCAAATATGCGATAGATACAGTACCTCTTGAAACACTAAACACTTCGGATACCTTGCTTACGGAAGCACCCACCAGACGAGCTCCAACAATTTGACCACTTTCGAAGAAGGGATGCGACATCTAGAACAAAACATCGATGTTTTAAAACATCGATATTCAAAATTAAAAGATCGATGTTGATAATACATCGACCAAAAAACATCGATGTTTTTAAATATCGTCCTATTTAAACTTGCCCTCCCCCAAATTTCTTAAATCTGGTTTAGTAACCACAAACATTAATGTTCACGGGGAGGGGATTTGATTTGTCCTTTGCCGTGTTTATTAATTTAAAACTAAGATTTTTTTTAGCTGTCTCAAAACAAGTTTTCTGTTATTTTCAAAATGAATATTATAAAAGAAAATAAAATTTACAACAATTTGACATAGGTACTACCAACTATCAGTATAACTAGGTAGGTACATAACAATAATTATTGTTAGTTATTATTAATTATTTATCCTCTTATGGGGGAACACAAAAAATTTATTTTTTATTTACTGTAAATAAAAAATATTGGGGCCTGTAATTATTATATGCTCCAATATTTGTTATTTACAGTTTGTTAACATTCTCCACCTTAAGCCGACTTCTTTTTTCACTAACTATACCACCAGTTAGGGAAATAACTCTTTCTGGAACTTATGTCCCCCATCACTGACAAATACTTAATTGCACGGTTATTTTTCTTAATTTTTGCTATGATACTTTTTTCATTCAAAAATAAAACATCGAGAACGTAAAAACATGGACAATGTTAAAACATCGATGTTAAACAAACATCGGCTCCAAAAAAATCGATGGTAAATACATCGACGTTTTGAAAACATCGACATCGATGTTGCTTCCCCACTTTTCAGACCCTTTACCCTTGGCCACTTTGGTCTAAAAGTATGTTCAATTTACTAATTATAAAAATTATGCTACTTGGTTATTTTAAATTTTTTTATAATAGTACTTTTTTCACTTAAAAATAAAACATCGACAAGTGTAAATATCGATGTTACATATACATCGGCTCCAATACATCGATGTTTTTTCAAAACATCGATGTTTTGAAAACATTAACATCGATGTCGCATCCCTAGTTCGAAGTCTGTAGCTCTGACATGATGCGGTTACAACTTCACAAAACAGTGCCTCGACAATGACTGACCTGCGCAGCGTATTTACGACGGTGTATAGTTGGCGTCAGTAGGCAGAAACACCACCGCCACCTACACATTTCACCAGAATAAACATTTCTTTTCAAGCATGCACTTCACAAGGTGTTTCCATATTTTTGTCCAACCATCGTACATAGTTGCAAATAACACACCTATGTAGAGTTTCACATCTACACCATGTAGATGTGATGAGCAATATGCATTCTTACAAACAATCATAAATTGTTTTACTCCTCTTGGATAGTTTGTTTTTAATTTTGGAACATAATTCTATGACTTATCACTTTGTTTCCCAGAGCCCTTCGTATCTACATTTTCACATCGTTCCACTAAAGTACACATATGCCTATTTTCGCATAACTCAGAAGTACACACCTGAATATTTTCACAAAGAACACAAAAATACACACATACGCATTTTCACATCACAAAACAAAAATGCATAAATACATTTTTCACAAAACACTGAAAAATAAACACGCACGTTTTCCCAGAGAAACAAAAAAAATTTCATAGTTACATACTTACATACCGTATAGATGTGCTGTGCAATACGCATATATAGTACAATACACGCATTCTGGTTTTTCGGAACTGATAATACTTTCTTTTTTCAGTTATTCTATCCATTAACCCTTCTGTTATTCGATCCCGTAACCCTTCTTATCCCTTGCCTTTTGGGATACAATTACAGGAAATTTATTTTGCCTCCCAGTATTAAAATATTGAAGGTCAGAGTCCAGACCTCAAAGAGCTACTCTGTGTGTATTTGGAGTATGTATGGATGTAATTTGAGAATTTCTAAGGAATTGCTCAATACATGACCATTTCGTTGCGAAACCAGAGTGCATATTTTGAAGGATTTTCTTTCATAACCTTTTAGTATTCATGATAATCCAGTTCCTCTGGGTGCTGGAGACATCAGATTCCGAAATCCCATCTCGAAGCGGGCGCTTACGAAAAATTCCCAATTGTAATTAAACAAAACATACAATTCGTTGATAGGTTAACGACAAGGATTGTCGCGACAGACGGAGACACGTAGAAAGAGTTGCGTAATTGCGTCTGGGTTTTGAATAGAAAGAAGAGCGGACGAGAGAAAAAGCGAATCTGATTATCAACGTTTGAAGGCGCTGTGACGCATTGGTAGCGAAAGTGTAATGGTTAGCGGATATAACTATTTCCAGACATTTCCAAACCAATCCTCCCTGTTGGGTCCAATCCAAAGTTTTATTTGGTTTTCAGAAATGCGTACCCACAAATTGAATGGCCCCTTTCGCATACCCTTCCATGAAATGGTGTTGGGATCAGGGGTTCGAACACCTTGGAGGGACCCAATAATTTTATGGAAAGTCCAGGTCCCTAATCGGAGGGCTAAGTGCTGAAACGGCACAGTGAGTAACTAAAATAGTAACTTCAGTAAAACACTGTTCAGTAAATTCCCAAACACCTTCAAAATATTGACTCGAGTACGACCCCTGAAGGGGTGCCGCGAAGAACCAGAAGGGTTTTTTAAAAAGGGTGGAGTGCAACCAGATGGTTTTTTTTTTAGATGAGGGAGGGAGTGCAACCAGAGGGTTTTTTTAGAAGGAGGGTGCAACTGGAGGGTTTATTTTAGAAGAAGGGGGGAGTGCAACCGGAGGGTTTTTTTAGAAGAAGGAGGGAGTGCAACCAGAGGGTTTTTAAGAAGAAAGAGGGAGTGCAACCGGAGGGTTTTTTTAGAAGAAGGGGGAGTGTAACTAGAGGGTTTTTTTTAGAAAAAGGAGGGAGTGTCACCAGAGGTTGTTTTTTAGAAGAAGGAGAAAGTGCAACCAGAGGTTTTTTTTAGAAGAAGGGGGAGTGTAACCAGAGGGTTTTTTTTAGAAAAAAGAGGGAGTGCAACCACAGGTTTTTTTTTTAAATGAAGAAGGGAGTGCAACCAGAGGGTTATTTTAAATGAAGAAGGGAGTGCAACCGGAGGGTTTTTTTTAAATGAAGGAGGGAGTGCAACCGGAGGGTTTTTTAGAAAAAGGATGGAGTGCAACCAGAATGGTTTTTAGAAGAAGGAGGGAGTTTAACTAGAGCGGATTTTTTAGAAGAAGGAGGGAGTGCAACCACAGGTTTTTTTTAAAAGAAGGAAGGACTGCAACCGGAGGGTTTTTTTAGAAGAAGGGAGAGGGTAACCATAGGGTTTTTTTTAGAAAAAGGAGGGAGTGCAACCGGAGGTTTTTTAGAAGAAGAGGGAGTGTAACCAGAGGGGTTTTTTTAGATGAGGGAGGGAGTGCAACCAGAGGGGGTTTTTGAGAAGAAGGAGTGAATGCAACAAGAGGGTTTTTTAGAAGAAGGAGTGCAACCAGAGGGGTTTTTTAGAAGAAGGAGGGAGTGCAACCAGAGGGTTTTTTTAGAAGTAGGAGGAAGTGCAACCGGAGGGTTTTTTAGAAGAAGAGGGAGTGTAACCAGAGGTTTTTTTTAGAAAAAAGAGGGAGTGCAATCAGAGGGGTTTTTAGAAGAAGGAGGGAGTGCTACCGGAGGGTTTTTTTTAGAAGAAGGGGGAGTGTAACCAGAGGGTTCTTTTAAATGAAGGAGGGAGTGCAAACGGAGGGTTTGTTTAGAAAAAGGATGGAGTGCAACCAGAAGGGTTTTTAGAAGAAGGATGGAATGCAACTGGAGGGTTTTTTTTAGAAGAAGGAGGGAGTGCAACCGGAGGTTCTTTAGAAGAAGGGTGTGTGTAACCAGAGGGGTTTTTTGAGAAGAAGGAGTGAGTGCAACAAGAGGTTTTTTTAGAAGAAGGAGTGAGTGCAACCAGAGGGTTTTTTTAGAAGAAGGAGGGAGTGCAATAAGAGGGGTTTTTTTAGAAGAAGGAGGAAGTGCAACCGGAGCGTTTTTAGAAGAAGGATGGAGTGCAACTGGAGGGTTTTTTTTAGAAGAAGAAGGGAGTGCAACCGGAGGTTCTTTAGAAGAAGGGGGAGTGTAACCAGAGGGGGTTTTTGAGAAGAAGGAGTGAGTGCAACAAGAGGTTTTTTTTAGAAGAAGGAGGAAGTGCAACCGGAGGGTTTTTAGAAGAAGATGGAGTGTAACCAGAGGCTTTTTTAGAAAAAGGAGGGAGTGTAACCAGAGGGTTTTTTTTAGAAGAAGGATGGAGTGCAACCAGAAGGGTTTTTAGAAGAAGGAGGGAGTGCAACTGGAGTGTTTTTTTTAGAAGACGGAGGGAGAGAAATAATAACAGTGGCCCATTCGATTAAAATGGCGTGGACGAAAGGATGCGCTCGGATGGTTGCCGATGAAGTCCAAAAAGCGTTTACACCGGAGTCGGTCGAAAAAAGGGACGAAAAGGAGTCAGCATAGGGGAACGTTAAACGTCCTTGCCACTAAAAGGGAGAGAAATGTATATGCAACTCTGGTGTCAACGCGGCTATAAGTCCCCTGTCCTTTCCTGTAAATTATAACTTACCCATAAATAAACTTAATATTAAGTTAATTAATCAGTTTCTGTTTAATTGACCTCTTAATCAATGAATCCTTCAAAACAATACAAAATGGCGACGGCATGCTCCCGAGCACATATGAAGAAGGTACGGGAGAATTGGTACAAGCATTCTCAATAGAATTAAATACCAGGTCAAAGGGATTCGACCGTCGTCGGCCATAATATTTTTATGGCTGAGGGGCCCGATCTCCAAAGCAGGAGGTTGAAATATTACAAATATGCAGATATTATCAATATTAGATTGTTTGATCACAATAACAGTTCTATACTCGGTGGCAGGTTTTCTTGGCAGTGCAGCAAACGAAACAAATAGTTCCCAGCGCCTTGTTCGATATTTGAGTGTAATGAGGCACTGCAACTTAGAAATGTGATTAATTTGTTAACCCCACACTTATATAACGATTTTTTGTCGTAATTAGCGATGAATGTTGAGTATTTTGCCTTTTACCTGCGGAATCCGGGCTTTTAGGTCTGCGATATTTTTATAGTTGGTACCTGATCCCCCAATTACGATGTATAACTATTAGAAATATGTAGATAATATGGGTAACTTCATTCTTTAGGTCGTTTCATAGCTATATCGGGTAACAGGGACCGACAAGTCATGGTCGAATATTTGTACCCTGTTGAGGCCCTGCTTTGAATTACTTTCTGAATTAAAAATATATATAATACTCACTAAAATGTGTACAAAATCAACTTTAGTGTACATTTTAATTTCAAATAGTTTTTCAAAAATGAAGAGATTAATCATGAATTGTAAAAGTAAAAAAAGTTTCGTCTAATTTCAATTGATACTTAAAACCCCCAAACCAACCTACCAACTAAGTTCAAAAACTTTTCAAGGCACAAGGGTGACCATGCTCACAAGACTTACGAAATCAAGTAACAGGCACACGCCCAATGAAAGTTTTACTGACACAGAAGATAGAAATACACCCAGGGCGGAATGAATCTGACAAGAATAGAACCTGCACAGCCTACAACTCAAAGGTTTTTGAACTTGGTAGGTAGATATTTTAATTAAAATCCTTATGGAAAAATACAACGGGCTACGGCGACGGTCCGGGTTCAAACCCGAAAGGAACGATCAGAGGATAACGCCACGGTCATATGACGAGGTCACACCTGAGCTGGCACCCAACTCTAAAAACTTCCACACCAAGCCAACGTGAGGGCATTTGAGGCCACGATGGATTTAACGTGCACCAGCCCCCTTTGTACACGACGGTCTTTGGTTGGATTCGAGACGTAACCCTCTGGTAGCTAATCCGTTACTCTTCCAACCGGGACATAAAAAGTTTCAGAAACATCAAAATGTGTAAGCAATTGCCTAAAACTTATTTGTTAAAAAGTTTCAGAAACATCAAAATGTGTGAGCAATTGCCTAAAACTTATTTGTTAAAAAGTTGCAGAATCATCAAAATGTGTGAGCAATTGCCTAAAACTGTGATTTGTTAAAAAGTTTCAGAAACATCAAAATGTGTGAGCAATTGCCTAAAACTTATTTGTTAAAAAGTTTCAGAAACATCAAAATGTGTGAGCAATTGCCTAAAACTTATTTGTTAAAAAGTTTCATGCAACATGCTGCTGTTTGAGACATGTAGATTGGAGACAAACTTGGTTATAAGAGATTTTAAGATTACTTTGCATGCATTTTTTCTCAATTTTTTAGGGCCCTGGAAGCCCTCAAAGTAGTTGATTAGCAACCGGAGGGTTGAGAGCTCGAAACTTCGTTGGATATTTATGGTTGGATATATTGGTTGGATATTTATGGTGCAAGGGCCATATTTGGCCTGCCGCGCCAAACACTAGACAAACATCATCAAGTAACCAGACATGAGGGATTCATTTTCTAAGAGTGCAGACAGTAAAGGCAGTTACTAGAAAAAGGAATTAATTGTTATAAAACTCTGATATAAAAGAAATTGGAGTCTTATTTGCATTCCTCCAAATTGGCATAGTGATTACATAATATCTTCATTTGTGAAAAATAACAATATACGGATCGATTTGATGAGTTATGATGGGATATTTTAGAGAGAGAGAGAGGAGATATATTTTACAAAAGGACTACATACATTACACATCCACGTACATCCTTCTTTGAGATCCATTAGACACATACGCACCCATTTTCTTTAAAATCCATACACACTCATGTGCGGGCATGCCTTTTTCTTCAAAATCCGTTACATAAACACACATACTCTTTTTTCTAAACTTCATCGCATAAACGAGCATACTCTTTTTCTTTAAAATCCATTACACACACGCCGCATACAATTTTTCTTTAAAATTTATCACACACACGCGCATGAATTTTTCTTTAAAATCCGTTATATATATACACGTGCCTATACCCTTTTTCTTTAAAGTACATAACACACGCGCATACCCTTTTCCCTTAAAATGCATTACGCACGCGTGCAATATAATTTTTCTTTACAATCGCTGGAGAAAATGTAATACAAATGTTTTAGATTACAACATAAAACAACGTCTTTAAAACTTGGGAAACTTTAATTTAATTCCGGAATAAGGCTACTCTTTCCTATTCAAAGTGATGGGTTCCTATATGTTTTTGTCGCACGTTATAAACATTGTTCAAAGTTTCTTTGTTTATTTCATTTTGATGATAGTTTTACAACCATGCTCTGATGAACGAAGAAGGGAAACCTCTTCCAAAAGAGTATAATTTTAAAAATCAATATTTTATGGAACATTAGTTTTTAATTGTTTAATTATTTGAATCCAAGAATTCCTTCTGTGTGGTGATCAACAAGTATCTCAAATAGTATTTTCGCTCTATGATCTGCAATCACCAAATAGTTAATTTGTTTATTAGCTTCTAATTGACGCGATGTTGTATCTTTCAACATTATTATTATTTTTTTTTTGCTTCTTAGAGACTGGCAGCAGTAATTCCTTTTATCGAACTTATAATTCGAAGCACGTAACATGAAAGCAAAATCAAATTATCATCTAATAATTTATTGCATTTATCACGGGATTGCTTCTAAACTCATCACTTTTCCTTTTATCGCAGTTCAGAAATTATTTCCTCTGAAAAGAACTTTTAAATGTAGGCCGTGAGAGATTTGAGCTCTTCCCTTTTTTCAGGTTCAATATATTACTTTCATGTTGTCAGTTGCTTTTAATCATATTGAACACGAGTCTGCTAATTGGTCTTCGCTATTTTTTTAGAAAGGGATTATCTTCAAATTGCTTTAGAGAAGAGAATAACAGGTTTAGCCTCTTAAGACCAGAAATAAAAACAGCAGACAATTTTCGATACGGAAAAGCATTAACAAAATTGCTATTCTTTGTTAGATCACTTCTCTATACTCCAGATAAATGCGCCTTTTTAAAAATAAGTCCATTTGCATTTTCGAGACGGTTAAAACAGATTCAACTGATTGGATTAACGTAAAACCATAAATTTCAAAAACGAGATTTCGAAAATAATTGTATTTTTTGGAGATAATTGAAACTATCTCAGTGTTTCTCTTTTAAGTTTTATTTTGAACTTTATACATATTCGAAAGGCGCTTTAGAATATATATATATATATATATATATATATATATATATATATATATATATATATATATCCTTCTGTCTACTCCACTGGTCTCCCATATCACACACAGATTGGTTCCCTTGGCAAATATTCCAATGCGCGATGACATGTCACTGTGTTGGATTGGAGTTGCGCATTTGACCTTTCTTTGTGAAGGAAATTATTACCACACCATGTTGATCAACCCAACACACCCACACCTATTTTTCTTCTTGAGAGAATTTGCATTTTGACTGACGCGTTTCCTGCTTCAGAACTCCTTTTGACCTCAATGCTGCAGTAAACATGGAATGAATGCTTAAGGAAAAGAGACAACTGCGAGAAAATACGCACCATGAAGACACATGGAACTCATTGTCCGGTGCTCTCTATAGCATACAAAAGCTTCTAAATTTATCTAAGGTGTCGGTAGTAATAAATTCAACAATCAGACAAAGTTGTTTTAATAGGATACAGTACCTTAAAATGACCAAAACATCGATATTTACTGTCTCAAAAAATTGTATACGTTTAAGGAATATGTGTGCACAGTTCCAAGCTGGATTAATAAATATAATACATTTTTCAAAGAGTTAAAATTTGTCCATCCAATATCAGGACTAAAACCGACGTTATACTCTGAAGTCCTTTTTCCATGTCTACGATGTATTTTACCCCTCCAACGAGTTCGAACACTTCCAACGGTTTCGACGAGATATCTCGTCCATCAAGATCTGACCAATTTTGCTTATGACGAGATAACTCGTCATCGAGATATTGCCGTTTTTTTACGATGACGAGATAGAGATCTTATTAATTTTCTAATGACGAGATATATCGTCCATTTTTGTATTTGATATAAAGAATAAAAACGTGTAGTTGTTTTTTATGATATATATCATGACTTTGTGCATCAGATAAAATGTATGTAGGCACCGTAGAACTCCAATTTTCCGAATCAATTGGGACAGGACCCCATTCGGATAATCAAAAATTCGGATAATTGGATTGTTTCCGAAAAAATTGTATGTATTTTAATTAATTACTGTAGGTATGTTGAAAATGGGAGAAAAAAAACTATTTTTAAACAAAGAGAGCTTTTAATTAATTAAATGAAAAGGCAACACTTTTACAGGTTAAGCGTACTTACAAGTGCTATACATAAGTACAGTATGTACGTACCGTACTGTAAATGAAAGTCATTGCTTGCTAAACATCTCGGTCAAAGTAAGCTGTTTGACTGTCTTTATCTGTTTTCGGGCAACCAAGTCGCGCATTGATAATGAGAAGTTGCATGTGGTCACACTCGGACTTAAGCTCCATCCACTTCAACGCAGTTTCAAAGCCGGCAAATACTTCACTAGCAGATGGTCCCGTGTCTGCTTCAACTTCGACAGTAAGGTCATCTTCTTCAACGACACTTTCTTCGCTCAAACTTTCAATAAGTTCATCATCATTTAGAATTTGAAACCCAGAACCATTATTTTGCGAATCGCAATACGTTTCCGTCTTAATTTTTTTTCTGAAATTCTGAAAGCGATTCGGATAATCAGCGATTCGGATAGTCGGAGTTCGAATAATTGGAGTTCTACTGTACTTTAATTGACGTCGCACTGGAACAACACAACGGACTACTGTCGACGGACCGGGATCAAACCCCAAAATCCGAGGACAACACCACTTAATTTTGAACCACGATCAGATGATGAGGTCACATCTGAGCCGGCACCGCGCTCTCCAAACTTTCACACTACGCCAACGTGTGGACATTTGAGGCCATAACAAATTTAACGAACAGCAACCTCCTTTGTACGCGGCGATATTTAGTTGGACTCGAACTTGCAACCCTCCAGTTGCTAATTCGTTGTTCTTCCAACTGTGCTACAGCAGCCTCGGATGCAAGGAATTTAGAAGATTAGCTAATTCTTAAAAAAATTAATAAAGTCAGTTATGATTGTTTGTTTACTGTTCTTCATAGTGTCTGTTAATATTTTTAAAATAAATAGATTATAAAATAAATAACAGCTAAAAATATTTAAAAAGTAAACAATAGTTGTACATGCAAACACACGCGGAAAAGTGGGGTAAATATTTCTATGAAAAAATGTTTAAAATTAATGTTTGTAGAAATAGCAATTTTAAAATATTGAAATATTGTTTTTTAAACTGAATCTTATTATATACTCTATTATATACTAGTCACTGCGTGGCTAGCCCGGCGTTGCCCGTGGTGTTGTTTGGTTTTTATCTGGTATAAAATTTTTTGCAGATTTCAAATCCGTTGAAATTTTTAACCTGACTTTAACGATTCCTATTTTACGAAAAAAGAACTTGACAATCCCAGTCAAAATGTTTTTATTTCTTCGTTCTCCTTTGCTAAATTGAAAATTTTTTTAAATTTTTATTTTAACGCGAAGGGCAGAAAATGCAATCTGTATATATTTTGAAAACGAAGGTTCACGTGACGTCACTATCTAAATGCCAAATTTTACCACGCTGCGCCAGACACAAAACATACAATATGAAGCAAGAGTTATGCATAGACAATGAAAATTTTTACTGAGATGAAAATTATAGAGAGAGAAATACATCCAGGGTGGAAACCTGTAGTGTGTGAGAGCAATCGTACTTTTTATCTGTTTTATGTTCACATGGTCTACTAACATATGAAGTTGGTTTGATCGGACGAAGAGCCAAAGCTTTTCCAGGTACGAGTTTCATACATTGTCACGGGGTTCTGTTTGCTTTGGAATTTAAAGAAGGATATAAGTGGTTATTTGAATTTAAGGAGCTGGTTGGGTGTTCTCATTTGTTCGAAATGCTCTCGCTTTAAAGTAGCATTATAACGATACTGGAAATCGAACTAGGTTACACAAATAATAAAACTAAGCTCCGTGTAATTGGTGTCATTATATGCGAATCTACTAGTCCTTGAGCCTGTAGTGTGGGTGAGAACTCATATTTTATGTGTTTTATGGCCCGTTTACGATTCTCCGTATGTCCGTATGCGTCGAACCAATGATAGAGGAGAATCACGTGATTGACAGATGGGCGGGATTACGCAGACCCTATCTGTAGTTTCGTATGCGTTAAGGCGGAGCCTACGCATACGGACATACGGAGAATCGTAAACGGGCTTTATGTTCACATGCTCTACTAACATATAAAGTTGGTTTGATCACTAGAAGAGACAAAAATCTTCCATGTACGAGCCTCGTATAGTGTCTCAGGGTCCAATTTGCCTTGAAATTTAAAGCGAGAACACTTCAAAGGCATGAGATCATTTTTATCAGATTATCTATTTTTAATAATTGTATGCATCACAGGTTGTATAATTAGCCCCATTTCCTCAAGAAGTGACCTTCCGTGAAGAACCCTTTAAAGTAATCGACACTGACAACTATTTTGATTCCAAGAGTTTAACATGAAGGGTTGGGCGTAATTTAGTGTCCCATAGAAACTGTCTCAATCAATTTCGTCAACCGATTGTTTAACACAGCAATTAACATAGTTTGTCAAGTCGACTGATTGCGATAGTTGGTCGAGCTACTCGATTTATAATCCAAACAAGTTTCGGAAATGTGGGACGACATCTCGACACTCGGATGCTCAAGCCGAAGTGACAGTTATATTTTGATAACAGGCTTAAAGATAAGTTTGGATTATAAGATGTATGTGGGCAGACATCGGGTACATCGATATCCCAATTCTATTTTTGTAGTGAAAGAAAAGGATAAATCGTGATAGATACTTAAACAAATCTTCATATTCATCGAATGGTCTTACCGTTTTGCCATTGGTAGGGCAAACCTAGCCCTATTTTCAATCTTATCGTAATAAAGTAAAAGAGATATGATCCATTGTATATGTACTTCGACTTGTTCCCCTGACGAATTATTTATTCTGTCGGGTTTTCTGATTTCTTAAAAATAACTATAAAACAATTTTAGTTTTAAAATTTTATAATTTTAAAAAGTAATTTTTTAAATTTAAAAGTATTTTTTTTGTATTATTTGTTTGTGTTTATTTTTTGCTAGGGTGGCAGGTTTTCCGTACTTGTATTTGCTCTAGTTTGCAACCTATTAATATTATTTGGAAATTTGACACTGGATTTTAAGTTCTAATATAGTCTGAAGAAGATTCTAGTATGCCTGTACATAATAAATTGCACTCTAAGACAAAAATAAAAGTTGCACTTGGAAGGAGTAGACCGGAAGAAATGAAATTTGGAGGAGTGGTACATCTGCGTCGGAGATGCAAATGATCAAATTTTCAGAATCGCTTGAGCATGCACCACACGCAGGGCAGCTCTCAAACACGCTGCATACCGAGGCATAAAAGGACATCCAGTTGCGCAGCAAATTCATTTCGACAGATGCTGTTGTGTTGGTTACATCATTTCTCATTGAGCTATGCCCCGGAAAAAAGCTCATAAGGTATTTAAGCAACTGAGAGAGTTTGACAGACGCCGAGTAATTGGCCTCCGAGAAGATGGATGGTCTAATCGACGGATTGCGCAATATGTTGGCTGTAGTGATGTTACTGTTGCACGCTGTTAGCAGCGGTGGATACAACAAGGCACATGTCAGCGTTAACAAGTCTCAGGAAGGCCTGGAGAAACAGGACCGAGAGAGAGTCGACGTGTTGTAAGACCTGCGAGTACTAATTTAACAGCCACTGTCGCAGACATCCTGCGGGCATTGGGAACCTCTCTCGATCATCCAATAAGTGATCACACCATTTGGCGACGGCTTCACGACGTGGGACTATACTCACGTAGACCGTTACGACAAATGCCTTTAATAGCATTGCATCGCCGTCAAAGACTGGAATGGTGTCGTGTCAGATGGACATGGGGCGTTGAATGGCATCGAGTGGTCTTCACAGACGAATTCCACTTATAGCTGGTTGGAGACGACAATCGAATCCATGCGTGGAGGCAATGTGGTCAGCGCCAAGATTCACGGTTTGTTGTGCAGCGTCTTACGTCCAGAAGACCTGGTGTTGTGGTGTAGGGTGCAATTGCGTATGATGCCAAATCACCTTTGGTATTCGTTACGGGTTCGTTGACAGGCCAGAGTTACTTACAAGAAATGTTACAGCCAGTTACACTTCCATTCCTTAACTCTCAGGTTCACCCGCTTTTTCAACAATGCTTGACCCCATATTGCTTCCGTCTCTAGAGCTTGTCTACGACACAACGATATATCACCATGGCCGGCATACTCACCGGACCTATCCCCGATCGAGAATATATGGAATGCCATTGGACGAGTCACCACTCCACCCATACCGTCTTATCTGCTGGAACTACGAGACAGGGTTCAAGCAGCATGGGATGTTCTGTCGCAGGACTTATAAAGAGCCTGCAAGACTCACTGCCAAGGGGCTTGGCATGCTGCATTAAGAATAATGACGGTCATACGCCGTACTGGATGATACCACTTTTTTGAATTTTTCTTAATAAAGTTTGCATATTTCAGTCTCAAATTTTAATAATTTACTCATTCATAAGCATTTTACTAACCTTGTAAATTTCATTGCATTCTGAAAATTTCTTCTTGGTACAACTTTTTCTCTCTTAGAGTGTATTAACAAGACAGAAGAAACTTTATCACTTCTTTTATAAGAGAAGACGCCCAAGAAAGTTATTAAAAAATAAACTGTGAAAAGCGCAAAAATTAGGTATTTAACTGAGAATTTATTAATCAGAAAAATACTTATGAAGTATAAATAATTTTTTTAAGTTTGTATGTGGGCATAAAATAATCAAAAACATTCAAACCTTAAAACTATACAAAAATTTTGTTATGATTAAATTCGGTAACAAGCGAATATTTTCAATTCTGAAGGATTATCCCCTCTGAACCAAACACAATATAAAACAATAAAGACACTTTTTATATAAAATGACAGCAAAAACACTATAGGGAACAAAGCATACGGAAAGCGTTACGTCGTGTTATAAAGAAGCATTTACTTCATTTATGTCGAATGGATGTGAGCTCTGATTTTCAGCAAGGGTTGGTCTTGTCATTTGAGCAATGTTTGGGAACACTGCATCTTCACTAAATACCCCCAAAACGACAATAAGTAACATGATGAAGAGATATAAGTAGAACGATGCAACAATAGACAAATATTTTGGAGGCCTACGCGAATTGACGCTTTTTGACTGAAAGACTTTGATAGGAACTGTTATAAAATCCAGCTCGTTCTCTGTCTTTTTTCCATTGTGCTCAGTAAAACAATAAATGTACATCAGAGTTGTAAGTGAAAAGTACGGGTTATATATATATATACTAGCAAAATACCCGACCTTACTCGGTTTGAATAAGTTTACTCTAGATCGAAGAGATGATGAAAATATATAATGACTTACGTTTTTTGTAGAATGAAATAATATTTTAAAACCTTTCGCCATCTTTAAAATTTCTACAACTTACTTTGGACACAAATCCTACACATGCATATCTATTCATCTAATACATTTCACATACATCGCACTCTTGCTGTATGACAATGCTACAAAATGACGAAAGCTGGTAAAATTTTCTACTACAAAAGACGATTTTGAGGGAGATTTGGAATTCCATTTCTTAAGTTCTTTTTATGTTCAACTCAATTAATAAACACGACGATTTACGGCGAGTAGTCTCGAACTCATAGTCAACAAAAGAATATTTTTTTTACTTGTGGCACTCTTGTACCCGGCATGCGACAACAGGGCATTGTGGAACTTCGAAATTTTCCATAACAACGAATATTTTAATGTTTGAAAAGTTCTAGTTCGGATTTTTTAAACATTATTATTATTTCCATAACAACATTATTCTTTCAATAATGGCATATTTACACTTACAATTTGCTTTATTCTAACTTACCTGCTACTTTTAGTCGAATACTTTGTGGTGGTGATGCGTGTGATGAAAAATAAACACAATTGATTAAAATAATAAATATTTGAAAAGAAAACTGCGAAATGAAACAAAATAAAAAAAATGTCGGGTAAAAGTTGTTCTAAAGACATAATTTGTGATTCCTTTTTATCTCTTGATCTTGCAGTTGCCACAACTTACAACTAAAAAGTGTATAAAATTTAGAAAAACGAAATTAATTCAGAGGGACAGAAACACGAGTTTCCGTTTTATTCCCATTCGTTGAAAAATATCGTCTGTCTCAAATATTCCGAAATCGTTTTCATTGCGCAAAGAACAAAAATAAGACTCGAAATAAATGAAGTATCAGAGCTGAAATTCCATTAAAAAATATAATTTTTTGAAGAATAATTACTTTTTTAGCAGTACTGGTAAAGCAATTGAAGTAATCGTAATATTCAATAGACATTCCAATTTCTCGGTGTAATATATTTTCATTGAAATTTGCATACAGTGAGTACTTATCTTCAGTTAGTGACTGAACTAGGTTGCGAAAGTCTGTCTTTCTGTTCTATGTTCGATTTTGTGTTTATGTCTTTGTACAGGCCTCACATAAATTTTATTCCAGATATTTTTTTGCAATTTGTTTTATTTTATACATTATCTATTAGTGTAGTGAATGCAATATTAAACATTTCTTTATCGTTATATTTAGATAAGTTTCATGCTAAAACACCTGAGTAAGTATACTTAAATCAACCATAAATTGGTAGTTTTGGAAACAATAATGTTTTTTGAGTATTACGATAACTTGGATTGCTTTTCCAGTACTACTGAAAAAGCAATTATTTTTCAACAAATTATTATTTTTTATTTAATTTCAGCTCTGATACTTCATTAATTTCGAGTCTGAGTTTTGTTCTTTGCGTAATGTGACAATGACTGACAAATCGAAACAATTTCCGAATATTTGGGACAGATGATATTTTTCAACGAACGGGAATGAAACGGAAACTCGTGTTGGCTGATCATGTGCAGTAATATTTTCTGTTTCTTTTGATCTAAATTAATTTTGCATTTCTAAATTTTGTGCACTTTTTAGTTGTAAGTTGTGGCAACTGCGAGATCAAGAGATAAAAAGTTATCACAAAATTATATCTTTAGAACAACTTTTTCCCGACCTCTTTTATTTTGTTTTATTTCGCTGTTTTCTGTTTTAAATATTTATGTTGTTGTTTCTTATGTGTGTGCCTACACTGGCAGACCAGAGGAGTGCCAGGCCCGTCGAAGACGGCAAGAGGCGAGGGGGGTGCGCCTTCCATGTTATTGAGCCCCATTGGGAGGAAGTCCGACTTTGCTCGACATACATGACACATCTGTTTTACAGGAAGGTCCCTTTCATACATCCATTCACTCACACATATCGTAATTTAGATCCCAATCAGAGGCCGATAACCCCCTGATCAGGTACCCCCAGAGGTATTGATTTGGTATGGGAACATGGGGGACATTGTGACCACGACCTATTTAACGTGCCCCTGTCACCATTAGTGAACACGACGGTCTTCAGCCAGGTCGAAGCGCCGATCTCGCAATCATCAGAATTGGAGGCTCCGCCGAGGACAGAACCCACAACCCTTCTGTTGCGAGCCCGACGCTCTACTGACTGAGCTACCGCGGTTCATTTAAATATTTATTATTTTAATAAATGTATTTTCCTTCACATCACACACAACACCACCACAAAGTATTCGACTTAAAGTAGCAGATGAGTCAGAATTAAGCAAATTTTAAGTGTAATTATGTTATTATTGAAAGAATAATGCCGTTATTGAAAGAATAAAGCGAAATTCGACAATAGCGCATGTCTGATGTAAGAGTACCACAAGTAAAAAATTATTGTTTTGTTGACTATGAGTGCGAGAGCACTCGCCATAAATTCGTCATATTTATTAATTTAGTTGAACATGAAAAGAACTAAAGAAAGGGAATTCCAAATATCCCTCAAAATCGTCTTTTGTAGTAGTAACCTTGTGTCACATTTCGTCATTTTGTGGTTTTGTCATACAACAAGGATGCAATGTGCGTGAAGGATGCAATGAACTCGTCTTTTAATTGACTTTTGATGTGGCTCCAGATGTCTTTAACTCTTTTAACAGTTGTTCTCGCCGAAAGACTGACAGATCGAAACAAGTCCATTTTCCCTTGCCACATTTCTACGGAAGCCACAAGCAAATATGATTTAATTAATTCACTATCGGTAAATGGTATCCCTTTCGAGCTAATAAATGAGCTATTCGTAAGCTGACTTTAGTTACTGCTTCATTAGCATTAATTTGTTTTTACGAATAAATTGAGTGTATTGACTCTTGATGTATGTAGTATTTAATTGACTCTTGATGTGGCTCTAGGTGTCTTCAACTCTTCTAACAGCTGTTCTCGCCGAAAGACTAACAGATAGAAACAAATTCATTTTCTCTGAGCACATTTCTACGGCTGCCACAAGCAAATATGATTTAATTAATTCACTATCGGCAATTGGTATCCCTTTCGAGCTAATAAGTGAGCTATTCGTAAGCTGACTTTAGTTACTGCTTCATTATCAATTATTTGTTTTTACGAATAAATTGCGAATATATTGATAACGCATTCCGTTTTAAACTTTTCAATTAAAGCGATCGTTAATCTTCTGTGAGTTTTGAATATTGCGTCGCGTGCATAATTTGGTAATGATGACGTATATTGTACTCTTTTCGCATAGCTTTTATGTCATTACATAATAAATATAATACTTTGTCACTTAATTCGATGACAAAATAATTCACACTCCATTCTGTTTTAAAGCTACGACATTCGAAGTCCACTTTTCACTTCATATCTGGTCTTGAGAGTGGCATGGCAAAGGTGGGTAGTAAGTAAAAAATAAATAAATAAATAAAAAGAACAAAATATCGTAGAGCAGCACCATGTGCGCCGATAAAGCGAAACTGAAAGAACTGGCAACAATTCTTTTACGGCAACGCCAAACGATAGAATGCGAATATGTGACGCCAGTAGTGCCACGTGTGGTCATTATTCACAACGCGTAATTTGATCAATTTAAATTTTTTAATATAAAAAAACAATATTAACCTTCGGGCCGGAATAAAAACAATTAGCGCGCAGTAAGTCATTTTTGATTCTAGGTGGACGAAATTCAATTTTCTTAGTGTCGCAGATTGTCAAAAAGACATCATATCTTAAAAGTAGTACATCCCCTTAGCAAGACCACGGTTTTATTTTTCTAGATAATTCCTCCTAACAGGATGTACAGGGGTCCAAAGTAGGGATGCGACATCGATGTCGATGTTTTCAAAACATCGATGTTTTATAAAAAACATCAATGTATTTAAGATCGATGTATTGGAGCCGATGTTTTTGTAACATCGATGTTTATACTTGTAGATGTTTAATTTTTAATAAAAAAAAGTACCGTTATAAAAATTTTAAAAATAACCAAGTAGCATAATTTTTATAATCAGCAAATTGAACATACTTTTAGACCAAAGTGGCCAAGGGTGAAGGGTCTGAAAAGTAGAGATGCGACATCGATGTCGGTGTTTTCAAAACATTGATATTTTATTAAAAACATCGATGTATTGGAGCCAATGTCGCATCGCTAGTTGCTAAACCAGTTTTAAGAAATGGGGAAAAAAGTTTAAACACACTGAATTTTAAAAATATCGATGGTTTGGGGGCGATGTATTATCAACATCGATGTTTTAATTTTGAACATCGATGTTTCAAAACATCAATGTTTTGCTGTCGATGTCGCATTACTAGTCCAAAGTCGAACTTTCTGCATTGGCTGCAAAACCAATGTGGCGAATTTGTATTAGTACTTTGAGGAAAACTGTTAAAGTATAGCTCCTATATTTCCTTTAGCGCTATTGAGTAGATACTATCATTAACTTCTGTTCATCGAGGTTCATTACTTGCTTTTAGTTTCTTGGGCACTTTCATTAATTTGCAAGATCCTTTTGAATTTATAGCTAATTAGCGTCTTACGCAACTGCTGATTTCAAATTTCAACTAGACTTTTAACACATTATATCACCGTATATCACCAAAACATATATGCATTTTAGCCTGACTCATTTGACGTGCGCAGTACAAAAAATCCTTGCGGGGAAGTCTGCGGAACTGATAGTGCTTAAATTTCAGAATGACTATGAAAATTTTTCGTCAGTCCATTTTTGACATTTCGGTGATAAATTCGAAGAAAATGAAAATAGATTCTATTTTAACTTATATTTCTCAAGAAATGGTTGAATATTTGTTACCAAATACTGTTTTAAATACTCTTAAAGCGAAGATTTTCGAATTACCCACCAAAGAATTGAGCAAAAGAACACAAAGAACTATTCCTCAGAAGTAATTCTTCTTGATTTCAAGGAAATCTTACCTTTTCTCACACTGTGATCCAAGATCTACCAAGTAATTTACAAGGAAGTTTGAAAAATAGGCCTAGAAGGCTTCAAAAAGATTTTTAAGCCTGTAGTTCCCAGGTATAGAAAACGAAACTCGTAACCTTATAAAGACAACTAGTCGAAAGAATTGTCAATGACCACTTAAATAAAATTCAAAAGTCAAGTGTACGATATTCTACATTAAATCGTCAGAGAGCGCTTTGCTGCTTTTCTGGAAGCGGTACAATTATGAAAACGATCCGTGTCTTAGTAAAACGTCAGTAAAATTATCTGAAAATCATGTTCTTGGGCTAATAATTGATATTAATCTTTCTATACACCAATGTAAAATTACATAAACAACGAAAAGAACATTAACTCTAATTTGTATACTCCGTATAACACAAAAATTAGCTAAACGGTTGTTACTCTTCTGGGATGATTATTACGGAAACTTCAGCTGTACCCCAACTCACAACTAGTCATTTATCAACTGCTATGTTAAACGCGGTTACGTACAATTTATGAACAATACTTCATTCTGATTTTGTCCAAAGATAATATCAGAAATACAATTTATAATGAGAAGTTGTAATGGCGCTGAACAAAAAAATTTCCAGTAATTTTTTCAGAAAAATATCCTTATAAACAAAGTTTGTTTAGTATTTTTTTGGTACCTTTGCTTGTACAAATGAGGTAAAAACATTATTTGTCAAAATCACAACTAGACCTTGTATCATCAAATTTTTTTTGTCAAAAAATTAGTAGATTTAATCTTAAGGGAAGTTTATAATGTGCAAGGTACTTTAAAGCTGACTTTATTGTTTTGATAGATGTGATCAAACATCAAACAGGGAATACTAACGATAGAAACACGTCTGGTGGATTTTGTTAGAAATGCTGATAAATCTGCTTAAATAACTGATATTATTGTTATCAAGCTCTACCAAGTCATATAACAATGTTTAAATTCCGAATTCCAGATAAACTGATAAGTTTTCTGAGCACTAAGCAAGTGCAAGATGTATATACCTCTGAAAGTATCCTCGGTTCCTCAGTTACCGTAGTCAATACATAAAATACTGGCCCATAGAGATACAACATTATTTCACTTCTTGTATTCTTCCCATTGGAAATTGGTCCGCCTCTTAAAAGCTCGAGAAGGAATAAACACAATAGGCGATAACACAAATATTTTCTATTAAAATGTTAAGAACTGATATGAATAGATTACTCACTACTTCAGATGCACTAATTGTAAGTTTACGAGCAAATTCTAAAACTAAACGCAGCCAAATGTTTCGAAAAAAGATGAAATTTTTAAAGAACTTTCCCAGTGGAGATTCCAAGTACATAATTTACTATTATAAAAGGAAAAGTTTGTCCGCCTGTTTGTTTGTTTCTCGCCCGCGAAGTCCTGACGAACCTACGGCACTTACAGTAATGGGATTTGGCACACAGGTAGTGCGAATGTTTTGCAATTTTAGGGTCGAGGCGAATTTTAAAATTCAATCTAGAACATTTCTAAATGAATTGAATAGTTTTTTCATCATTCTTCATTCTACCGTGGTAATTTCGAGGAATGAAGAAACTTCAAAATCTAGACTCTTTGCTCTCACGTATCACCTTGACGTCAGCCTTTGGAATCATGCCAAATTTTTTCGTCTCCGGGGAGAGAACACATTCGAATGACCTTCGTTTGTTTCGATATTCATTCATTTTGATTTCCTGCGAAACGGATTCCAGTAAAGCAAAATATTACTAAAGGTATCACTGGCGTTCTTCAGTGCTTTTTTATATCTCAGCGATCGTTAAAGGTAGAATAAAAATTTTAACGGATTTGAAATTTGGGGAAAATTTTACAACAGATAAATATTTTATTCGTTTGATTTTCGTTTAATCTTTCATATTTTCGCAAGAGATTGTGACGTCACGTCAACTTTCCCTTTCCAAAAATAAACAAATTGTATTTTCTGCCCTTCGCATTAAAATAAAAATAAAAACAGATTTTCATTTTAGCGAAGGAGAGCAAAGAAATAAAAACATTTTGACTGGGATTGTCAAGATCTTTTTTTCGTTCAATCGGAATCGTTAAAGACATTAAAAATTTCAACGGATTTGAAATCTGAGGGAAACTTTTCACCAGATAAAAACCAAACATCACGGCGTTGCCCGTGGTGTTGATTTGCGAAGTGGTTGCCCGTGGTGTTGGTTTGCGAAGGGGTTGCCTGTGGTGGACTGGTATCACGGGCAACGCCGGGCTATCCACGCAGTGGCTAGTTTTGTAATATTTGTCAAATATTTTCTCCTTTAGTTTTTGAATTATTCTTTATTTTTAAATGGAACTGTTATGGGTATATCTGACCATTATTCAGGTATATATTAATTTAAAATTGCAAAATATACGGTTAGTAATTGATCGAAGTATATTTAATATATGGAGCAAAGTAGACAAATTTCTTTAAATTTAGCATATTTCTGTATCCAAATAGTAACTAAAAACCTTAAATATACACCAAATCAGTATTTCATCACTCACAGCCTCTTATAACCACCCAAAACCAGTGTATTTTGCTGCAATAATTTTGTCCACCTAGATTGCGAAAATGACACACTGTGCGGCGGGCCGGATTTGGTCCACGGGCCGTAGTTTGCCGACCCCTTATCTAGGGTATCATTTCCAACGCAGTATATCTAACTCTCTTTACCACACTTTACGGCGTGTGCAGAACAGGACTGGTTTCCTAAAAATGATGAAAAATTGTCGGGCTGGCCACTTTAGGGAATCGGATCTAAATCGTTTAGAGCACCACTGGGATTAATTAGAGCGACTGGTACGAAATCGTATGTACGGAGCATCTCTTTTTCTCTTCTATCTCAGGCAGAAGTTTTATAGAACAAGTTTCATACATTACTGTCGAAATCTTCCTTAAATTCTTTGAAATGTTAAAGGTAGCATGAAAGCATAGAGTGGAACTCTTAACTACTAATTACACTGTAAAATAATTTTAAAAACATAGTTGAAGTCCGAATAGGTTAGGTAATATAGTGTTTTGAATGGCTTTGTTATAAATAAAACTCACTGAAGTGCTTTCACAAATTCATTAAGATGCTATCATTTTCAATGTTTGTCAAAACATCAAAATTTGGGGCACCTATTTTTGTTACAGTTCAATTTTCTACCTGTTTTTATCGACAAAATAATTCATAGTGTTTTAAATGGCTTTGTTAACAATAAAACTCACTGAAGTGCTTTCACAAATTCATTAAGATGCTATCATTTTCAATGTTTGTCAAAATATCAAAATTTTGGGCGCCAATTTTTGTTACAATTAAATTTTTTACCTTTTTTTTATCGACAAAATAATTTATATTTTCCATATTTCTGTATTGATTTTTAGTGTTCGTTTAAAAATCCAGTTAACACGATCTCCGAATATGATATACAGTAAGAAACATAATTGGAAAATAAATTGAGTGGCAATCGTAAAGGCACTCTTCCACAGAATGTTTTACTCTCCCTTTTCTTAAAAACTAAAATAAGAAATATAGCGTGCCAATATATTAGTCAACAACCTATCAATCAACAGTTATTTTTTCAGTCACGAACTACCACTATCATGTTTTACTGCTTAATAAAACTTCAATTATTAGATGTATTAATGAAGTCCAACTTCCTCGTCTTTTTTCAATTAATGGTTGAGGAGATGATTCCAACCGTCTGAAACAAGTCTTAAGATTTATGACTTCTACCGTGTAGCAATAAATGAATAATACATCGGAAATTGTTGGTACCTTGTATTTAACATCCCTTTACACACTTTAGATGGATTTCCCATCGGCATGATTCTAATCTGAGTTATGGGGTCGTGAGTGTATTTTATGTTACTCAAAAGACCGCCTATCTTTTCTATGAACTTTCCTCGCAAGTCTCGCATCCGTGGGATGCAGGACAACGTTGCTTAAGTGTATGTGCGTGTTGAAAATACCAAGAAAGAAACAACTACTCGATTGCTGAGTAGTGAAAGCGGACTGTTAATTACCTTTCTACAATCATTGGTAAAAGAAAGTGTACAAACACTTTGTTTTCTCGTTAGAGTTTGTTGTGTTCAATCTACTCTATGTAGGAATCTTCCAGACAGTATTCAAAAGAAAAATACTTTTTCGACTGGCTGTGATATTTTCCTAAAAAGGAACAGGATAATGCCATTCTGGTAGTTGAAACGAAAATTGGGTATACTTTCAATTCTAAGTGTTCCGAAATACCGAGAAAGAAACAACTGCACGATTGCTGAGTAGTGAAAGCGGACTGTTAATTACCTTTCTACAATCATTGGTAAAATAAATTGCACAAACACTTGGTTTTCTCGTTAGAGTTTGTTAGGTTCAACCTACTCTACGTAGGAATCTTCCAGATAGTATTCGAAAGAAAAATACTTTTTCGACTGGTTGTGATATTTTCGTAAAAAGGAGCAGGGTAATGCCATTCTGGTAGTTGAAACGAAAATTGGGTATACTTTCAATTATAAGTGTTCCGAAATACCGAGAAAGAAACAACTGCTCGATTGCTGAGTAGTAAAAGCGGACTGTTAATTACCTTCCTACAATCATTGGTAAAAGAAAGTGTACAAACACTTTGTTTTCTCGTTAGAGTTTGTTGTGTTCAATCTATATAAACAAGAATGGAGTGTTTGTTTGTACATTCAATATTTTCGACTCATTTCAAGTTTTCTATCCGTTTTGGACCCTTCTGATGACGAATCCGCCTTTTTCTCGTTTGGTGTCTGTCTGTCTGTCTGTCTGTCTGTCTGTATGTTGTGCCCTATACACGTCCACGCGGTTTAAGATATTTTCATGGAAATTTGCATACAGTGAGTACTTATCTTCATTTAGTGAGTGGAATTGGTTGCGAAAGTCTGTCTGTCCGTCTTTCTGTTCTATGCTCGATTTTGTGTTTATGTGTTTGTGTAGGCATCACATGAATTCTATTCCAGATATTTGATTGCAGTATATTTTATTTTATACATTATCTACTAATGTAGTGAATGCAATATTAACAATTTCTTTATTGTTATATTTAGATGAGTTTCAAGCTAAAACATCTGAGTAAGTATACTTAAATAAACCATAATTTGGTAGGTTTGGAAAAATTGGAATGTCTATTGAATATTACGATTACTTCGATTGCTTTACCAGTACTGCTGAAAAAGTAATTATTTTTCAAAAAATAATTTTTTAAATGGAATTTCAGCTCTGATACTTTATTTATTTCGAGTCTTATTTTTGTTCTTTGTGCAATGCAAACGATTTCCGAATATTTGGGGCAGACGATATTTTTCAACGAAACGAGAATGAACAAGATCGCCAGAGTAGTGATATTTTCTGTTTCTTTCGCCCTGAATTAATTTCACATTTCTAAATTTTGTGCAATTTTAGTTGTAAGTTGTGGCAACTGTGCGAGATCAAGAGATAAAAATGAATCACAAATTAATATCTTTAGGACAATTTTTTCTGACATCTTTTATTTTGTTTTCTTCGCTGTTTTCTGTTTTAACTATTTATTATTTTAATAAATGTGTTTTCCTTCTCATCACACGCAACAGCACCACAAAGTATTCGACTTAAAAATAGCATGCAAGTCAGAATAAATTTTCAGCAAATTTTAAGTGTAGTTATGCCATTATTGAAAGAATAATGCCGTTATTTAAAGAATAATGCCGTTATTGAAAGAATAATAATGTTTAAAAATCCGAACTAGAACTTTTTCCAACATTAAAAAATTCGTTGTAATAATCACAGGAGAAGATTGCAAAATTTTACAATGTCGCGTACCGAAGGCAAGAGTGCCACAAGTAAAAAAAATATTATTTTGTTGACTATGAGTGCGAGAGCACTCGCCGTAAATCGTAATTTTAATTTTTTGAGTTGAACATGAAAAGAACTTAAGAAAGGGAATTCAAAATCTCCCTCAAAATCGTCTTTTATAGTAGTAACCTTAGTATCACCTTTCGTCATTTTGTAGCTTTGTCATACAGCAATTGTGCGATGTATGTGAAATGTATTACATGAATGGATATGCGTGTGTAGGATTTGTGTCCAAAGTAAGTTGTAGAAAATATAAAGATGGCGAAAGGTATTAAAATAAATTTTTATTCTACAAAAAACGTAAATCATTATATATTTTGATTATCTCTTCAATCTAGAGTAAACCAATTCAAACCGAGTAAGGTCGGGTATTTTGCTAGTCTACTCTAAGTAGGAATCTTCCAGATAGTATTCGAAAGAAAAAGACTTTTTCGACTGGCTGTGATATTTTCCTAAAAAGGAACAGGGTAATGCCATTCTGGTAGTTGAAACGTAAATTGTATATACTTTCAATTATAAGTGTTCCGAAGGTCTTACGTGGTGTGGAAGTATGAAGAGTAGGGTTCCAGGTATTGACCTCGTCATTTGACTGTTTCAAAACTACGTCCTACTACACAGTTCCGCAATGCCTCTTTTTTCCCTTTTTCGTTACTAGACGTTGACTTGTGTTTGGCGTAGTTTGAACAAATACGGTCCTTGAGCCATAAAACGCCAAAGCAACCAACTAACTTACGTGTTTGAACAAATACTAAATCAAATTAAAATACTTATGAAGGACAGGTGTGTGCTTAAACCATTAAGACCAATCCACTGTATGTATTTTAAATGTTTTACAAATGCTCTCAAGTCGAGTCGTATAGATCGAATCTGTTTTGGAGCTTTAAACACATGAAATATAAATCCTTTAACCATGAAAAAGAACTTCTATTTAACGAAGCTAATTTCGCTTTGCTGATATTTTCACTGCCGCTCCATTTGATTTTTGTTCGGAATTTTATAAAATCTTTTTTAGCTCTTTTTAGATCAGCTCAGAATTCTCGTATTTCTGTTTAACTCAATTGATTTGATGGATGAGAATCGGAAAGCGTTTTCTGCGGTCAGGTGAACTTCTCTACAAGACTGTCTGACGAACAGAAAAATTCTGACTTGAAGTGTAGAACGAAAGCTCTATAGCCCCACATGCTTTCATCCTTTTTACAGCCCATTTCTAACATTAATTTTAAGCTCAATTCCAAGTACTAGACTTTAAATTATCTCTCGTTAAAACCCGATTCAAGTAGTAACAATAATTATGAACACCCAAACATTTCTTACTGAGAGAAATAAACGAATGTTTACTTTGTAGACCGACACTAAAATTCTTGATGTCAGCAGAAGTTACAGAAGAGTTTCTGAAGAATAGAAAATTTCTAGCTTGAAGTATAGAACGAAAAAAATCTATAACTCATAATTTCCCCGTTCTTTTGCATTTATTTTAAGCTCAATTCCGAATACTAGAATTTACATTATCTCTCTCCTACTAACAATAATTATAGACTCATGCACTTTCAAATATTTTTTGTATAGAGAATTAAATGAAGGTTTACTTTGTAGGCTGATGTTGCTAAAACTATTAGAAGTTTGTACAAGTTATATAGAAGAGTATCTGAAGAGATAATAGAAAAATTCTGACTTGAAAAAAAAAGTATATAGAACGAAAAATCTATAGTTCTTATAGTTTTACCGTTTTTTACACCCTATTTCTAACATTTATTTTATGCTCAATTTCAAGTACTGGACTTAAGATTATCTCTAGTTAAAACTTGATCCAAGTAACATTAATTATGAACACAATTTCGAAATATTTCTTATTGTAGGTACTTCATTAGCGCCGAACTGGAGCAACATAACGGGCTATTGACGACGGTCCGGGATCAATCCCGAAGGGAAAGATCCGATATCTTATGAGAGAATTAAATGAATGTTTACTTTGTACTCCGACACTAAAATGAACAGAAGTTTGTAGAAGTTTTGAAAAATTTGTGATGTAGATAGGAATTTATTTTTTTTCCAACTTTATATAAAAGTAGTATCTACAAAACGAACAAAAGACAGCCTATCATAGTTAACTCGGTACCAATAACAATAATTATACAGACACTTAGAAATATTTCTTAGGAGAGAATTAAATGAAAGTTTACTTTGTAGTCAGATACCAAAATAACAAGACGTAGACCTAGAATTAGAAGATTTCTAAAATAATAATTTAAAATGTCGAAACCAAATTGTGTTGAGCTGAAATGAAAGAAGATAATGTGTGGTTTTTTCAGGTTTTCTAAAGCTTAATTTATAGACACGGACTATCAATAATACAAGAAACCTCCATTGTCATTTAATTGAAAGGGAGAACATTTTTTTAATTATTCGACTGATTAATAAAAAACTACACAAATTTGAAAACTCCGCATGCGTGTGCGGGTAGATATTGCTTCTTGTGATGATAGCTTAAAAAGACATTTTCTCCTAATAATCCACTACCGAATGAACTGAAGAATTATCATTGAATAATGAGATTGAAATTTCGTTTACAGTCATATGATCTGGTTTTAATGGGTGTTTGTGCGTTATAACCCAGAAAAAAGCATGATAGACTTCTTAGATAGATTGTGAAGGGGTTCATATTGCTTGTGACGATAGCTTAAAAAGACACTTTCTCTTAATATTCCACTACCTAATAGAGTGGGAAGAAAAAAGGGTTTTTTTGCTGTCACATTCTAATAGTGTGGAAAAGCTGGTTCATGAAGTAAAACTAATGTATAAAAAATTTCATCCCGATTTATTGATGTCTTTTGCCTCCCCAAGGGATTCAAACCCTCGAAAAAGATCATAATTCGGGCATTTTTTTAATAAAAATTTAAATGTTTACAATTACGTTCTAATAGTGCGCAAAAGTAAGCTAATACATTCAATATTGACGGTAAAAAAATTGTTTAGATCAGTACATATCTTCTGCCTCCCAACGGGGGCCAAATAGCAGAAGAAACTGAAAAAATGACATTTTTGCAAAATACCGACATGCAATTACGGTAAAAACTGGGGATAAGTTTTTTCTGCTAATTGACTCCCGTTGTGAAGGTAGAAGATATGTACTGATCTAAACAATTTTTGTACCGTTTATATTGAATGTATTAGCTTACTATTGTGCACTATTAGAACGTAATTGTAAACATTTTTATTTTTTATAAAAATGCCCGAATTTTGATCTTTTCGGAGGGTTTGAACCCCTTGAGGAGATATAAGGCAAAAGATATCAATAAATCAGGATGAAATTTTTTAGTTTTACTGCATGAACCAACTTTTCCGCACTTTTAGAATGTGATAGCAAAAAATAAAACATTTATTCGCCCCACTCTACTACCCAATGAGAATGAAATTTTCCTCAGTAATATGATCCGATTTTAATGTGTGTTTGTGCGTAAAACCCAGAAAACGCATGATAGATTTCTTAGAAAAAAGTGAAGGTGTTGATATTGCTTGTGATGATAGCTTAAAAAGACACTTTCTCTTAATATTCCCCACTATCCAGTGAACTAAAGAATTATTGAATAATGAGAACGAAAGTTTGCTTACAGTCATATGGTATGGTTTTAATGGGTGTTGGTGCGTTATAACCCAGAAAAACGCACTATAGATTTCTTAGATAGATAGTGTAGTGGTTGATATTGCTTGTGATGATAGCTTAAAAAGGACACTTCCTCTTATTGCACCTTATAGACACCTCCTAATATTGCACTACCCAATAGGGTGGAACGAAAAAAGGTTTTTTTTTTTTTTTTTTTTTGCTGTCACATTCTAATAGTGTGGAAAAATTGGTTCATGTAGTAAAACTATTGTGTAAAAAATTTCATCCCGATTTATTGATATCTTTTGCCTTCACAAGGGTTCAAACCCTCCAAAAAGATCAAAATTCGGGCATTTTCATAAAAAATAAAAACGCATGATAAATTTATCATATACCGTGATCAAGTAATGCGTCGTAACAGAATTAAAACGTCATACGGCTCCAGAAGGAGCCATCTCCCCACTTTCCACTTCCAAAAGTGCTTTTGTTACTCACAAGTAATAATTATCTCGTGTCACAGAGAGAGTGAGAGAGACAGCCAACACTATTCTTCGTGGATTATATAAGTCTAGCTTACGTAAGACCTGCAGTTGGAGAGAGGAATCGTCAATGTAGAAGTTGCGGATCCCAGAGCTTGAAATTTTACCGACGGAAATGAACACTGTTTATTCGAGATAACTCTTTGAGTCGCTTTCTCCATCCTCATTTATTCTTTGCATTTATATCAGTCAGTTTTCCTTTGTGGTGTTGTTATGAAAGGGAAGAAGGGTTGGGCACTCACAATCGAAACGTATTCGAAAAGGTTGTAAACAATGAATGATTCATGATGCTTTGAATCGGCGCCAACCAAAGTTAAGCCCACGCCGCTATTACAATTTCTGAAAATTTTTGAACATTTTGCGTTGTAATAACAGCACGTTTCACTCAATATTTGGTTTTTTAGCGGATACATTGATAACATTTCTAAGATTTGCAGTGTAATATACAAATATTTACATAAAAACGGTTTGAGTCTATTTTCTAGGTGGTTTACTATAATTACACAAGTCGACAGTGGTAAATTCTGTCTTCCGAACATGGATGAAATGTGGTTTTAAACTAATTTTAGGATGCTGAACTCAAATATGACTAAAAAAATTTTTTCGTTATAAAATTATTCTCTGCGTATGTAAGCAATTGCTATACTTCAAAATATGTAACAATACCCTACAATAATGGACCGGACGCCAGCGGATTTGCATACATTCCGACTACTTGTTTTGGGGTGTTTTTCGTGGTATGGCCTGGGACCTTTGCATGTTGTTCCTTGTAAATTGAAACCCGACGCCTACATGAACATTTTGGAAAATCAGGTTCTTCCTACGCTCTGGCAATTTTATGGAATGGAAGAATGTTACTTACAGGACGACAACGCTCCATGTCATGTTGCAGTCTGTGTCAAGCAGTGGTATCAAGATATGGATGTAAACCCTCTTCCCTCGCCTGCTCAGAGTCCCGACCTAAACTCCATGGAACACTTGTGGGACGAGTTAGAGCGACGCTTACCGACCAGGGAACCACGTCCGAAATGTACAGCTGATCTGGCGATATTCTTGCAGCAGGAATGGACGCAAATACCCAAAGCTGTGTATCAAAACCTTGTTGAAAGTATGCCCAGAAAGGGTTGCTAGTGTAATTGCAGCACGTGGGGGGGGGCATCCCCCTATTATAGCATGTTTTCTTTCCATTATACAACCGGTCCATTATGGTAGCGTAGTGTGTGTATATATATAATAATAACATAAAATACACAAAATAATAGCAACATTAAACATACAAAATAACAAAAAAATAACCAAACAGCCGGGGTGCATTAACCAGAAACCGAAACTACCCATACAAGCGCACTGAAGCTGCAGACATAGTAGCAAGGTAAGCAATATAATTTCAAGAACACAAGAATATCCAAAAAAATTACAAAAGTCTTAAAAAATGATAAAAAATGAAGAAACTCTGGTGAATTAGGGCGTCATCAGGGAGGAGCCTGACCCAGACGACATAAAATGGTGTTTTCTACATATGAGCAGCATTAGGCTGAAAAAATTGCTCATACACTCCCCCAAACACCACCAAAAAGCAAGAAAAACCAAACCAAAATAAAATTAATTTAATGACTGCAAATTTAAAATCGCTGAGTTTATCGTATACATTAATGTCAACTTTGCCGCATGAATGATCCACCACCATAAATGATCCATTATCCTGATCCACCAACATTTCTTCATTTTTTAAGACTTTTGTATTAATTTTTTTGGAAATTCCTGTGTTCTTGAAATTATATATATATATATATATATATATATATATATATATATATATATATATATATATATATATATATATATATATATATATATATATATATATATATATATATATATATATATTAACAGAAATTATAAGCCTGCAGTCGTGACGGAGTTGCAAGAGTGGTATTAAGCAACCGGAAGAGGATGGTCCATTGGCGTGGAGTGGAGTGCTGGTTCCAAATTGGAGAGGCAAATTGTATAACAAAATTCTTTATTACTTCAATAACATACTAGTTACATTATCAGGCGTGGAGGTTGTTAAGGGAACGAAGATTTGTACGGCTATTCTTAGGTGCGCATGGAAAAAAAGTGTATAGTTCAACTTTGAATTCGCCTGAGGGATAAGCATTAAACGAAAGACTATTGGACAGGGAATCTAGCAAGAAATTTCATTGGTAGAAGTCGGTAGTTAAACGAAGGAATTTTATTTTTACAGGCGATTTGAGAGGAAAAGGGGTCGCGGGAGGTCGGTCATATTGGGAGGTCCGGAGGTCAAAGGTGAAAGGGGATGGCAAGATATATGGCCTATTGCACAAAAGAGACGAAAGACAGAGGAAAGTGGGATGTTCGGAAACTGGTCTCTGGTGAGAATTGTATTAGAGGCTTATTTTTAGGTATCGTTTCATATCCCCCCAGTTAGAAGGGAAAGTCTTACCCTTTCAGAAGGGCTTTCACTAATTTCTCAACAATACAAAATATACCATACAACAAAGGAACAAAATAACATTTTAAAACAAAATATGATACCTCATTCACAAATAATACAACATTAATTTACTAATTTCAAATAGATGGTTGATGAAAGTAAAACACATCTAGTATAAAGACTTTAAAATTTATCCTTACACCTTCATATAAGCTTCCATTTTTCCTCTACTTAATGACAATTCTTAATGTTTTATGTTTACCAAAACAGAATAAATTCAAATATCTTTTAGATTTCTACTCATGATGATTAAGATTTCTATACACGACGACAAAAGAAATACACAGTAATACAAGTTTTTGGGATGAACCATATACCACATCATATTCAGATCGTTACACGATTTCTACAATGTGTAGATTTGAAACTTCCAAAAGCTCATGCGCTTCTCATTCTACATCTATTAAATTAACGTGACAAGGAGAGTGATAAAGAAGGTGAACAAAAAACCTCAGGAACTTGGATGTGCAATTGGGACGACATCTCTGTAATAGTACTGACTTGTCAATGGTGTCAGTACCTACGAGAGAGTTACTGTAAGCAAGTTAAAAATGAGGTCCGTATACCTCTAAATGAGTAACTACTCATTTCAAGCTACTAATTTACATCAAGCATCCTGAACAGTTAAAAATGTATTTGTTGTTGCATGTGTGATGAAGTTCTCTATAATCATTCTTAACTTCAAATCATATTTTTGTGATCAGTGTTTGTAAAATTTCGTTTATTCGTAACACTTTCATTATCAGTAAGTACAACGATAGAAACTAAATCTACGTAATGAGAGACTGGAATGTTGAGGAAAACAGTTTTTCATCAAAGTGTCCTCGTACGATAAAAATTTAAAGGAACTACCCTAAAAACTTTCCATATCATTGAGTAGAAAGATTAAGACACCTTAAGTATACAAAATAAAAACTATAGCTGGTTCATCCCTGACTAGCACGCTAAAACAATTCAATAAGCAATGATTGCTATTAAAAAAAATCACAGTGCATACTAAACATTATTCAACAAGAAAATAATTATTTACACATCGTTCGACAGATTATTAATTATCAATTGAACTCATTTCATGCATCATGTAATAGTATCATTTACATGGTGATTGTCATTATCTCACATTGTTATATTTATCTTCATGATGAAAAGATCAAATTAACTACAAAATCTTTCGTTCACATTTAGCTTGAAATTAGAAATCGTTTCAATCGAAAGCAAAGAATTGATTGCAAAACATTTTTCTCAGAGGTATGCCAGTAACAATGGTCCTGTGAAAGTCGGATTTCACTTTCGACTATTGAGATAAACAAATTCTTCATACATTACAGAGTCTCAGATTTTAAAATCCTTTTTAGTGAAACGGATGTCGTATCTCTCTTTTGAAATCTCGTGGAATTTTTTAGTTTTTTCTTCGGCAACTTTTCAGGCTTCTTCAACAGGCGGTTACAAATTTGGTTTAACCAAAGGGTCATAAGGAAATTTTCCATACATTAAATATGTAGGTGGGAACTTAGTAATCGAATGAGGAGTGATGTTGTACTCTTCCGTGACTTGTTTCAGTAATTGCGTCCAAGGAGTAGTACTTGGTTGAGCATTAATTTTACATATTTCAACCTAGTTATAAGGGTTTGATTGATGCGCTCAACTTTACCATTACTTTGTAGTCTGTGTGCAGAAGTTAATATTTGCGTAACGTTGTATTTTTTCAAGAAATGCTTAAATTTAGGCGATTTAAAGGCTGCATGTCTGTCATTTAAAATTTTCTTTGGAGTTTGAATATGAAATACCTGTTTAAGACAGTTAATATAAGCATCTTATGTCACACTTTTTGAAGGGAATGTCCAAATGTATCGTGTTGCATGATTGATTAAAATATGCAAGTATTTTTGAGAGCCATAGTAGCTTAATCCTCCAACCGTATCAACTGAAATTAACTCAAAGGATTCGTGGCTTGTGGGAACTGACTCTGAAAGGCCATATTTCTTTGGTTTTTTCCTTTTATCTAATTGGCAAACTTCACAGTGTCGGACATAATTCCGAACATCATTTACTATACCAGACCAAAAATATTGTGGCGATAATAAATTTAACATAGATGACACTCCTAGGTGTCCATATTCAACATGTGCTTTCCATAATGCCTTTGAACGTAGTGAGAATGGGACAACAACTTTAGTTAAACCTTGTTTCTTAACCGTCCAAAGATTATTCAGTTTTTTATATTTTCTATCGTAAACGTTGTCCTTCCTGACTTTCTTTGAGCTCCGAATGAGTCAATAATTGTGATCTTGGCAGCATGTGATTACTTATGGGGTTTCTAGTTAGCATGTCGGCTTCTACATTAGTGGATCCTTTTTTTGTATATAATTGTAAAATTATACATTAATAGTTTCAACGACCATCCAAAAAGCCTACCGGTTGGGTGTTTGATATTTTTGAGCCAAACCACTGCAGCGTGATTAGTATAAATAGTGAAGTGATTACCATGAAGATAGCAGTAAGATTTGTCAGCGAAATCTATTATTGCCAAACACCCCAGTTCTGGTATCGCGTAATGTTTCTCGTAGGGTCGTAATTTTCTAGAATAGAAGGAAACTGGGGTGTAATGAACCATCTGGATGTTCTTCTTTTAAAATTCCTGAAATTGCTTCTACTGAGGTGTACAAATCGGTGTACAAATGGCATCTATGATTTGAGTTACATAAATTAACACGGGTTTAGAAATTAAAATATCTTTGAGTTTCTTAAATGAGGCTTGACACTCTTCCGACCATTGATATTTTACATCTTTTTGAAGAAAGTTGTTCAAAGAGGCTCGAATTTTCGCGTAATCTGGAATGAATTTGCTGTAGACGTTAATACTTCCAAGAAATCTCTGCAACTCTTTAGTGTTTCTGGGTGGTAGAAGTTTTTTGATAGTTTAGACTTTAATGTTATTTGGTTTGTACGTACTGTTCTCAGTCTCCTATCTCAAAACATTTATTTTGGTTTTCGCGAAGTTGCATTTTGAAAGCTTCAGTTTCACGTTTTCTTTCAAGCATATTTCAAAGATGAGTTTTTAATGATCCAGATGTTCTTCATAATTTTGGGAAAATGTAATTCTATCATCAAAATAATTTTATTAATAAAATAATTTTAAAAACATTTTTATATTTGTTAATTAGAGCAGTTAATTTTCCATCAGAGTTTTAACACCATAATTGATATTATCCACATTATCAGTAGAGTTAACACAAGGAATAGTACAGTCCTTTTTTTTTTCATTCTTATATCACAAGAGTACACATTTTCACACTTTATATTTCCAATTTTAGAACATCGTTTATCATAAGTATTCTTACTAACAGCATTTTCACATGATCCAAAATTATTACGTTGTTATTCGGGAATATTTTGAATAACCTTGATTGCAAAAATGATGAGATATTTGCAGAGAAGTTATAGGAAACTAGACGTTACATTATGATTAAATCGAAATATTTGTATGGTTTTAAAATTGATCTTCAAATTAAATATATTGACAGTCTCTAAGTACAGCAATGCATAATTTAAAGTAGAGTTGATGGTTTAAAATTCAAGTTGTTTTGTAATGCCACTAATTTTAATATTGATCAAAACAATTTCGCTTACCCGAATAGAACCAACTGCTTGCTGAATTTGGATCTAGGGGTTCACAGTTATAGTCTCATATTTCACATGCTTGAGTAAATGTTCAGGAATGATATTTGCACTCGTATCTGTATCCAATAATCTGATAAATGTTTTTGACCACAAAAATTGTCACTTTGAGGTATGGTCATTTATCATCTCGCGTTTGTCCGTATTAAATAGAAGGTTGAGGAGGCTTTCGCAGAGATAAAGTTCTCCAAGTGGGATTTCCGGTAGTGTAAACGTCGGCCACGGTAGTGGAAGGGCTCTCTCTGTGTGCAAAGGAGGCATCCAAAATCTCGGCCGCACTGAAAATCTTCGCCGTGGTTGAAACCTCTCGTCAGGACGGGGAACTGCTACGGGAAAGAGTACTCGGTTCGTTCTACTTTTTTGCTCTTGGTTGTTTGATTCATCATCGTGTAACTGGCTACATAAATTGCGGGCAACTCATAACCATTTCTTGCTGATAGATGGTTCTTTAACGAGGTTGAATTCTTTTATGTTCCGGGGCAAACCATTTGACGCTTCACCCTTTAAGTATTCCGATATAAGTTCGATTCTTGAGTTTGCTGTTTTTAATTCGAAGTATTTGATTAATGCTTCCACGTCAAAATTTTCTTTTGGGTCAAATGCTTTTATTTTTGAAAGTATTATTTCCAAAAACTCTTCTGAAACCAAGTAGTTGGCAGTAGAATCATCTTCTTTAGACATATCTGTGGTGGTTTATGAGAGATCGTTCAATTTATTAAAACTTCCGAAATGAGTCCTCAAGGTGGGGTTCCCAAACCGCAGGTTACTGTCTTGTCTGCTTTAAAATCTGTCATAATAACAGAAATTTATAAGCCTGCAGTCGTTTCGTTGTAACAAGAGTGATCTCAGGCAAACGGATGAGGGGAAAAGAAATGAAAGGACAGTTGTTTTGTTGGCGAAGTCTTGGAAGCTGGTCACCGAATTCCCGATTCGAAACGGTTTGTCATTCGGGATTTACTTTTTGTTGTTAGTTTTTGTCATTCGGGATTAACGAAAAGTCTACAGGAAGAAGGGGGATGCATCAAATGTTAATGATAACGACGATGATGAGGATGCTTAACTATCGATCGCTAATTGGCTAGAAAACCACAGAGTTAATGTTTTTTCTCAAAGCGAAATTGAACAGTTCGAATGTTGCGATGACGACGTGATTACATGATGATGCGCTAAGTGATGAAGATATAGTTTCGCACATAAAAGAAAAGAACGACTTAATCGACAATTCATCTTCAGATATTGAAGACCAAGCTGATGTAAGTGCAGGTCCTTTAATTCCTTGGTCCTTGATGCAAATTCAGCTGTGAACATTTTGCACAATTTCTTTGCAAAAGAAACTGTGGATGAGAATATAATGGACTCTTTTTTTAAATTATTGATAAGAAGATCGATGATATGTATCTGAAATCTACATAGATGCTTTCAACAAAAACTTACAACCTATTTTCATACTTTAGAGAAATGAATGTAAGTACAATTATATAATTTAATTTTGTTTAATTATTTTTAGAACAAATATATATTTTGCTTTATTATAGCCCATTACTAATTGCACTTCGGTGTAAAAATTGAAGATAGAAGTAGCAAATCGCTAGGTTTCTTCATTCGCCTCCCTCAACCCCATCAATACAGTCTTTTAAAACCAGATCTCAAGAATGAAAAATGTTTGAACCACATATTCTGGCAGTGTTAAATTCGGATGAGTCCTATATGTAATTTATTGAAACAATATTTTTTACTAGGGTTAGGACTTTTTGATTTTGCATCTTTATTGGCCAAATTGAAATGATACTTGATTCATAAAAGCTTTAGTTGATTAAAGTTTTTTAAAGATGTGATGTTGTGGACAAGACTTTCTTGTCAGACCGTAGAAAATAGTTCTTTGGGTTTTATTTGTACTTAAAGATGTCGAATTCTCGGTAATAAGCTCTTGGACAATGAATCCGAGTGGATAACGGATAATTTTTTTTTCTGAAGGCATAGAAAACAAAAACTATGCGTTGTGCTCAGTGCCTTTTTTAATTGATGAATAAATGCCTAAATGTACATCCTTGTTCCAAAATATAATACTTCTAAGGCCACTCTCCATTTGATATAAAAAGGAAGATTTAAAATTTCAGATATTTACATAATTTTTTTTCCGTCAATACTTATTAAAAAAAAATGCAAATAATAATAATAATAATAATAATATATATATATATATATATATATATATCATCAAAGGTCTCGAGCTAGTTTTGCAAGATAAAAAAGTAATAACACGACAAATCCAAATGCTTCTATTTTAACCAAATTAACAAGTTTTTATTGTTTCAGAATATTTTGGGAACCTGTTACTATGTGTGTGTGTATATATTGCCGGAAAATATCTACAATAAGGTAGCACTTATAAGATTAGCATTTTCTCACATTCACTAGTTTAACTGATAGCAAATGATACGTTCCGGAAGATATTTATAAGAATGGTGGTAAACACACCAATAAATACCACAACCTCATGTGGTATCTATCAAACAAATCAGATTTTGTTTGGGAACACCGTGTATCATATTCTACAAATAGAGTCTGTAAGATGGCATTTGATCTCTACGGACCAAACACATCTGTAGTGATGCCAGCATATTTTTTAATGAAATTACGAATGCTTCATTGGTTGGTATTTTATTAACGTCCCGCTGGAGCAATACAACGGGCTATTGGCGACTGTCCGGGATCAAAACAGAAGGATCCGAGGACAACACCACATACTTTTGAAGCACAGTCAGATGACGAGGTTACACATGAGCTGGCACCCCACTCTCCAAACTTGCACACCCCGCCAGCGAAAGGATTTTTTTGGGGCACGACAGATTCAACATGTACCTGCCCCCTTTTTACACGACGGTCTTTTGTTGGATTCGAACTCGTATTTCTCCGGTTGCTAATCCGTTACTCTTCGAACCCGGCTAAAATTAAACCACCTTTGGATATAGGGAGTAGACTTACAACTCGGGCTTTTTAAAAGAAATGCGTATTTGAATAAAATTTTGAGTTATTTTCACCCCACCTATATCTGCGAACTGCTTATCATATTTTGCAAGCTGGAATGGGTTTTCCCGCTTTTTGCTTACGTAATTTTTATCGCTTCAATAATTTCCTGGCGAGAACTGTTTTTCAGATTACTTATGTAAGTTGTTTTCATTTTATTTCATTCCTTTTCGGATTTATTCGCATCAGAAAATTCTTTGAGTCGTTATTTAGGTCAAATGAATTTTCAACGCTTCCTTACGACGCTTTTCTGTGAACAGTGACATCCGACGAAAATGGGAAGTCAGATTAAACATTGTATTTGTACCCCCCTGTCAAAACATCGGGTATCCAACGCTTCAACGTCCAAATAAAGAACGTCGTGCACAAAGGGGGCTGGTGTACGTTAAATCTGCCATGCTCTCAAATATTCTCTCGTTGAGGTGGTGTGGAAGTTAGGAGAGTGGGGTTCCAGATCAGATGTGACCTCCTTATTTCACCGTGGTTCAAAATTACGTGGTGTTGTCCTCAGATCTTTCCCTTTTTGATTGATCCCGGACCATCGTCAATAGCTCGTTGTGTTGCTCCAGTACGACGTTAATTAAGATGCCGATCTACCCTTGTCACTTTAATGACTAGGTCTTAAACCATAAAGTTTTTTGCAGAAAAAAGTGATTTTTTTATACATACTGCTCGGTAAAGGATTAACTGATATAAATTTGTTTATCTCTAATATTATAAAAGGGAATGTCTGTCTGTCTGTTTATGTGTACACAGTGTCCTGATGAATCTATGGCACTTACAATAATGAGATTTGGCACACAGGTAGTTCGAATTTTTTTTTTCCGTTTGGGTCGCGCCGAATTTAAAAATTTAATTTAGAACATTTTAAATGATATATTGTGTTTATTGCTTAGAATGGCAACACCATAAAGAGATAACAGAATCTAAATTTATTTTTTCCGTTTCCGTTTGATTTTACGGAAGAACGATTTCAACCAACGAAAAAAAGAAATAAAATTTTAACTGGAGTTATGTAGTTCTTTTATCTATCTCCTAGATCATTAAAAATAGAGTAAAAATTTCAAATGATTTTAAATCTGTGGAAAATTTCACATTAGAATGATACCTAAAAATTTAATTTTCTTTGAATAAATACTTTTTAAATTCTATCTTTAATATTTTTCCCATACGAATTTCATCTTCGCTGTCAAGAAATCAGCAGATTTAATTTCCTGCGCTCAAACGATTCCAGTGAAGGAAAACAAAACGAATAAAATTTTTTTTGACTATCATTGTTTAGTTCTTTTTTGTAAAATTGGGATCGTTAAAGATAGATTGAAAATTTCAACAGATTTGAAATCTGCGAAAAATTTGACACCAGATAGATACCTTATGCGTTTTATTTTCTTTTAATAAATAATTTTTAAATTAAATATTTATATTTTCGCAAATGATTGTGTTGTCACGCCGATTAGATCTCTTCGTAATGCGAATTCGGCCGCATTTAACAACGTCGTGATGGCTGTTATCCAATAGGCTACGAATCTCTATTTGGTTGGCGAAGCAAACTAACACCACGGGCTACGTCGTGATGGCTGTTATCCAATAGGCGAATTTCCATTTGATTTGCTTAGCACACCAAATGGGAATTCGTAGCATTCACCAGGTGGTTAGCGAGCAGTTGTCACAACTGACCCCACGAAAAGAACTGTCACGGGCAACGCCGTGGAGTGGCCCATCTATATAAATAAGAATGCTGTGTTTGTTTACACATTCAATATTTTCGACCCATTTCAAGTATTATATCCGTTTTGGACCATTCTGATGCTGAATCCGCCTCTTGCGCGCTTGGTGTATGTCTGTTTTGTGTGTGCCGTATACACGTTCATCCGGTTTAATGTATTCACAGGAAACTGCATACACTGTGAGTACTTATATTCATTACTGACTGAACTTGGTTGTGAAAGTTTATCTGTCCGTCTTTCTGTTCTTTGTTCGATTTTGTGTTTGTGTGTTTGTACACACATCACATGAATTTAATTCTAGATATTTGATTGCAATGTGTTTTATTTTATACATTATCTATTAGTTTATTGAATGCAATATTAAACATTTCTTTATTGTTATATTTAGATGAGTTTCATGCTTAAACTTCCGAGTAAGTATACTTAAATCAACCATAATTTGGTAGTTTGGGAAAAACTAGAATGTATATAGCGGGATGCAAGCTCAGGTGATTTTATTGCCATCTGACCGTGGTTCAAAATTACGAAGTGAGGTTCCCGGATCTCCTACCTTTCATTAGTAAAATTGTTCAGATGTGACGGACGAGATATTTCATCATTAGAAAAAAACTGACCAGATCTTGATCTCGTCATCATAAAAAACAGGCAATATCTTGAAGACGAGATCCATCGTCTTTCGCAAAATTTGTCAGATCTGGATGGATGAAATATCTCACCATCAGAAACTGACCAGATCTTGATCTCGTCATCATAAAAAACAGGCAATATCTTGAAGACGAGATCCATCGTCTTTCGCAAAATTTGTCAGATCTGGATGGATGAAATATCTCACCATCAGAAACTGACCAGATCTTGATCTCGTCATCATAAAAAACAGGCAATATCTTGAAGACGAGATCCATCGTCTTTCGCAAAATTTGTCAGATCTGGATGGATGAAATATCGCACCATCAGAAACTGACCAGATCTTAAACCAGATAACGATACAAAATTTCGTAACCCATTCATCCTTTAGCCTAAGCGGACGGAGGACTATCAACCATCCAGGTAGCCGTCTCAACAAGGGATTCCCGTCACTAGAAGAAAACCGACGAGATCTTGATCTCAGAAAGTTTGGACAGAGGCGTGCCAGCTCAGGTGATTTTCTCGTCATCTGACCGTGGTTCAAAATTACGAAGTGAGGTTCCCGGATCTCCGACCGTTGTCAATGGCCCGCTGCGTCTCTGCAGTGCGATGTCAATTGACTTATTTACCAACCTCACTCAAATCTCATCGCTCAAACACTCATGCGCAACATGTTATCATCGGGGAGAACTTCTAGAAGCTTTCATGATATTCTGTTCCACATCATTAAGAACAAATAACAAACTATAACCCTGAGATTGAAAAAAATTATGCGCAAAATGAAACTCGTCGGGAAGCATGATCGTGGTACTTCTCACTGTTTTACGATCCCATTTATGAGGAAAAGCGCTTCGAGGAGGCAAAAAAACAGTATATTATATCCTTTTTGCGTCGCCCTTACGACATAAATGGCTTACCTAGCAGCTTGCATATTCAATGCATTACAACACTACCACGGCATGAAGGTTAAAATCAGAAAATATGGCCATATATTAAAAGAGTATTCACAAATACGTAGTAATGGCGTGTAACGGAGGCTTCATTTTTGTTGTCATGTCCATTTCTGAGTCAGAAGTCGTATGCATTTTACACATCTTTGGTGATGTCGATTATTTTCTCGCTGCAAAGCTGGTCTTCGGTACTGTAATCTATGGTCTGAAGAGTGTTGCGCAAACCGTGGGTCGCGACCCCTCTTTTTGTGGGTCACCAAATTCAAAGAAATTTATTTTACAATAAAAAAAATAAGGCTTTTCTTCAACAAGTATCAGGTACCAGTAAAATAGTGAAATGACATATCTATATAAATAAGAATGGAGTGTTTGTTTGTATATTGAATTTTTTCGATCCATTTCAAGTTTTCTTTTCGTTTTGGACCCTTCTGATGCCAAATCTGCCTCTTGCGCGTTTGGTGTCTGTATTGTATATGCCTTATACACGTCCACACGGTTTAGTATATTTTCATGGAAAATTGCATACGGTGAGTACTTATTTTCATTTTGTGAGTGAAATTGGTTGCAAAATTCTGTCTGTTCGTCTTTCTGTTTTACGTTCGATTTTGTGTTTGTGTGTTTGTTCACGCATCACATGCTTTTTATTCCAGATATTTGATTGCAATGTGTTTTGTTTTATACATCATCTATTAGTTTAGTGAATGCAATATTAAACATTTCTTTATTGTTATATTTAGATGAGTTTCATGCTAAAACACCTGAATAAGTATACTTAAATCAACCATAATTTGGTCATTTAAAAAAAATTGAAATGTATATTGAGTATAACGATTACTTTGATTGCTTTACCAGTACTACTAAAAAAGCAATTATTTTTCAAATTTTTTTAAATGGAATTTTAGACATGATACTTTATTTATTTCGAGTATTATTTCTTTCTTTGCGCAATGTAACCATTTCCGAATATTTGGGACAGACGATATTTTTCAACGAACGGGAATGAAACGGAAACTAGTGTTGGTTGATCACGTGCAGTAATATTTTCTGTTTCCTTTGCTCTGAATTAATTTCGCATTTCTAAATTTTGTATACTTTTTAGTTGTAAGTTGTAACAACTGCGAGATCTAGAGAAAAAAGGAATCACAAATTAATATCTTTAGAACAACTTTTTCCCGAAACCTTTTATTTTGTTCTATTTCGCTGTTTTCTTTTGTTTTCTGTTATAAATATTTATTATTTTAATAAATTGTTCTTTTCATCACACGCAACACCACTACAAAATATTCGACTTAAGGTGGCAGGTAAGTCAGAAGAAATCACATTTTTAGTGAAATTATGCCATTATTGAAAGAATAATAAGGTTTAAAAAAATCCGAACTAGAACTTTTCAAACATAAAAAATTCGTTGTCATAGTGACAGGAGATGATTGTGAAATTCTACAACGTCGCATGACCGATGCAAGAGTGCCACAAGTAAAAAAATATTGTTTTGTTGACTATGAGTGCGAGAGCACTCGCCGTAAATTGTCGTTTTCAATTGAGTTGAACATGTAAAGAACTTAGGAAAGGGAATTCCAAATCTACCTCAAAATCGTCTTTTGTAGTAGTAACCTTAGTATCACATTTCGTCATTTTGTAGCTGTGTCATGCAGCAAGTGCGATGTATTTGAAAGGTATTACATGAATGGATATGCATGTGTAGGATTTGTGTCCAAAGTAGGTTGTAGAAATTATAAAGATGGCGAAAGGTATTAAAATATTATTTTATTCTACGAAAAATGTTATTCATTATATATTTTGATCATCTCTTCAATCTAGAGTAAACCAATTCAAACCGAGTATGGTCGGTTGCTAGTTGGATATAAGAATTGAAAACGTACGAAATGCCCGAAAAGCTGATCTTTACATTTTTGTAGGAACTTTCATTTCAATCGAAATTTGAAGTGTACATATCGTTGTTAAGATAAAGTGTGAATGGGTTTCAATAAGTGTTAATGTATGTTTAATTGGTAGAATCAATTAAGACATTCTGTAGCTCAGATGTCATGCACGGATCTGCTAATTTAATTTAAATCATATGTAATTTTTATACAAAGGAACTTCTGCAATACACGTTTAGCAATGAACCAAAAATGTGTGAAAAAGACTAGAAAAGAGCAAGGAAGATTTAATCGGACATGATCGTTTCAGTTTCGAAATTTTAAAAAATTAATATACTACTAGCTGAATTAACCGGTTTTCCTCGTGTTGAATTGACTATAAATGTTGATTTAAAATAATTAGACTAATCCCTTTTCTCATAGAAATATGCAAACATCCTTTAGTGGACAGAAAACATATTTTTTAACACTGTCTTAATTCTTTTTTTATGGGCTACAATTTACTTTGGACGCAAATTAATTCTGACTTTGCCAGATGCTGAATAATAAAATTACGCTTTTCGATCAATGAGTTTTTCGTTTGAGCTTCACTTGTTCCATTACAAAATGTAAGTATTTTAGATGTAAGTATTATAAATTCAAATATTTTAGATGTCTTCTTTTCATCAATCCAATTAATATTCATAAATTATTTATATTATCAAAAGAAATAACAAGTAAGTTCAAACATAAATTTTATAGTTGCATTTGTTTTGGCATAAATTGTTTTTCGAGCCCCATACTGGTTAACAAATTTTATTGGAAAGGATGTTTTTCCTTTAATATAGTTAAAACAAACTGAATTGTTTACCTCAATCGTTTTATACTCAATGTTATTGCTATCGGTATTTCAAAGTGTTTTAGCCCCTTCTGGACAAGGAGGACAATTCAAACGGGGGTTAATATGTAGCCAACGTTAACCGCAGGGTTCTACCAAATTTGGTGTGGATTGGTTATACGGTGGACATTTGTATAAAGAACACAGACAGATGTACAGAAAGACTCTATACCAGATGGGACCTAAAGAAGGGCTTTATCAATTCACAAAATATACGTGTAAATCCATATCTATATAAATAAGAATGGAGTGTTTGTTTGTACATTCAATATTTTTGACCCATTTCAAGTTTTCTATCCGTTTTGGACCCTTCTGATACCGAATCCGCCTTTTTCTCGTTTGGTGTCTGTCTGTCCGTCTTTCTGTCTGTCCATCTGTCTGTCTGTCTGTCTGTCTGTATGTATGTTGTGCCCTATACACGTCCACGCGGTTTAAGATATTTTCATGGAAATTTGCATACAGTGAGTACTTATCTTCATTTAGTGAGTGGAATTGGTTGCGAAAGTCTGTCTGTCCGTCTTTCTGTTCTATGCTCGATTTTGTGTTTGTGTGTTTGTGTAGGCATCACATGAATTTTATTCCAGATATTTGATTGCAATGTATTTTATTTTACACATTATTTATTAGTTTAGTGAAAGCAATGTTAAACATTACTTTATTGTTATATTTAGATGAGTTTCATGCTAAAACACCTGAGTAAGTATACTTAAATCAACCACAATTTGGTAGTTTTGGAAAAATTGGAATGTCTATTGAATATTACGATTACTTCGATTGCTTTACCAGTACAGCTGGAAAAAAAACTTTTCTTCAAAAAATTATATTTTTTAATGGAATTTCAGCTCTGATACTTCATTTATTTCGAGTCTTATTTTTGTTCTTTGCGCAATGAAAACGATTTCGGAATATTTGAGACAGACGATATTTTTCAACGAAACGAGAATGAACAAGATCGCGTGAGCAGTGATATTTTCTGTTTCTTTCGCTTTGAATTAATTTCACATTTCTAAATTTTGTGCACTTTTAGTTGTAAATTGTGGCAACTGTGCGAGATCAAGAGATAAAAATGAATCACAAATTAATATCTTTAGAACAATTTTTCCGACATCTTTTATTTTGTTCTATTTCACTGTTTTCTGTTTTAAATATTTATTATTTTAATAAATGTGCTTTCCTTCTCATCACACGCAACAGCACCGCAAAGTATTAGACTTAAAAATGTTAGGTAAGTCAGTATAAATTTTCAGTAAATTTTAAGTGTAGTCATGCCATTATTGAAAGAATAATGCCGTTATTTAAAGAATAATGCCGTTATTTAAAGAATAATGCCGTTATTTAAAGAATAATGACGTTATTTAAAGAATAATGCCGTTATTTAAAGAATAATGCCGTTATTTAAAGAATAATGCCGTTATTGAAAGAATAATAATGTTTAAAAATCCAAACTAGAACTTTTTCCAACATTAAAAAATTCGTTGTAATAATGACAGGAAAATATTGCAAAATTTGACAATGTCGCATACCGCAGGCAAGAGTGCCACAAGTAAAAAAATATTGTTTTGTGGACTATGAGTGCGAGAGCATACGCCGTAAATCGTAATTTTAATTAATTGAGTTGAACATGAAAATAACTTAAGAAAGGGAATTCTAAATCTCCCTCAAAATCGTCTTTTATAGTAGTAACCTTAGTATCACCTTTCGTCATTTTGTAGCTTTGTCATACAGCAATTGTGCGATGTATGTGAAATGTATTACATGAATGGATATGCATGTGTAGGATTTGTGTCCAAAGTAAGTTGTAGAAAATATAAAGATGTCGAAAGGTGTTAAAATAAATTTTTATTCTATAAAAAACGTAAGTCATTATATATTTTGATTATCTCTTCAATCTAGAGTAAACCAATTCAAACCGAGTAAGGTCGGGTATTTTGCTAGTATATATATAAAAAGGATGTTAATGTATACTCCATGCAAATCTACACCGTTTGACCAATCCACACCAAAATTTGGTTTATTTATACCTTGAAACACTGCAAAAAACATAGGGTATTTTTTCCTGTCTTCAAACCAATCTGTAGCCATGAAAATTGGTATACAGGTAGTCCTAAAAGTGCCCCTCGAAGCCCAATGTTAAAATCTAAAGTTTGTTTTCCTGCAACAAATGGACATGGACAAGGAAACACGTTCTACATGGTTGTGTGTTTGAGTTAACGCAGGGAAATGTCGCGGTAATATTTTAGCTGTCGCGGTCATATTTGAAACCCGATCGGTTTATTCAGCTAGTGATTTAATAAAACTCAGTTAAACTTCGTTTTCTTCAATCGAGCAAGATCGCAGTCCAGCTTGACCAATTGCATAGTGCTCTCTACAAAGGGTTAACTGATCTAAATTTGTTTATGATTGGATCAAAGAGTCAGTTTCTTCTTTTTATTCAATAGAACAAGATAATTAGCAATAATGCGAGAATTGGGAAGGGTATCTCGTATCCACGCTGAGTATAATATTTTGCGAAGCGTTTGGGGTCTTCGTTTTTACACGTCTAGATGGCAATATTCGCCAGCCAAAATTTCATCACATCGGACAGATCGCGCAGACCAATTAGATGTGCCGGTGCGAGGGCCGTTCCCGAAAAGTTGATATCATTTTGACTTTTGCGGCCTCTGATTGGTCTGCGCTTTTCGGTTTGCGCTTCCTATTTGAATAGGTATGTCCACACTCGTGCGTTTTCATTTTCAACTTGCCTATCAACGTTCAATTCATCATGCGTCAACGCTTGCCGTATTGTATGCGCTCAGAGGCATGCCCTTCACCTGTCCACACTCTTGCCTCACTTCAGTTGTGTTTTCAAGATAGATGAAGATGATGCTATTCTGTTGAGAGGAATCAGTGCGGCATATTTAGTGATTAGGCAAGTAAATAAACGTAGGAAATCAAGGCGAGCGATTTGGATAAATGAATACTTCAAAACTCGTACTGAGCATTTATTAATTTACGTTAAATATTATTAGTATTAAAATTTAATAATAATTGGAACCTTTCCTGTTATTTTTTGACTAATAGATGTGGTTATTTAGTCCTTATGTGTATTATGGAACCAATAAAAATAAATTCTCAAAACACAATGTATAAAGTGGTTACAAAACAGTTGTAAATAATCGTCGTTACCGATTAGCTGGATTTCAAAATTTTACTGCTGAAATCAGAAGATAAAACCTAATTATGCATTTCATAACATTATGCATCATCATAACATTTACAGTGTATGTTCCATAAACACTCATAAGACCGTATAGTCTTCTATAAATTCAGGAGTTTGTACGTTATTCATGATAACACTAAAAAAAACACCAAACCAACTTCGGTTCACCAAAACACTACAAATTGAAAGTTGAAACGCACAGAAATCCAAGACTGGTGGAACTTCTTATGCTACGCTGTGCGATTTGAAATAATGCTACTTCTGACTAATTTCGGGCATGCCTTGACGCATGCGTCCCTTGCGTCGAGGCATGAGGAGAGGCATGCGCTTAGCACAAGCAAAGACGCACGAGTGTGGACATAGCTAATTCAGCTAGAAGCAGGTGACAGACGGAGCGACCTGGTGGGTAAAACACTTCTATTGCTGCTGTCAGATGGGATAGTGCTACCTGTCTAATAGTGCTCGACCACCTGTTTTTTGGTCCTTTATCATTTATCATTGGTTCACCGGTCCTTTATCATTTTAAAATAGTTCATCAGTCAGACTAGTGACTAGCCTGGGGATCCGTAACTGTTACAGCAACGGTAAAATTTTAAAAACTAAAAGTTAAGAAGCAATAAACTCAAAAATCAACTATTTCGTCATTAGAAGAAAACACGACCACAGTCATCAAACTTGATCATTAGATATTAACCAGTTAAAACCACTTCTGAGAAACAAGCTGGCTTTCCATGGTTCCTGAAAACATTAAACTTTCTTACAATTTGGTAGTCACCGCAATACAAGTACTAATTGATGGACGAGATATCTAGTTAAAACCACTTGGAGCGCTAATGAGAAACAAGCTGGCTTTCCATGGTTCCTGAAAACATTAAACTTTCTTACAATTTGGTAGTCACCGCCCTACAAGAACTAATTGATGGACGAGATATCTAGTTAAAACCACTTGGAGCACTAATGAGAAACAAGCTGGCTTTCCATGGTTCCTGAAAACATTAAACTTTCTTACAATTTGGTAGTCACCGCAATACAAGTACTAATTGATGGACGAGATATCTAGTTAAAACCACTTGGAGCACTAATGAGAAACAAGCTGGCTTTCCATGGTTCCTTAAAACATTAACCTTTCTTACAATTTGGTAGTCACCGCCCTACAAATACCATTTATAATCCAAAAAACTATCCCAGCAGAATATCACTCCATTTTAAAACTAAAGTGAACAAGGTAAAACAATTTCTTATCAAATCGCTTTCGTATACCGTATGCGGATTTATCCTGGAAGTTTCCTATCACTAGCACAATGGTTAAACGATATTCAGGGAAGAAATTGTCGCTACCCATTTAAACACCCGTATTCGATAAGTGTTGTGTGTGTGCCTTAAAAATAGCAGTCCAAGCGTAAAAGAAATGTCACGCACGCAGACCGCCCATTAACACTCACTCTTCGTGTTTTTTAAAGTTGAATTATGTTTGTATGAGAAATGTATTTCCTTCAAAGCGCAGATAAGGTGCTCAAAAGCGCAATGGTAAGAAAAAATGAATATATCAGGGTGTTATCTTTAATGTCACAGTTGATCAAAGATCTGGTTTCGAGAGCTTTTCACTGTTATCTGTCAAATAAAGAAACACTAAACACGTTTTCGTTTCTCTAGAGCAAGTTTCATCTTTGGATTCAGGCATGGGGTTTATCAAAACTTGATCGTGATTCGTGGAAGATTTTGCGCAGTAGAAAAACTAACTAATTTAATGCAATATTGATAAAAAAATAGAACACATTTTATTGAAATTAAACAGCTGGCTCCCTTTTCCAAATCAGACATGAATTATTTAGTTCTTTAGGTTATTTAAACAAAAACACTATTCTAATACAACAAATTGGGATATATTATTTCTCGAAAAACAAAGATGCTAGTTCAAATCAGTTAGATGATTACACACATGCAAAAATTATCGATGATACTGAATTCGCTTCAATTAAGGTCACTTGATCTAAATTCTATAGAGCAGAGATGGCGAACCTATGACCAGCGGGTGAGACACTGACCACGCAGGCTTTTTAAATGACACACGCGTTGATTTTTATAAACTTATCATTATCGTTTCTCATATACATTTTTCATCATATACATAAATTTTAAATATTTTTCGAATCCCTCTTTTAAAAAATATGAAGAAAATACAAATGTTAATAAAGAACTTAAAATTGAAAAAAAAAATGCATAAATGCTTTAGATTTATTGATTATACATAATGCTGTTTTAAAATTTATATTAATGCCGTTTGAGTAGACTATGTAAATTCATAAAATACCGCTTGAGATTGAACAGATGTGGTAAATACTAATAATAAAGACACATTTATTAAGGCCCGTTCACATGAGGCGCGTAAAACACGCGTTTGTCGAGGCTGGTGAGGTACCGCTCTTCAAGGTCCCTAAGATAGTAACTTGAATTAGAGGAATAAAAAACATAACAAACGACAATTTGCACAAGTATTAGAGGAAGTGGAGTGCCAGTATTCAAGGGTTTTTGACATACAACAATGTTCGATGGCTCAGTTCGGATCAAGTTCTTAATCGGTTTGTCATTTTATTAGAAGAAATTAAATTTTTTTATTGATGTTTGAGAATATTAGAATATTTATGACGAAACTTAACATTTTACTAGGGATTTGGAAATGAAAATCATGAAATATTTTCCTCAGTTACAAAAACATTTTCAAAACACAATAACAATGAAAAATACGTTTGACGTTCAAGAAAATGCAATCAAAAAATATTTAATGACTATATACAGTAAATAAAACAAGCCTTGAGGATAGATTTAATCAATTTAAAAGTATGCAAATACGTTTAACTTTATTTTATATCCATACAAAACGAAATTCGAAACAATGGAGTTAAACGAATTTAAGTGGCTAGGTATCAATGATTTAGAAATAGAATTCGTTGAATTTCAAACAGCATAGTTTGGAAAAATAAATTTATACCTTGATTTCCGAAATAGAAGGGAAAATATCTGAAATTAGTGCAAATTAGAATGATCCCACACTAATATTACATTAAACGTATGGGATACTTTACCAAATAATTTTATATCAATGAAGAAACTTGCTAATGCTCTTTTAACGATGTTTGGATCCACATATTCATGTGAAAAATTGTTTTCTTCGATGAATTTTGTAAAGTCTACCAATAGAAATGAACTCGGAAATGAATTGACTGCAAAATGCGTTAAACGAATGAATACTGAATCTGAACCTTATATTAAGAAATTATCTGACAAAAAACAACAGATTTCTCATTAAATATACTTTAACTTTATTGTACATACTGTGCATACACCTGTAACTATATACACTGCTGGCCACCGTAAATGCAACACCCTGAAGGAAGCATGTAAATAATATGAAATTTACAACATGCAATAGCAGAGGTGAGATATGCAAATGATTAGAATTTCAGCGCAGACGCACATCAACGTGTGGAAGCTGCTTGGTCTGCTGTACCCCAAGAACACATCTAAAGTCTCTTTGAATCAATGCAGAGGCGTGTGGCAGCGGTGATCTCCAACAATGGCGGCTACTCTGGCTACTGATTTTGGCAGGAACCACACTTCACAGAAGTCTATAAATTTAATCATTTGATACTTGGTCAACATGTTATCTACAAAATGAATTTTGTTGTGATATCTCTTGTCTTTCTTGGTGTTGCAATTTGGGTGGCCAGCAGTGCATATACAGGGTGGTCCCGAATTCATGGTACAAACTTTAATGGTAGGTACAGGACATTGTAACAATGATTTATTGTATAGGAATGTATAGTCGCAAGTGACGCGGTGAGGCGAAAACAGGGGAAATAACGGCCGAAAGGAAAAACAAAGATTTTATTGAAAGCGTTGTTGACAAGTGTCATGTTTACAGTAATTGTTCAAAATTGCGTCCACCAGTATCGATACATGCTTGACAGCGTCGGTGGAGCGATTGGCGTACACGTTCAAAGATGCCTGGTATTTCACGCACACCTGCAGCAGCTACAGATAAGCGAGCGACGAGATCCTCATCTGAGTCAACTGGAGTCTCATAAACAAGATGCTTTAGATGTCCCCATAAAAAGTAATCGAGGCTCGATAAATCGGGAGATCGGGGTGGCCAAGGGACTGGTCCACCACGCCCAATCCATCGAGTACCAAACGTGGCATTCAGGTAATTCCGTACATCAATGCTGAAGTGTGCTGGCGCCCCATCGTGCTGAAACCACATGCGGTTACGAATGGCGATCGGAACATCATGCAGCAGTTGTGGTAACACTTCTTTCAGAAAAATAAGATAGCTTCCGCCAGTGAGCCGCGTGGGTAGTAAGTATGGGCCAATCAAAAAGTCGTTCACAATACCAGCCCACACATTAATACTGAAACGTTGTTGAAACGCATGTCGACGCGTTGCATGTGGATTATCGGTTGCCCACACATGGGAATTGTGCGCATTAAAGACACCCTCGCGTGAAAATGTCGCTTCATCTGTAAATAGCACATAATCTACGAAATCCGGCTGCAACGCACATTGCTGCATCACCCACAGGCAGAAGTTCACGCGGCGAGGATAATCTGCCGGATTCAATGCTTGTACTTTCTGAAAATGGAAGGGGTGTAAGCGATTTTCGTTTAACACTCTGCATACAGTCTGATGACTCACACCTACGTCACGCGCAACAGTTCTTGTGCTTGACTCGGGTCTATCAGCCACAATGTTCAAGATGCTTTCTTCCAGCCTTGGAGTGCGTACAGCTCTTACTCGACCAGCGCCATGTCTGTTGACGTCGAACGCACCTGTTTCACAAAGTTGACGATGTAACCGTTGAAAAATTCTATGATCCGGCATTCGTCGATCAGGATACTCCGCGCGATACATTCGTAAGTTAAGCTCTGCCGTTACCATTTGCACGGCCGTACATGTAATGCATGTCTGCTTTTTCTGCATACGTAAAGTCACCCATCGTCTACGGCAGCACAATTGTGAATGGCGCTTTTCCCTACTGCGATGCATCATGTTCAACAGCGGCTAGACATCTACTGCCCTCTACCGGCAATGATACCAACCGATCACTCCATTTCTCTTTCCTTTTATTTCCCCTGTTTACGCCTCACCGCGTCACTTGCGACTATACATTCCTATACAATAAATCATTGTTACAATGTCCTGTACCTACCATTAAAGTTTGTACCATGAATTCGGGACCACCCTGTATATGTGTTGCCTTTTTCCTTGTTCATTAAAAACTCAATGCAGGGTTGGGGAGGGCGGGGGGCTGGGAATGATTTCTTCCCTTTTATATCGATTTTTTGGTCGTTATTTGCAAATATAAAAGTTGTTAAACAAAAAGAATCATTAACTTTTTAAGGGGGTTCGGGACACATCGAAATTTATTTTTTATTATTTCATTCAGAATTTTGAATTTTTTTTGTACTGATTACCCATCTAACTAATAAACAAAATCACAACACAAAATTTTCCAAAAGTTTTTTAAAAATTTTAAATTAAAATTTTTTGAAAAAAAGAGGGGTCCTTTTAAATTGCTAAAACTCAAAATATTCTTGATCAATTTTCAAAATTCTTGCAGTAAATTATTCACAAATTTATAAACTTTAATTTTGATTCAGCAATTTAAAAAGTATTAATTTAATAAAAAATAAAAAATATTTGAATGAAAATTTTAAAAAATTTTAAGGTACTTTTTTTAAAAAAAGTCATATTTTTAAAAGTAAATATTTGTTTCAAATTTGCTGAATCAAAATTAAAGTATAATATTTGAAAAAGATATATTCCAAACTTCAACACTTAAACTTTATTGGTTTTCGACTTATAGCATTTGAATACAGGAAATCTTGAAAAAATGTATCATGGAGAAAAACGCAATTAAAGTTTTAAAGACAGATCTTGTTGCCATGACAACAACTGTCAAGAGTGTTAGATTTTAAAAACAACGCACCACAAAAATTATTATATCTCTAGTTCTAATTAAGATAGAAACATGATTTAGACGTCATTTTAAGCAGAAAAACACAGAGAATTTCTTAAAATGATAAAAAAAAAATTCGAAAATTTGACGATTTTTGTGTCCCGGACCCCCTTAAAGAATTAAAAAATTGAGGAAAAAAAAATAGTTTTTTACCATGCTCTCTTTCCATTGTCCAAGTGACCCACGAGCTAGTACTAAAAGAATAATGGACAAAATTGGACCAACTTCTTAAAAAGGTTCGCCGTCCCTGCTATAGAGCATACTTGGCAAGCTCTCGAACATCACGTTGCAGCCTATACAACCCCATGGCGAAGCGTATAAGAGCAAAAATAGACTCTAGTATACGAATGGGACTTATTGGTACAAGAACTCTTCATCAGCCTTGTGGAAAGAATGTTTGTCGCTTTGTGAGGCCTCCATGGGGTCAGAGGCTTACATTGAGTCAAAGGCCAAAACATTCTTTATCACGTTTCTTTTAACCGAGTTAAAAATATTTTTTCGCAATTTTTTTCTCCATTTCTTTAATTCCCAATGGCGCCATGAAGTAAGTGGATGTTCAAATTTTATATTTCACATAGGTTTAGGAACATTCATTTGTAATTTGAAGTACCTCTGTACAGGTACTTGGAATGGGAATCCCCTCGGATTGCATTATCCTTAATGTTTGAACATGTGTGTACAAATAAACTAAAAAATAATAACAAAATTTGCATTTTCGTGCAAAACGAATTCAGTAAAATCTCTCTTTCCGTCGTTTCATAGGAAACAGTGTCTTGTAGCAGTGGTTTCTTAATGGAGACGGAGGAGGAATTAAAATAAACAAATCGAAAGTATTTAAAATAGAACACAATTAAAGTAACAAATGATTTACGAAAGATGTTTCGTTTTACGATTGACTATAGAATTCCAAAATGCAATTTTGGACTTGCATACATTAATTGCACATCGGAATTTAATTATGAAAGAAAATAATCGTGGTTTGTTTAGGTGAAAATTTTAATGGCATGGAATTTTCAGGCTGCAACTTTCCTTTTTTATATATACAATTAAGAGGAGAGAAATGAAATTTTTCATCGGTTTTTGACAAGCATTGAATTTATTTCAATCGATTTACTCGTTTGAGTTTTAATGAGATGGTTCTTGGGGGGAGGGTTATGACACAAGGATTATATTTGGCCATTTTAATAAGACGAGGGTTTTACAAGTAAAATTTTGCTTCCACGATTCAGATAGAGTGCCTGAAAGGTCTCCAAAGTTTTGTGAGAAGAAAATATTATCGCCATTTTTCTCTTCCCTTTCCTGAGTATAATCACGATAGCAGGGGGCTTGGACGGAGGAACTGCAACGGAACGAGATATCTCGTCATCAGGGTATTGTAGATTTTTTATGTTGATGAGGTGAAGATCAAGTCAATTTTTCAATTGACAAGATATCGCGTCCATCAAGATCTGGTCAGTTTTGTTACGGACGAGATATCTCGTCCATCAAGATCTGCCAGTTTTGTTACGGACGAGATATCTCGTGAAGACGATCACCAGGAAGGTTAAGGATGGAGAGCGCATGATAGACATACGTTTCATCACGTATAGCACCGAAACTTACTTCTGTAGAAGGATGTTTTTAAAAAATATTTCTGAAAGGTCTTCCTTTAGACATTGGCATTGAGGTCGGACTTCATAGTAGAAATATAGAAGCAATGGTAATTCAAAATATGTGCCCAAGATATCCATTCACTTCTGTACCGACTCAAGTAGTTGGAGGAAAGGTGCCTCTTCAGTGGATTCCGCCACACTTGGAAGACCAGAAGGCCATGAAGGAAGTCAGATAATTAAATGCTGATCAAACCCCAATGACCCATACTGATACCTTTACCTTTCGTAGAATTCAAACTAGTATCACAAAAAATTTAATTAGAAAGACAAATTTGTGAAAATTACACCGATAGAAGAACCACCACCACAATATCTAGACTGAGAACAGAAGATACTAAAGAGAGGCATGTGAATTAACAGCGATGGAACCAGAACCCATATTGTAACAACTGCCTGGGCTTTGAACCAACACCTAATCACATCATCATCTGCTCTACATACTAGCTAGAAGTTACAATTTAAATATTTTTTATTTACTCTATCTTTGACGATCTAGGACAGAAAAAAAAACTGCATTACCCCAATTAAACTTTTTTTTTTTCGTCGGCTGAAATCGTTCTTCTGCAAAATCAAACGGAAACTTAAAAAATAAATTTAGAATCTGTGTTCTCTTTATGTTGTTGCCATTCAAAGGAAAACAATAATAATTAAATTGCAATTAATTAATTTTAAAATGTTCTAGATTGAATTTGAAAATTCGAGCTGGACCCTTAAATCGCAAAAGAATCATGTGTTCCAAATCTCATTATTGCAAGCGCCATATATTCGTCAGGGCACTGTATAGAGATACACAAACACTTCTTTTTTTTAGTAGAGATCACTATGTTTGTTCGCCTGCCGGTTGCCGAAGTACAGGTATTATACAGGGTGGTCCCGAATTCATGGTACAAACTTTAATGGTAGGTACAGGACATTGTAACAATGATTTATTGTATAGGAATGTATAGTCGCAAGTGACGCGGTGAGGCGAAAACAGGGGAAATAACGGCCGAAAGGAAAAACAAAGATTTTATTGAAAGCGTTGTTGACAAGTGTCATGTTTACAGTAATTGTTCAAAATTGCGTCCACCAGTATCGATACATGCTTGACAGCGTCGGTGGAGCGATTGGCGTACACGTTCAAAGATGCCTGGTATTTCATATTTCTGGTATTCCCATACTTACTACCCACGCGGCTCACTGGCGGAAGCTATCTTATTTTTCTGAAAGAAGTGTTACCACAACTGCTGCATGATGTTCCGATCGCCATTCGTAACCGCATGTGGTTTCAGCACGATGGGGCGCCAGCACACTTCAGCATTGATGTACGGAATTACCTGAATGCCACGTTTGGTACTCGATGGATTGGGCGTGGTGGACCAGTCCCTTGGCCACCCCGATCTCCCGATTTATCGAGCCTCGATTACTTTTTATGGGGACATCTAAAGCATCTTGTTTATGAGACTCCAGTTGACTCAGATGAGGATCTCGTCGCTCGCTTATCTGTAGCTGCTGCAGGTGTGCGTGAAATACCAGGCATCTTTGAACGTGTACGCCAATCGCTCCACCGACGCTGTCAAGCATGTATCGATACTGGTGGACGCAATTTTGAACAATTACTGTAAACATGACACCTGTCAACAACGCTTTCAATAAAATCTTTGTTTTTCCTTTCGGCCGTTATTTCCCCTGTTTTCGCCTCACCGCGTCACTTGCGACTATACATTCCTATACAATAAATCATTGTTACAATGTCCTGTACCTACCATTAAAGTTTGTACCATGAATTCGGGACCACCCTGTATACTAATACAACAATTGTTTTCGTAAAAAAAAACAGAGCTTTTTTTATAAATAACTAGCCACTGCGTGACTAGCCCGGTGTTGCCCGTGCCCGTGGTGTAGGTTTACGAACGGGCAACGCCGTGATGTAAGGTATTCATCTGGTGTAAAATTTTCCGCAAATTTCAAATCCGATTAAGATATATTCAATTAAAAAATTATTTATTTAAATAAAATCAGATTTTTAGGTATCGATCTAAAGTAAAATTTTCCGCAAATTTCAAATCCGTTTAAGATATATTCAATTAAAAAATTATTTATTTAAATAAAATCAGATTTTTAGGTATCGATCTAAAGTAAAATTTTCCGCAAATTTCAAATCCGTTTAAGATATATTCAATTAAAAAATTATTTATTTAAATAAAATCAGATTTTTAGGTATGGATCTAAAGTAAAATTTTCCGCAGATTTCAAATCCGATTAAGATATATTCAATTAAAAAATTATTTATTTAAATAAAATCAGATTTTTAGGTATGGATCTAAAGTAAAATTTTCCGCAGATTTCAAATCCGTTGAAATTTTTACTTCTTCTTTAACGGTAGAAAAAAGATAGAAAAAAGAAATACGTAACTATAGTTAAAACTTTTTATTATCCTCTGCTGGAAAATCATTCCTCTGTGTAAAATGAAAACGGCAACGGGAAAAATGCATTTAGAATCTGTCATATCTTTATGCGATTGCCATTCCAAAGAAAACAATATTAATTACATTTCATTAAATTCATTTAGAAATGTTTTAGATTGAATTTTAAAATTTGCCGCGACCCAAAAATTGCAAAAAATTCGGACTACCTGTGTGCCAAATCTCATTGCTGTAAGTGCAATAGAATCGTCAGGATTTTGCAGCCACAAAAAAAAAAAACCAGACAGACAAACACTTCCTTTTATAATAGTAGAGATATATAATTTCACTATTTTACTGGTACCTGATACTTGTTGAAGAAAAGCCTTATACTTTTTTATCGTCACATAAATTTCTTTGAATTTGTTGACCCACAAAAAGAGGGGTCACGACCAACTGTTTGCGCATCACTGCTTCAAACCCTAGATTACAGTACCGAAGACCAGATTTGAAGCGAGAAAATAATTGACATCGCCAAAGCTGTGTAAAATGCATACGACTTCTGACTCAGAAATGGACATGACAACAACAAAAATGAGGCCTCTGTTACACGCCATCAGCTACGTATTTGTGAACACGCTTTTAATATATGGCTATATTTTCGGATTTTAACCTGATCATGCAGTGGTAGTGTTGCAATGCATTGAATATGCAAGCTGCTGGGTAAGCCATTTATGTCGTAAGGGCGACGCAAAAATGATATAATATACTGTTTTTCTGCCTCCTCGAAGCGCTTTTCCTCATAAATGGGATCGTAAAACAGTGGGAAGTACCGCGATCATACTTCCCGGCGAGTTTCATTCTGCGCATAATTTTTTTCAATCTCAGGGTTATAGTTTGTTATTTGTTCTTAATGATGTGGAACAGAATATCATGAAAGCTTCTAGAAGTTCTCCCCGAGGATAACATGTTGCGCATGAGAGTTTGAGGGATGAGGTTTGATTGAGGTTGGTAAATAAGTCAATTCACGTCGCACTGCAACGACGCAACGAGCCATTGACAACGGTCCGGGATCCGAAAACCTCGCTTCGTAATTTTGAACCACGGTCAGATAACGAGAAAATCACCCGAGCTGGCATCCCATTCTCCAAACTTCCTGAGATCAAGATCTCGTCGGCATTCTTCTAGTGACGGGAATCCTTTGTTGAGACGTCTACCTGGATGATTAAAAGTCCTCCGTCCGCTTAGGCCATAGAGATGAATGGGTTACGAAATTTTGTGTCGTTATCTGGTTTAAGATCTGGTCAGTTTTTGATAACGAGATATTGCATCCATCAAGATCTGACGAATTTTACGAAACACGATGGATCTCGTCATCAAGGTATTGCCTGTTTTTTTTTTGATGACGAGATCAAGATCTGGTCAGTTTTCTTCTGATGACGTGATGTCTCGTCCTTCAAATCTGACCAATTTTACTAATGTCGAGATTGCTCGTCATAAAGATATTGCCGGGTATTTTTATGATGACGAGATCAAGATCTGGTCAGTTTTCTTCTGATGACGTGATGTCTCGTCCTTCAGATCTGACCAATTTTACTAATGTCGAGATTGCTCGTTATAAAGATATTGCCGGGTATTTTTATGATGACGAGATCAAGATCTGGTCAGTTTTCTTCTGATGACGTGATGTCTCGTCCTTCAGATCTGACCAATTTTACTAATGACGAGATTGCTCGTTACAAAGATATCGCCAGGTTTTTTTTTATGATGACCACACACAGATCAAGTTCTGGTCAGTTTTCTTCTAATGATGAGATATCTCGTACATCAGATCTGACCAATTTTACTAATGACGAGATTGCTCGTTACAAAGATATTGCCAGGTTTTTTTATGATGACCAGATCAAGTTCTGGTCAGTTTTCTTCTAATGATGAGATATCTCGTCCATCAGATCTGACCAATTTTACTAATGACGAGATAGCTCGTTACAAAGATATTGCTGGGTTTATTTATGATGACGAGATCAAGATCTGATCATTTTTCTAATGACGAGATATCTCATGCATCAAAATCGGGTCAGTTTTGCTAGCTATAAAAAACATAGTTGAGACAACTACACTGCCAAGACGAGGGTGAATCAAGCATAAGAGTCGAGTAGTGACTATTTTAGTGAAGCATGTCAAAGAAATAAACGGCTGTCCAGGCTTTCTTGACTTGCCTGCCTATAGGTATTTTAATTAACATACTGGAGCAATACAACGGGCTGTTCTGACGGTCTGGGATGATTCCACAAGGGAAAGATCCGAGAACAACACCAGGTAATTTCGAACTATAATCAGATAACTAGCATCGCACACCTGAACCGGTACCCCAGTCTCCTAACTTCTACACCACCCCAACGAACGCTACCTATGGAGAGAGGTACGTGAGCCTGTGTAATAATATAGGCACCACTGCCCAATCGTAATAGGCCACCCTGTAAACAACAGATTAACAACAGAAGGTTTGCGAGTTCGAATCGAACCAAAAACCGTGGTGTACAAAGGGGACTGGAACGTGTTAAATCTGTCGTGGCCTCAAATGTCCTCACGTTGTCGTGGTGTGGAAATTTCGAAAGTGGGGTGTCTCGTCATCCGATCGTGGTTCAAAATCACGTGCTGTTTTCCTCGGATCTTTCCCTTCGTGTTTGATCGCGGACCGTCTGATACTGATCTGAAGGTTAAAATCAAAACATGTGAAAGGGGGCATGGATAAAGCATATGCACTAAAATCGTTTCCGAAAGTATTTTAGGCAATTATAAATTAATTATAAAACAGTTGTAGAAGATAAACTTGTTTAGCGAACTCGTTGAAACATGAGCTGTGAGATAACTTGAACATATCAATATAATACTTCAATTTTTTCCAGCAGAATCCACAGTGGTCGTGGTGTGAAAAAATGTTAGTTACCAAACCGCTGCTATATAAAAATCATAACATTTGTTTTATTAACATTTACTATAAACATTTCGCAAACATCATGACACTTCACTCGGATCTTTCTCTTACGAGATTGATCCCGGACCATCGTCAATAGCCCGTTGTGTTGCTCTAGTACGACGTTAATTAAAAATTACCAATCATCATGACAATTCACAATTACAATCTCACTTTAGTAACAATTTCAACAAATCAAAACGATTTATGTTAGTAGGATTGTTCCTATCTGTCGCCAGTAGCCCGTAGTATTGCTCCAGTGCGACGTTAATTAACTACCTACACCCCCCCCAGTAAATGTGTCTGTTAGTGCGTGAAAACAGTTTTTGTCTGAGGATCTGTTTAATTAAAAATCCCAATACCATTATCTGAGACTGAAAACGAATTGAGAAGCAGGGACAGGCACTTGACATGGTGTGCTGTTTGATTAAAAAACCCATTACCATCATCTGAGATTGAAAACGAATTGAGAAGCAGGGACAGGCACTTGACATGGTGTGCTGTTTGATTAAAAAACCCATTACCATCATCTGAGACTGAAAACGAATTGAGAAGCAGGGACAGGCACTTGACATGGTGTGCTGTTTGATTAAAAAACCCATTACCATCATCTGAGACTGAAAACGAATTGAGAAGCAGGGACAGGCACATAACATGGTGGGCTGTCTTATTAAAAATCCCATTACCATTATCTGAGACTGAAAACGAATTGAGAAGCAGGGACAGGCACATAACATGGTGGTCTGTCTTATTAAAAATCCCATTACCATTATCTGAGACTGTAAACGAATTGAGAAGCAGGGACAGGCACATAACATGGCGGGCTGTCTTATTAAAAATCCCATTACCATTATCTGAGACTGAAAACGAATTGAGAAGCAGGGATAGGCACTTAACATGGTGGGAGTTGACCGAAGTGAAGACCGCTTTTCTCGTAGACAACTAACTGTTCGTGATCCTTTCGCAAGTCCGTTGACATATTTAAAATTACTTTACCTAACCTTACCTTTCGCAAGTCACGTCAAAACGAAATATTTTCGTGTGGACGTCTGGAGTGAGAGTGATTAATGGTACAAGAAAATTCTACGAGACCTTGGTTATAAAACCCATCGCGGTGTTGTGTGTGAATTCAAAGCTGTCCCGTGGATAAGCAAATAGAAGAAAGGTAATTAATTCATGTCACAGCGGAGCAACACAGCGGGCTATTAACGACACCCTGGGATCAATCCCACTAAAATAAATAGTGTTAGAGTTGTTGAAATTGTTGCAAAAGTGAGTTTGTAATTAATAAAGTGTCATGAACTTTGCGAAATTTATATAGCACATGTTAATAAATCAAATGTTATGATTTTTTACAGCAGCAGTTTGTAACTAACATTTTTTCATACCACGACCACTGTGGATTCCGCTGGAAAAAATAGAAGTATTATATTGCTATTAGGTGGCACGCCAAATGCTCGCCAACCCCCGGAGGATTGCTTTGCAATCCTCATTGGTTCGCTACGCGAATCTTGCTTGCTTCGCTAGCATCAATGAAGACATGTGTCCTAGCGCAAGGGATTGTTTACAAAATATGATATTCCAGAAAAATATTTTTCAAATATAAATATGTACTACAGAAAAGTTATACAGTACTTCTGGAATCAGAAGTCGAACAATTTGGAATTGAAATGAAAACTTTGAGCAAATTTTGATTCGAAATGGGAGCGCTGCTTTGGAAATAGAATATCCATCATGTTGTTTGCAAGCTGCAAAAGATCGACTAATATTCATTTATTTTTCAGTAAAATTTTTTCTAATAACGCTATAAATTCAGTTGAGGAGCGAAGCTTCTTGGTAAACAAACAATCGTACAGTGTTGCCAAAACGCGATAGCAAACGTCTTTTTTATTTGCCACATAAGAGAATTACATATATAGACTAGCCACTGAGTGGGATAGCCCGGCGTTGCCCGTGCAGGTGGTGTAAGGAATTAATATGATGTAAAATTTTCCGCAGATTACAAATCCGTTGAAATTTTTTCTTCATCTTTAACAGTCTAGGAGATAGAAAAAAGAACTACATAACTAAAGTTAAAACTTTGTTTTTTATCGTCTGCTGGAAAATCATTCTTCCGCACAAAATGAATACGGAAACGGAAAAATAAATTTAGAATCTAATCTTTTATGCTGTTGTCATTCCAAAGAAAACAATTATAATTAAATTTCATTAAATTCATTTTAAAATGTTCTAGATTGGATTTTAAAATTCGCCGCGACTCTAAAACTGCAAAAAATTCGGACTCACTGTGTGCCAAATCCCATTACCGTAAGTGATATAGATTCGTCAGGACTTTGCGTGCAAGAAACAAACACTCCCTTTTATAATATTAGAGAGATGCTTAAGTTATATCTCAATACTCTTTTTGTTTCAACGAGTTAGCTATACAAGTTTATCTTCTACAATTGTTTTATAATTTCTTTATAATTGCCTAAAATACGTTCGGAAACGATTTTAATGTATTGCTTTTGTCATGCCCCCCTTCACATGTTTAACCTTCACGTGACTGTAACCTTAAAATCAGTATCTGGTAAAAGCAGTTGGATTCCATTGAAAATTCCATTCTTAATTTTGTATATTCCGTTATATAAAGATATGTTCTCAAGTCTAACAAAACCAATTGCGTTCTTTCTAATATAAAATTGACTACAAGTTCAAAGAATTTCCCTGTTAGTAAAGACTAACTGTAACAAAATGCCCACATTTAACAAGAAGTTTTCCTTTGAGAGGTATTTTCTGTCAAGCTAAATGTTGGTGGTGATAGTGTTTCTATGGCGAAACGTTTTTCAAAACGTGACTAGTTTTTCGAATGCGATTTTCAGCACTTCGTCAATAAAGATTCGGAAGAATGCATTCCCAATTGAGAAACATTATCGCTGATTTGTCAATGCCAGTTCGATTTAACACCAAACGTCACCGAAACGGAGATAAGCTACATTTTAAGGCAACCCCGACATGTATTATGCGAGAGCATTTGGGTAGAGGAAACAAAATCCTCGCATTCCGTCCGGTTTGTTTGCATACCCGAAAAATCCCTCCCACATAAACAAAACTCGCGATTAATGAACAAACTTGCGCGTTATTACCTGTAAATTTCTATCAAAGTGAAAAGACATGATTGCATAAACACACGAAATTTAAGCAACCATCAAATTCCCTATTACAAAACTTCTGGAACCCAACCTTGAACAACACTTTGAGTCTCTGTGAGACAAAACGCCCCTTTTGTGGAAACGGTTTCGTGAAAAATATCTCGCCTTTTTTTCTCTCGAAAAGTGCACACAGCCTACGCATCTAGTTCTCGGGAACCCGCAAGTTATGTAACTCCAATTGGTCTCGAACAAGCCAACATGTTTCGGTCTCTCGCGCGCTATCGCGCATTATATAAGTTTCGTTTGAGAACGGTGTTGGGAAGCGATGAATAAGCAAGTCTCGCGATTAGACCTCTTTTCCATAAAAGCGATAACAAAGCAGCGGATGACGCAAATTTGCAGCTGCTCTTATATAACGCGCCCCTACCAACGCTACGGAAAATTAGGGGAAATGCTGATACGCATTGTTGGTTCCCATAGCAACTGTTATGAAACAACGCATATTTTATCAGAGATCTCTGGAAGGGTTTGTCTCAGAAGATTAGTATACATAATTAGTTGACTGTCTCTTCAAACTTCTTATGAATGAAAGGTTTCTTGTCAAAACCTTTTTCCTTCACCACATTTTCTCCTTTTAATGATTAGTCTGGACAGATCAAACAATAAGGAAATGATCGATGAATATTAAAAATGCTTGATCGAGTATTAATGGTTTGAAAATAACTTACCAACCTTCCGAACTCAATTATTTGTTATATAACGGAATTGCGAGGGTTTTCATGTGATACAAAACAGCTCGAATCTAATAGAACAGTCGATTTCAACTTGGAATGCAAAACCAGCGGATGCGGATTGTGCTGATTGGGGTATTGTGTAACACTGGTGTGGAGAAGTCTCCAAGTGGATGAGCGAGTGTTACATCACATTCTCTCAATTTTCCGACGCTGATCTCTTATGCAATGCTGTTTTTGTTCCGAGAAAGTTAAGCAATACCACTTAACATAATACAATGCTGATGAAAGGAAACAAAACATTAGTAGGTTGAGAAGCAATGTTTGTTTAAACATCGATAAGGCACACTGAGCCACGTTCTCAGGGCTGATTGTTGAGCAGCATTCACATCGGTTCCTTCCGGTGAAAACTATTACCGTGAAATAGGAACCATGAAAAACTCTGATTTTTGTATTTAAAAGATATTTATTTACACAGGTGATTTTCTAGATTGCGCTTTAAAAAAATGTCCTTTAAATAAATTACGTGTCTTGCTTTTAAAACTTTACAAAATGAGTTGGTTGTTTTGGGGTTTTATGGCGCAAGGACCATATTTCGCTAAGCTGCGCCAAACACAAGATATTCATTTCCAAGTAAGACGGAGATAAAGAAGGGAAAGATCGCTTGGGAACGCTCGCGACTCGCGTGTTTACCAGAGGCAGTAAACCCAATGGGAAAATAATAGATTACTATGGTACCTCGGGATTATGAAGCCCGTACATACCTATAAAAGATGTAACTCTGAGGGACATATGCATAAAGCACATGGCTATATTTAATTGCCTTTCAAATGTCGTCGGTTGGGTTTTATAACGCAATGGCCATATTTGGCGAAGCTGCCTCAGGGTTAAGAAATTGCGCTTTAGACTTCTCGAAATAGCTTAAGAATAAGATCATGTTATCGGGAAGTAAAAATAATTCCGAAATTTGCGCTCTCAAGGACCAAGAGGAAAGGAAAATTGGAAAGATTTATCAACTTTTCGTTAGAATACCCACTACAGAAGTGTGAACTGAATATAGAGAATCAAGATTTGACCGACGGGTTCCGTAATCGCGCAACATTGGGAAAACCTTAACGTGTTTAATCTTCAGAAGTATTGAGGAAACTGTTTTTTCCCCTAAAGTTTTGATGAAAGGAAAATTACCTAGTGAGACTAGTGGTGCTCACAAGCGGGTGTCGATGTTTTTATGTTGTCGATGTTTTTACGTTGTCGATGTTTTTACGTTGTCGATGTTTTATTTTTAATTAAAAAAAGTACCGGTATAAAAATTTTAAAAATAACCAAGTTGCATAATTTTTATAATCAGCAAATTGAACATACTTTTAGACCAAAGTGGCCAAGGGTGAAGGGTCTGAAAAGTAGGGATTCATCGATGTCGATGTCGCATCCCTACTTTTCAAATTCAATTCAATGTTTTCAAAACATTGATGTTTTATAAAAAAACATCGATGTATTGGAGCCGATGTCGCATCAATAGTTGCTAAACCAGTTTTAAGAAATAGGGAAAAAAGTTTAAATACAATGAATTTTAAAAACATCGATGGTTTGGGGGCGATGTATTATCAACACCGATGTTTTAATTTTGAACATCGATGTTTTGCGGACGATGTCGCATCAATAGTTGCAAAACCAATTTTAAGAAATGGGGAAAAAAGTTTAAATACACTGAATTTTAAAAACATCGATGTTTTTGGGGCGATGTATTATCAACATCGATGTTTTGCTGTCGATGTCTCATCACTACCACGTACACGACGGTCTTTGGTTGGACCAAGTTTCGTATTCGCAACCCTTCGATTTCAAATCCGTCACTCTGCTAACTATGCAACCGGAGCCCTAAAAAATTTCGGTAAATATAAGTTTAAGAAAGTAGAAAAATAAATTAAGAGTAGATTCCGATTACTCGCACAGGAATCTCAACATTCTAATCTCAATAAGTCAAATGGAATGCCACGTTGCCTTTATCATCGGGAAACATTCTGGTTTTATGTTGGAAAAAACCAATTCAACTCGAAAGTGCTGTTTAAAATCATAAATGTTAGAGGCGCATAACCTTGGTCTAATTGGATTTCAGTTTTACGCCCTACAACGTGTTTCGCGGAGACTCACAAAAGGAATTTCACCGTTCCTTCATTAGCAATAAAATGCTATCTGCACGCAACATTTAAACTCTTGAAGCTGCTATTCCTTAAATTTACGGTTCTCCTTTGCCTCCTAGCAATAATTCTTCTGGAGCTTGCAAATGAACTGCACTTGTAGATAGCTGTTATAGAAACAGGTTTTCTTAATGCAATCTGATCATACACTAAATGAGGTGCAATACATATCCCCCAGAATATTTTTTTAAATAATGGCCACATCCACACAACACTACTGTTGTCTACAGTAAAATCTCTGTTGAATATTTTCATGATTCTTAGCTTGAATCTTGTTTTCCTCCTAATCGTTCACTCAAAAATATCCATTGCTCAATCAACTCGGTTTTTCCATTTTAGCGTTTTTATTTACAAATATCAGCTTCTGAAGCAAAAAATAGTTGTCTAGTCCAATTGATGTACTATTGTCTGCTACTCAGGAGAATTCAGGAAATCCCGAAGTACATATTTCATTTAACAATGTGGTTGGAAAATTTTGAATTTAGGAAAGATTTTACATGTGTTTTGTGCATTAATATTAGCAAGGCAGGGTAAATCTTCAAAGAAATGATTATATTTTTGAAACGTAATTCAATTCTCTTTGTTTAGAAAAGGTATTGAAGTTTTTAAGGGGGTAAAATTTGTACTATCTCGATTTTATTGAATAATTCAGGAAATCCCGAAGTACATATTTCAATTAACAATCTGGTTGGAAATTTTTGAATTCAGGAAAGATTTTACATGTGTTTTGTGCATTAATATTTGCAAGGCAGGGCAAATCTTTAAAGAAAGGATTACATTTTTAAAACGTAATTCAATTCTCTTTGTTTAGAAAAGGTGTTGAAGTTTTTAAAGGGGTAAAATTTGTGTTATCTCGATTTTATTGAATAAAAACTAATCCTAATTTACAGTTAACGATGTTAGATGAATTACTAAAGTGAGCCTCAAGTATATTTCTTAGAAATGGAACATACGAAAAGCATTAACAGAAAAATAAATAATGCTTTACAAGCAAATGGGTATTTCCTCTTACGATATAAATCACAACGAAACAAGTCTCGTTTTCCGTGAATCCTGACCTTTAACTTCACCAAGATGTATGTGATGAGGTCAAAGTATTATTGAGTTAAAAATTAATCAAACCTTCCTACATTGAAAATTAGCACTCAGTTGCACTTCACGCCTTTTGTTTTGAAGGCATGTAATTGAAAGCTTTTGCTTAGATTGCCTTTTTAGTCATAATTAGGGTAACTTTTTTGTTGCAGTAAAAATGGGAAAAGTTGAATTTATCATTCCCTAAAGTTGCATTTAAGGAAATAAAGTTGCATTTATTTTTGATACACTAAAATCTAAAATAAATTATTCGTAAAAAATGAGAATATTCAAAATTTATTGACAATTTTAGTCGTGTACTACAGTGTTGTAATATAAATCATTAAATACTGAAGTGAATGGCCTATCATTGGTCAGTAATTTTTTAACATTGAAAAACTGTGTCAGCCGCAGTCATATTAAATTCTGTATCGGATAGCAGAAGAGCAAAATCCTTTCGCTCAACTTTCAGAGATTTTAAAACGTCATCTACAAGGAAACAACATATTGATGATCGAAACTCACCTCGCAAACTCTGCAGTCGATTGCGCAAGTTTCCTCTGGATTATCACGAATGGCAACCAATGTGTTAAAGTACTTGCCATTTATTTCAGTTTCGTTTGTTAGAAAGAACACCTTCTTTCCATGAATTTCTTGTTTGATCCTCAATACTTCGGCGTTCACAAAATCAGACACGTGATCGAAGGGTTAATTCAGAGGGCAAAAAATGAAATATTAATTAATTTTAAGCTAAATTTAAAAAAAAGGCAGGTGGTTGGCATTTATGCAAAAATTTGCATTCATGCAGAAAGTTGCATTTATGTTGCGGTTATAATTTACTTACAATACACTCTATTTCGGAGGAATTTCGGTTTTAGTACTTTACATGCAGCACAGAACGTGTGTAAAAAAGTTGAATTTGTTGCATAAAGTTGCCCTAGGTATAATTGAAGATCTTATGACAACAGTGGGGTTAACCCATATTTTTGTAAGACTGAAGTAAATGAACTATTGCCATCAACATCAAATATACAGCCGACCAACCGGTCTAGTGGTCAAGGTGTTGGCCTCTGGATCGGAAGGTTCCTGGGTCGAATCCGGGTCAGGGTATGGATGTAAATTGTGCTGTCATTTGTTAGGGACAATGATGGTCCACCCATTGGGTGCCCCTTCACAAGTGACCATCACTTCTGGACTTGTATAAGGCTACAATGACTTCGGTCAATTCTGTACTGTATTGTATTTCTGTATTGCATCATGTATTGTATTTGTCTTTGCAATCTGTACCCAGCTTTGCCATTGGAAATTAAAAAACCCATCAAATATACATTCAGGGATAGACCAAATGGCGAATATTCCAATTGACTTTGAGGTAATATTGAGCAAAGGCAATCTAAGAAACGAATCCATCCGGTAACCCATCCATTTGTACCAAATAAGATTTGTGGTTGAGTCCTTTGTCGCAGTATTAATAGGCTTAGTGATGATTGTGAAAACCTTATAGCCGCAGTGGGTTTCCACTCATTTTGTAAGAATGGAGGAAATAAACTGTTGCATACAGAGTAAATATGAGACATATATTCGGGGATAGACGGGACAGCTGAACATTCCTATTAGCTTAGAGATAACATTGAGTTATGTCAACATACGGGAAGAACATGAAGCGCGGTGTCCCATCCATTTCTACGCAAATACGATTTGTGAACATGTCCATTGTCACAGTATTTATCCTTTTAAGTGATAATTGAAGACCTTATGACCACAGTGGGTTAACACTCATATTTTGTAACCATCAAGGAAAGGAACTACTTAAGTTACCTGACACACATTCTAGGAAAGGGCTGACAGCATGTTCCAATTAATGACAGCATGTTGCAATTAATGACAACATGTTCCAATTAATGACAGCATTTAGTTAAGCCACCCTCATTGACGAACAAAAGACGCGACTATTTCTATCAAAACATGTTTTGGTTCATTGCAGCAATATTAATAATTTTAGTGATAATTGAAGACCTTGGTTTACACTGGGTTTACCCTCAATTCTGAAAATGCAGGAAATAAGCAATTGGAGTCGCCTGATACATTCTGAGATAGAGATGGAAGTACATTCCAATAACTTAGAGATAACATTTGGTCACACCAATCTCAGGGACATCCAATTCTACCAAAACAAAATAGTCCAGCCCATTGTCATAGTAAGGTCTTAAACTGTCCATAAAAGTTGGCAATTTCCGTAAAAATCATTGGAAATTATTCAGAAATTTTTTGATTAAATGCATGCCAAAATTCAAAATGGTTTATTGAATTGTTTGATTTGCTGTTAACCCTCCTGATGGTCGTCTCGACGAGGTATCTCGTCGTTATCGAAAATGGCTAGATCTTGATGGACGAGATTTCACTGGAAAAAACTGACCAGGTCTTGACCATGTCCTCATCAAAACATCGGCAATATATTGATGATAAGATATCTCGTCATCAGCACAGTTGGACAGATAGATCATGATGGACGAGATATCTCGTCGAGACCTCTCGGAGAGTTAAATTAACCGTTCGTAATTCCATATATATACCATCATGCTGAAGTTAGAAGAACTGGAGTGTTTAGATAGTAAGATGACGTTTTATTTACAATCTCTAAATTGCAACCTGACAAATCACAGGAAATCTAGCTTAAATTGCTTGACATTTACCTAGGTATTTGCTAAAAGGATGAGCGCGTATTTGGTCATTGTTCAAAACCATTTATGTTCTATTTTATAGTTGATAAACATGGATCTTTTACAAATTCAACGAAAAATTTATAGGCAGTAGAAAGTAAACCTGTTTCATTGGTATAATCATAACATGCATGAATGAAATTCTTCGTCGGTTGTTGCAGATTTACGCTATCCAACATTCAAAAATTCTGAATTTCGCGTAAAACCATCAATTGAATAATTGCCTCGAAACATAATTGATACCGCTTCTCGTTTCTTAAGAAATCATTAATCACCTGGGCAAGTGGAATTTTCTTTTCTAATGAAGCCGTTTCCATCGGTTATGAAACATTTCCGCAGATCATTAATCAAATCTAAGAGAAAAATCGCTTAGCTTGGCAGCATGTAATAAACACAGATAACCTCAGCTTAGTATGGGGCATACATTGGAAGTACGCAGTTTTTTTTATCACAACACTGTTTTTTCAAAAATCATTAATGCAAAAAGAGGAAGGGGGGGGGGTGCGGTTTTATCTAATCATTTTATCTAACAGATCATGGCATTTCACATACATCATTTTAAAAGTGATATCTTCATGCCTTTTTTGCACGATAAGAGTTCATTTCTCATTCTACTATTAGATTTCACCGTTGCATAAAAACGATTCAAAATATTTTAAAATTTTTAGAATATTGTGTAATTCATGTGAAACTCAAAAGCAAAACTGAAAAATGTCTGTAGTTACTGAATGACTATTAACGAGACTTAATTAAAAACACTCTAGTCTCTACTATTATAAAAGGAAGTAATTGTTTGTCTGTTTGTCTGTTTCTTGCCGCAAAATCCTGACGATTCTATGGCACTTACAGCAATGAGATTTGGCACACAGGCAGTTCAAATTTTTTGCAATTTTTGAGCCGGGGCGAATTTTAAAATTAAATCTAGAACATTTTAAAATGAATTTAATGAAATTTAATCATTGTTGAATGCTACAGCATGGAAGAGATCACAGATTCTAAATTTATTGTTTTCGTTTCCGTTTTGATTTTGCGCGGATTTTCCATCCAGATGATAAAAACAAACAATCTTTTAACTGGAGTCAATTAGTTATTTTTCTATCTCCTAGACCGTTAAAGATGGAGTAAAAATTTCAGCGGATTTGAAATCTTCGGAAAATTTCACTTTAGATCACTACCTAAAAATATGAATTTTCTTTATATTAATAAATTTTAAATTGAATATATCTTTTATATTTTCGCACGAGATTGTGACGTCACGGTAACTTTCGCTTTCCAAAAATAAACAGATTGCATTTCGTGCATTCGCGTTAAAAAAAAAACAGATTATATTTCCTGCCCTCTTCGATTTTAGTGGAGAACAAAAAATAAACATTTTGACAGGCATTGTTCAGTTCTTTTTCGTAAAAGCGGATTCGTTAAAGATAGATTAAAAATTTCAACGGATTTGAAATCTGCGGAAAATTTTACACCCGAATAATACCTTATATCACGGCGTTGCCCGCGGGCTAGCCACGCAGTGGCTAGTATTAAATAATTCACAGCTATTGCATGTGTATGGCATATCAAAATATATCCGCTGACGTTTCATTTCTTTATGTAAGTTTAAGCTAGTTGACAAAAAATCAACTGTAAAGAATACAAAACTCAAATTTTGATTCAGGTTTTCAGGTTGCGATTTCGAAACTCGATCCGGTCGAAGACCTTCGTGCACACGCCAATATACAATTAACTACATGTACCGTATGTCGTACCAAATATCCACATGTTGGCATGACGTAGAGGTTTGGAGAGCCATCGACTGGCTATTCGTCATTGACCTCGTCATCTGACCGTGGTTAAAATTTGCGAAGTGTTGACCTTGGATCTTTCCTTATGGAGGCACATCCCGGACCGTTGCCAATAGCCCTATGTGTCGCTACAGTGCGAAGTTAATTAACTACCTACCTACCTAAATTGTCAGCTCTCTTTGATATTGATTGTCATCTGACCGTGGTACAAAATTAAGATGGGTTGTCCTCGGATCTTTCCTTCGGAGATTGATCCCGGACCACCCCGTAATCATGTCGCTCCATTGTGACTCAAATTAAACTACCTACCCTCTGGTAATTGGTAATTATCTGTTAACGTCGTACTAGAGCAACACAATGGGCTATTGACGACGGTACGGGATCAATCCCTTAAGGTAAAGAACCGAGGACAACACCTCGTAATTTTAAAACACGGTCAAATGACGAAGCAACTCCTGAGCTGGCACCCCACTCCTACCCTCTGGTGGCTAGTCCGTTGGAAGAGTCCGAAGATCTGCGAGTTCGAATACCACCAAAGACAGTCGTGTACAAAGATGCTGGTGATTTGTTAAATATGTCGTGGCCTCAAATGTCATCACTAGGGCAACTTTTTTGTTGTAGTAAAAATGGGAAAAGTTGCATTTATCATTCCCTAAAGTTGCATTTATGGCAATAAAGTTGCATTTATTTTTGATGCACTAAAATCTATAATAAATTATTCGTAAAAAATGAAAAAATTCAATATATATTGACAATTTTAGTCGTATACAACAGTATTATAATACATACTGAAATACAGAAGAACGTTGAATGGCCGATCCTTGGCCAGTAATTTCTTTAACATTGAAAACCTGTCCCAGCCGCAGTCATATAATATGCTGTATCGGATAGTAGAAGCACAAAATCCTTTCGCTTAAGCCGACCAACCGGTATAGTGGTTAAGGTGTTAGCCTCTAGATAGGAAGGTTCCTGGTTCGAATCCGGGTCCGGGCATGGATGTTTGTAAGCGTTTGGTGTAGAGGCGGCTGGTGCACCTTAAATGTGTCGTGGCCGAAAGTCCTCACGTTGGGTTGGCGTGGAAGTTTGGAGAGTGGGGTGCCAGCTCAGGTATTGCTTCGTCATCTGATCGTGGTTCAAAATTACGAGGTGTTGTCCTCGGATCTTTCCCTTAAGGGACTGATCCCGGACCGTCGTCAATAGCCCGTTGTGTTGCTCTAGTACGATGTTAACTAAAATTACCATTACCTTTCGCTTAACATTCCGAGATTTTAAAACGTCATCTACAAGGCGAACAACATATTGATGATCGACACTCACCTCGCAAACTCTGCAGTCGATTACGTAAGTTTCCTATGGATTATCAAGAGTGCCAACCAATTTGATAAAGTACTTCTTGCCATTTATTTCACTTTCGTCTTAAGACGAACGCCTTCTTACCACGAACTTGTTTGATCCGCAATATTTCGGCGTTCGCAAGATCAGACACACGTGACTGAAGGGTTGATTGAGAGGGAAAAATATGAAATAGTATTTAATTTCATATTAATTAATTTTAAGCTAAAATTTAAAAAGTTTCATTTGGTTGCATTTTTGCAAAAAAATTGTATTTATACAGAAAGTTGCATTAATGTTGCGGTTATAACTCACTTATAATACACCCCATGTAGGAGGAATTTTGGTTTTAGTACTTTACATGCAACGTAAAACGTGTGAAAAAAAGTTGCATTTGTTGCAAAAAGTTGCCCTAGTCATCATGTTGGTGTTGTGTAGAAGTTTGGAGAGGTGGTGGGCCCGTTAAAAAAAATTATCCCTATTGTTAATAAAGGATCATAAAACATGAAATCGGAACTTTTTCTTCAGGTTTAATGAGTTTGCCGTCAAAAATGTGTGGGAATTCTTGCTGTAGAGGACCAAATATCTTCATATTAGAAGGAAAGGAGTTTCCATTCCTGCACAATATTGTTTCGTCACAATATACCCGACTTCATAGCAACAGCATTTGCTGCTCCTTATCTTTCTTGGGAAGTAATTAAATTCATGTTCAACACGTTTCGAAATTGATAGTTTTGCCGTATTCATTCCGTGTAGTTGGCCATAGGAGGGACATACATCTCATTCCAGCCACCTGTGTTTTCGTACCTTTCGCAACGCTGTTATTTCATCTTAGCATGTGTTTTCGTGATCTGACCTTCAGCGAAGTGTGCACTAATTGGTCGAGGATGATGAGATTTTAACCAATCGCCTATTAGAGTTAAAATAGGTGAGGCTTCACGCGTGTGATTTATTATTATTTGAGAAGTAAAAAATTTTTCTCCACGTGCAAAAGAGGTTCGTCGTTCATGATTGACCATGCGATTTATTTTCGGTCATTTTTATTCCTTTCTTCTCTTTTACCTCGGGGGAGGGGGGGGGGGAGGAGCCGAGTTGGATAGGTAGGAAGGTATTTTAATTAACGTCGCACTGAAGAAACACAATTGGCAATTGACGACGGTCCGAGACCCAGCCGAAAGAAAAGAGATCGAGGACAACATCACGTAATTCTGTACCACAGCCTGTTTGGAGAGCAATGGATTAGCAACCGGAGGGTTGTGACCTTAAATCCAACCAGAGACAGCTTTTTACAAACGAGGATGGTGCACGTCAAATCTATCATGGCCTCCAATGGCATGGTGTGGAAGTTAGGAGAGTGAGGTCCCAATTCATGTGTGACTTCGTAGTCTGACCGTGGTTTAAAATTACGCGGTGTTGTCCTTGGATTTTATCCTTCGAGTTTGATCCCTAACCGTCACCAATATCCCGTTTCAAATACTGAGAAACTTTCCTGTTTGGATGTTTGAAGTGTTCAAAACTAGTAATGCGACATCGACAGCAAAACATCGATGTTCAAAATTAAAACATTGATGTTAATAATACAACGCCCCAAAAACATCGATGTTGGTAATACATCGCCCCCAAAACATCGATGTTAATAATACATCGCCCCTAAAACATCGATGTTTATAATACATCGCTCCTAAAACATCGATGTTTTTAAAATTCAGTGTATTTAAACTTTTTTCCACCATTTCTTAAAACTGGTTTAGCAACTAGCGATGCGACATCGACAGCAAAACATCGATGTTGATAATACATCGCCCCCAAACTATCGATGTTTTTAAAATTCATTGTGTTTAAACTTTTTTCCCTATTTCTTAAAACTGGTTTAGCAACTATTGATGCGACATCGGCTCCAATACATCGATGTGTTTTTATAAAACATCAATGTTTAGAAAACATCGACATCGATGTCGCATCCCTACTTTTCAGACCCTTCACCCTTGGCCACTTTGGTCTAAAAGTATGTTCAATTTGATGATTATGAAAATTATGCTACTTGGTTATTTTTAAAATTTTTATACCGGTACTTTTTTTATTTAAAAATAAAACATCGACAACGCAAAAACATCGACAAGTATAAACATCGATGTTACAAAAACATCGACTCCAATACGTTGATGTTTTTTTATAAAACATCGATGTTTTGAAAACGTCGACATCGATGTCGCATCCCTAGTTCACACACCACACGAGTAACAACACAATATTCTTTTTTGTAAGCTTTTATCTTTGATCACTTTTAATATTTCCGATTTCAATTAACATCTTCAAGAATCAAATTATATTTCAGCAAATGGAATTCAAAAAAACTTTTATAATTGTTACAGCAATATTGGAAAATAGCGTGACACCACAGGTGTGCGCCTCGTTATCTGAACATTGTTCTGCAACACAACTCCAAGCAATTGCAATTGTTCTGCAGGCATTTTGCCCGAATTTTGGAAACTGTAGTAAAATCAAAAACAGACGTAGAACACAATTATCGACTAAATATGTTTTTCATATTTATAAAAAAACATCAAAATTAATTAACGCGTACTTTATTTAAAACCAAGGCATACTTTCAGAATTTGCAATTTTGTCGATAACTTTTGAAGTTAAATATTTTGTCATTGTCATAGAAGATGTGTTATTTATAAAGGGTTTGCGGTAATTTGGGGTGTTAATTGGTAATTACTAGTTAACGTCGTACTAGACCAACACAACGGGCTATTGACAACGGTTCGGGATCAGTCCCTAATTTGGGGCGGTGTAGGAAGGTTGTTCCGTAGCTAGAAAATAAAAAAAGGTGTGGCAACGAGCGCGCTTTGGACTGCAGAGCATCGTAAGTTATGATTGAAAAATAATCGAACAAGCCCTCGGATATTTCTCTTTGAGATTAATCGCGGGCTATGGCCATTTGCCCGTTGTGAATTGCTCCATTGTGACATAAATTAATCTATCCATATTTGATCTGTGAAATTCGTTACCTCCCTGGGTGTATTTCTCTATTCTGTGTCAGTAAAACCTCTCTTGAATGTCTGTATCCATTTACTTGAGTTTCGCTGTCTTGTATTTGGCGCAGTTTGGCCAGATATGAACCATGCGCCAAAAAACAAAAGCTGTTTCTTCTTCGAATCGTAGATGGCGTACTATCGATTCCTGCAATTTACCCTGGGTTTATTTGTCTAATCTGTGTCCGTAAATCTTCACTTGGGTGTGTATGTCCATGTATTTGATGCCGACCAACCGGTATAGTGGTTAAGGTGTTACCCTCCAGATCGAAAGGTTCCTGGTTCGAATTAGGGATGCGACATCGACAGCAAAACATCGATGTTCAAAATTAAAACATCGATGTTTATTTAGAACATCGATGTTCAAAATTAAAACATCGATGTTGATAATACATCGCTCAAAAACCATCGATGTTTTTAACCATCGATGTTTTAAGTATCAGTGTATTTAAACTTTTTTCCGCCATTTCTTAAAACTGGTTTAGCAACGTAGCAAATAATGTTCGCCAGGGTGGGTGGGATGATTTGTCATTTGCAGTGTTTATATTAATTTATAACTAATACTTTTTTTAACTCTCAAAACAAAGTCACAGAAGTTTTAAGAACAATAAACAAATCTTTTATTTTTAACCCTTCTTTGCATGATTTTTTCTTTATTGGTGAAATAAATCAAGGTGATATAATTCATGTTCAAAATTAAAGGAAAAATGGTTTAAAAAATCTTAGTATATATTTATAGTATAAATTTAGCAAAAAGCAATATGATGGTATCATGTGGTATTTTTTAAATTAAACACAAACTTTTCCAGAAATTGCTCTAAAAATAACAGAAACACGTGTTACAAACCTTTCTTCCACTCATTTTCAATTTTTTAGCAATAGAAACTCAAATATAATAAAACAAAATTAAAAAAGAAATCATACGTTTATTGCAACTACAACAAACAGCGGAATGACAACTTCAAGCTCGTTTTACTGATAGTGACACTTGCTTATTTTTGACAGCTATGTTTTTTTTTATGCAATGGACATTAAAAAGGTATCCAGACACGATCAACTTAAAGTGAACTTGTTCTTTTATATAATTTTTGGGCATTCAATGTTATGATGGAAATTTCCACCATTATGCAAAGAAGGGTTAAATTGAATAATTAAAAGAAAATAATCTTTACAACCATTTGACATAGGTATTACTTACTATAAGTATAATTAGTGTTAGTTATTATTAATTATTTATCCACTTATAGAAGGTAAACACAACAAAATTATTTTTTATTTAGTGCAAATAAAAAATATTGGGGCCTATAATTATTATATGCCCTAATATTTGTCATTTACAGTTTGTGAAAAAAGATGTTTGTTAACTTTCTCAACCTTAAGCCGACTCCTTTTTTCACAAACTATCCCACCAGTTAGGGAAAAAACTCTTTCTGATGGGACAGATGTCGCCATCACTGACAAATACTTAGTGGCACGGTTTATAAATTTTCTTAATTTTTACTATGGTGCTTTTTTTATTCAAAAATAAAACATCGACAACGTAAAAACATCGATGTTAAACAAACATCGGCTCTAGTAGAGATGCGACATCGATAGCAAAACATCGATGTTTTGAAACATCGATGTTCAAAATTAAAACATCGATGTTGATAATACATCGACCCAAAAACATCGATGTTTTCAAAATTCAGTGTATTTAAACTTTTTCCCCACTTTCTTAAAATTGGTTTAGCAACTTCTGATGCTACATTGACAGCAAAACATCGATGTTGATAATACATAGCCCCCAAACCATCGATGTTTTTACAATTCAGTGTATTTAAACTTTTCCCCCCATTTCTTAAAACGGGTATAGCAACTATTGTTGCGACATCGAGAATGAAACATCGATTTGTTAATCGATGTTCAAAATTAAAACATCGATGTTGATAATACATCGCCCCCAAACCATCGATGTTTTTAAAATTCAGTGTATTTAAACTTGTTTCCCCTATTCTTAAAACTGGTTTAGCAACTAGTGATGCGACATCGGCTCCAATACATCGAGGTTTTTTTCTAAAACAAAAATGTTTAGTAAACATCGACATCGATGCCGCATCCCTACTTTTCAGACCCTTCATCCTTGGTCACTTTGGTCTAAAAGTATGTTCAATTTGCTGATTATGAAAATTATGCTACTTGGTTATTTTAAAAAATTTTAAAACGGTACTTTTTTCATTTAAAAATAATACATCGACAACGTAAAAACATCGACACGTATAAACATCGATGTTACCAAAACATCGACACTAATACATCGATGTTTTTAAAAAAACATCGATGTTTTGAAAACATCGACATCGATGTCGCATCCCTAATCCCTAGTTCGAATCCGGGTTTGGGCATGGAATGTTTGTAAGCGTATGGTGTAGAGGCGGCTGGTGCACCTTAAATCTGTCGTGGCCGAAAGTCCTCACGTTGGGTTAGTGTGTAAGTTTGGAGAGTGGGGTACCAGCTCAAGTGTTGCTTCGTCATCTGACCGAGGTTCAAAATTACGCGGTGATTTCCTCGAATCTTTCCCTTAGGGGATTGATCCTGGACCATCGTCAATGGCCCGTTGTGTTGCTCTAGTACGACGTTAATTAAAATTACCATTACCATGTAATTGATCCTTTTTGTCGTGGTTTGACCAAATATGGCCCCTTGCACCATAAAACCAACCTTTCTCTAATCAACCTACGAACCTGAGCATATAAAAAGTTTGCCATTGCTCATTCTACTTCATATTTCCTATGTGGTGCAAACTAGGGATGGGACATCGACAGCAAAACGTCGATGTTTTGAAACATCCATGTTCAAAATTTAAACATCGATGTTTATAATACATCGACCAAAAACCATCGATGTTTTTTAAAATCAGTGTATTTAAACTTTTTAGAAAATAATATTTACACGAATTTCACATAAGAACTCCTAATTATAAGTATTAATAGGTAAGTACATAACAATAATTATTGTTATTTATTATTAATAATTTATCAACTATTGGGAGAAACAGGCCTATAATTATTATCTGCCCCAAAATTTGTTATTTACAGTTTGTAAAAAAAATTAGTTTGTTAACTTTCTCCACCTTAACTCGACTTCTTTTTTCACTAACTATCCCACCAGTTAGGGAAAAACTCTTTCTGATGGGACGGATGTCGCCATCACTGACAAATACTTAGTGGCACGGGTTTTTTTCTTAATTTTTTTTCATTAAAAAATAAAACATCGACAATGTTAACACATCGATGTAAATAAACATCAACTCCAATAACTCGATGGTAAATACATCAATGTTTTTTTAAACATCGACATCGATGTCGAAACAGGCAAATGTTGGTTAGTTCGGAAACCGTCTGTCGGGGTTGCGTTCACGGTACAATCTTACAACTGCTTGTTCGTTTCTGTTCGCAGGCAGCCCCATATGTTAGGTACATGCCAGCCATCTCAGCATTCGAGAATTCATACCAGTTGGTGGTACAGTACAAAGTCTCAAATCTGGAATTGTCCAAATTACAGACGTTTTGCTAACCGGCGTTTATTTCCCTCACTTTTTTGCATCTTTCTGACAATTTTTAAAGAACAAGGAGTGAAACCTGGACCTGATTGATGAAACAACGCAAAATAACGGACATGTTCACAGAAAATACCACACAGAAAAATTAGATTTGCAAGTAAATTTTACTGCCTTGTATTAAAAGGTTTTTTCCTTTTTATAAAATTATGTCTATTTATATACACTCACACCTGTTTTTGTGCGGTAGATAGGAACCGCATAAAAAAAATCTTCCAAAACTTCACAAGTAGCTATAAAAAATATTTTTCGCAACACATCAAAAATTTTTTTATGCGGTGAATAGGGACCGCATAAAAAAAGTCTCCCGTAGAAAATAACTCATAACCTTACGAAATAACTAGAAATTGCTTTTTTAAACAAAATCAAGACACGAGGCTAGTCAATACTTGAAATCTCGTCAAACCTTTTGGAATCTCATTTAGAAATCTCGTTTAGAAAATACACATGCGAACATTTTTAAATATTTTATTTACATATGTACTTATTTTACACATACAAAAATTTTTCAAAGTGTATAACCCTTGTCCTTCGTAGTCTGACAATACGCGGATTTTCATGTGGTGAACTGGTTCAAAATCACTTTCGTCACTTGAAGATTTCGCACTCGTTTAGAGTTGACATTTTTTCAGTTACCTTGTAGTCGGTGATCAGAAAAAGTGCAAACAATTTAGTATTTCGAAATTAATTCAGAGCGAAAGAAACACGAGTTTTCGTTTTATTCCCGTTCTTTGAAAAATATCGTCTTTCCCAAATATTCGGAAATTGTTTACATTGCGCAAAAAACAAAAATAAGACTCGAAATACAATTTTTTTTTATTTAAGTAAATTTTATTGATAGCTTCGTCAATTATGTTCTAATTTGATTGAAATTTTGAAAGGACTGTAAGTAGATTGTACTGAATAAATTTATTCATATACCGCACAAAAAAGATCGCACAAAAAAATTTCGCACAAAAACAGGTTTGAGTGTATATGCTATTTTTTACTATTGCAAAAGCAAAATTCGCTCAAGGGGGGGGGGTAGATTAAAAATTTTCTGACTAAAAATGCAAATTATCCGATATCCGGAATGACCTAGGTCCGAAGGATTCCGGATTTGGGACTTTGTACTGCATTTCTATTAACTAATACAAGTTGCAGAACGCAAGTTGTAAAATATTGACAAATACAAGTTGAAAGAAAGAATTTTTCTTGAGGACAGAAGCCTTGAAGTCTGTGTTCCTGGATGTGAATAAGTCCCGTGAAAGAGATATTCCTGCGATTAAAAAAAAGTTGGTAGTCAACTACAGTACTTGTCTCTTTCTTTCATAACGTAATACATTATCCTTATTATTTAAGGTTTCTATTTGTCTGAAAATAAAAGAGATTCTTTGAAAACCCATTGGAGTCCGCTTCTCTGCGAAAAGCATACATGCGGTCGTGATCATAACAAAAACTGGGACCACTAACATCAGCATCCTTTGTTAAGAAAGTTTTCTATTGACTAATACAAGTCGCAGAAAGAACAATTTATTCTTGAGAATAGAAGCCTTTAAGGTACCTGTATACCTATAAAACGCCATTTTCATCCAAATTTTACATATATATTGTTATACTACAACTTTTTAACTCTTCAAATCTCTTCGTATTTTACTTCTGCTACTATTAGAACTAGATATATTAAATTTAAAAAGGCATTGACATCTAAATTTGACACGAGGCTTATACTGTTTTTAGCTTTTTCTCGAAGTTCAATTTTCGCTAAGCGGTACTGCACCATTCCGGTCAATCAGGAAAGTCCAGTAAGCAGGCCAGCCATTGGAGCAAATGAACCAGTAATTATCGAGCCAGCCAACAAAAGAAGAAGCTGAGTCCAAAAGATGTCCATATGCTAAAGATGTGTTGCAGAAGTTGAACTAACTTTTTCATTCCATCGTGTAAATACTTGTAGATCATTGTTAAATAACCATTAAATTATAAAAAATTACGAGAACTGCCTCCTCAAATCCATTAACAACAAAGGACGAGGCAACTCGTCTATAATACATACATTATCCTGATTAGAAGGTTTTTATTTACATTATATGGACACAAGTATTTGGTTACTGCATGCTTTCAGAAGAAGAAAAAGCTTTATTATTGTATTTAGTAACGGGAAGGCTTTCCCTTTGCTTGTATTACAGCTGCAACACGACGAAGCATACTTTCCACAAGTTATCTGTAAATCTGGGCAGGAACAGCTTGCCATACCTCTTGCAAGCCTGTGAGAAGAGATTGTTGTGAAAATGAGCTTTCGTGGAGGTGTTGCACTCGCAGCTCTAGTTTGTCCCACAATGTGCTCGATCGGATAAAGATCGCGGCTCTGAACAAGCCAGTCAAGCAAATTCACCTCATTTTCAGGAAACCAGTCCAGCATACGTTTTGCAGTATGACACGGAGCTCGATCCCGTAGGAAGAAACAACCATCATCGCCGTAGTATTGCCATAGTGTAGGCAAGGCCGAATTATCCTGAACGTCGAGGTACACGTCAGCGTTGATGGTATCAGGAACATAAAGCAATGGGCCGAGTCGTAACCAGGAGAAACAACCCCACACTAAGATGGATCCTCATCCGAATTTCTGCAGTGTCCACATACTTTTGTCCATATAGAAATTTTATGGTGTCTGCGTCTCTTTTGCACGCTTGTGACCTTTATCACTAAAGAATTCGGTCCAATAACTTCCACATTGCCAATAATGTTTTCCATTGATTAATATAAGTCGCAGATTAGGCCACAGAAGTCCTGTTGGAAGAGTAACGGATTAGCAACCGGAGGATTGCGAATTCGAATCCAGCCAAAGACCGTCTTGTACAAAGGGGACTGGTGTACGTCCAATTTGTCGTGGCCTCGAATGTCTTCACGTTGTAGTCGTTTGGAGAGTGGAGTGCCAGCTCAGGAATGACCTCGTCATCCGACCGGGATTCAAAATTACACGGTGGTGTCCTCGATATTTCCCTTGGGGATTGATCCCGGAGCGTCTCCAATAGCCCATTGTGTTGCTCCTGTGTATGTTAATTAAAATACCTACCGGTGTGTAAAACAAATTTAAGATACAATCGCCAAAAAAATCGGGATTCTTTCATCACAGTGGACATTGTGGTGACTAAACGATGCTATCAGCAGAGCTAAAATTTTGATCACCTAAAATTTATAGAAAATGCCCCATAGAAATATTTTAATTCTCTCGGACCATCGCCAACAGCCCGTTGTGTTTCTCCAGTGCGAATTAATTAAAACATCTACCTAACTACCAAGTCGCATGGTAGGTAGGTTTTCATTAACGTCACACTAGAGAAACACAACGGGCTATTGGTGACAGTCAGGGATCAATCCCAAGAGGAAAAATTCGAGGACAGCACCACACAATTTTGAACCACGGTCAGTCAAGTTGCAGGAAGAATTACTCATTCAAGTCAGGTAAAAACTCTCGAAGCCATCTGTGGCTTTTAGGTTATTTATACCATTACAAATAAATCGCTCCAGAATGAAATAAAAACAGAAATATCCCAGCAACCCTCAGAGTCGTAACACGAGCGGTTGATCAAAGGTTGAGGACTATCGCCATCTCAAAGTGTAAGGAGCAACATAAAACATCCACTTCGTTCAATGCGTGGGATACGCTATACCACTTTAAATTGAGCGTTCGCTCATCGAATTTCGCAGCACGTACACAACAAGTGTTTCTCATATCCCTAAGACCAAATTAACTCCAATGAGGAATGAGCCAAGCGTGAATTATAAGCTAAGTTAACGATTCAATTCTTTATCTCAGGCGGAGGATTCGAAACCTGAGCGATTTGTTATACAATCCATTGCCGGGAAAGTGAAGAAAATAACTTTGATATATGTTGAACGTAAATTTTATTTTTAATTGAGAAGTATTTAGCCTTGTGGGGGGGGAGCGTTTGTATCAAACCTCTGCATGGTGTGACCTCGTACAGACATTAAAATAGTGATAGAAAGATAAAATCTTCCATTATTTATATTTCACTTTCCACCTCTAGCAATCGCTTAAGAGCAGTATCTTTTCTAAAAAGTGTGAGAAAAAACATTTATCTCTTTGGAAGGTGTCATGTCATCGGTTTTTTTTCTATAGCTGTATAACCTTATCTTTCCTTCTGCAACAATGTTGCAAACTAACTTAAAACTGTATCAAATGCTAGTGTCCTTCGTAGCGTTTGTCTACTTTAGATTTGTCGTTCTCAACACTGTAAATTTGAGTGAAGTGCAATTTTTTAAGTACGTCGAGCAAGGATGTCTTGATAGAGATTTTGATTTTGAGAGGCAATCGCGCGCGCGCGCGCGGACATTTCATTGGAAATACATAAATGTTTTTCCTCGCACACTTCTGACAAGATACTTCTCTAAGTGATTTCAAGAGGTTAAAAATGATGTATGTTATATAAGTGAAGATTTTATCTTTCTCTCACTATTTTATGTATATCACTATTTTATAATACTGGTAGATAGATAAAATCTTCCCTTATGTACACTACCCAACAATAATTTACCGAACAGCAAGATGTGATGGTATAAGGGAAATAATACGTGCTTTAATAGGGGGATGATCCCCACGTGCTGCAATTACACTAGCAACCCTCTGGGCATAGTACTTTCAACAAGGTTTTGATACACAGCTATGGATATTGGTGTTCATTCCTGCTGCAAGAATGTCGCCAGCTCAGCTGTACATTTCGGATCATTAAATTTTCTATGGGGTTTAGGTTGGGACTGTGAGCAGGCCAGGGAAGAAGTTTTACATCGATATCTTGATACCACTGCTTGACAGAGGCTGCAACAGGACATGGAACGTTGACATCCTGGAAGTAACACTCGTCCATTCCATAAAATTGCCAAAGCGTAGGAAGAACCTGATTGTCCAAAATGTTCATGTAGGCGTCGGTGTTCAATTGACCAGGAACAACATGCAAAGATAACAGGCCATACCACGAAAAACACCCCAAACAAGTAGTCGGATTTTATGCAAATCCGCTGGCGTCCGGTCCATTATTGTAGAGCAGTGTATATTTCACTTTCCACCTCCTGCAATCACTTAAGAGAAGTCTCAATCGAGATTTTTAATTTGAGAGGCACTCGAACGCGTAATATCCGCCTTTCATGTAACTCATGAGTTCGAGAATAACTTTGAAATGTATCGTAGCGTTGTGAGCCGAGTGGTGTACCAAAAAAACCACAACACAGTCAAAATACCATCGATCTTAAAATGAAGCTGACGGATTATGTTTCCGTCTATTCATATTACACCTTGGTTTGAAGATGTGTTTCGTGGTTGTGGGGAAAAGCATGAATCCTACATTGTTGGTTGGTTAAAGTAGTTATCCACTGTGATCGAAAAAACTAGTCCGTTCTTCCATAGACAATCGGCTTAACCTTTAAGGGGGTCCGGGACACATCAGAATTTTTTTTTATTAATTAATTTAGAATTTTGAATTTTTTTGTACTGATTGCCCGTTTAACTAATATGCAAAATCACAACACAAAATTTTTCCAAAAGTTTTTTAAAAATTTTAAATTAAAATTTTTTGAAAAAAAGAGGGGTCATTTTAAATTGCTAAGGCTTAAAATATTCTTGGTCCATTTTCAAAATTCTTGCAGTAAATTATTCACAAATTTATAAACTTTAATTTCGATTCAGCAATTAAAAAAATATTAATTTAATAAAAAATTAAAAATATTTGAATGAAAATTTTTGAAAATTTTAAGGTACTTTTTTTTAAAAGTCATATTTTTAAAAGTAAATATTTGTTTCAAATTTGCTGAATCAAAATTAGAGTATAATGTTTGAAAAAGATATATTCCAAATTTCAACCCTTAAACTTTATTGGTTTTCGACTTATAGCAATTTGAATACAGGAAATCTTGAAAAAAAGTATCATGGAGAAAAACGCATTTAAAGTTTTAAAGACAGTTGTCGTTGTCATGACAACAACTGTCAAGAGTGTTAGATTTTCAAAACAACGCACTACAAAAATTATTATATCTCTAGTTCTAATTAAGATGGAAACATGATTTAAACGTCATTTTAAGCAAAAAAACATAGAGAATTTCTTAAAATCACAAAACAAAATTCGAAAATTTGACGATTGTTGCGTCCCGGACCCCCTTAACTGCTGTCATGGGCCCCGAGTCATATTTGACAGGTCGTTTCCACCGCTTAAAGTGAATATTGGTCCCTGTACTATTCAGTAAATTCCTACTACATCCAACAGAAGCCACATTCCAAGACTGGTTTGGCTGCCCCAACTATTTCGTGTTTTACACTATTTGCATTTCCCGCGTGGTATCTTAGGCCCCTTCATGGCATTTGCGTTACCGTTCTTGTTGAATGAAGTCGCCTAAGTTGGAGTTGGGAATTTCGGCAGACAGCCTAAAATAGCAACAAACTTTACTAAAAAAACGACCTGTGTATCTTACACAAAAAGAAATTCAGGATATTGTTGATAGTTGATCGGAAATAGAGTACTGGGACAGTGAAATTTTGGATAATATTATTGAAAGCGAACTCGAAACAGATTCGAAAATTTAGGCAGATGGAGATGAAGACATTTCAAGAGCCTTCACAAAAATAATATTTCTACGGAAAAAATAACTTCAAATGGGATGCCAAGGGGGAGGGAACCTAATCGTGCCGTTAGAACACCAAAACACAACAGTTTTACAGTTTCCAGGGTTGAAACGTCCTGCAAAATTAGGTCCGAAAGCTGAGCCTGAAGATACATGGAATCTACTTAACTTATATAGTAATATAAAATGTATTTCATGTTAAGAATTGAATTATCTAAATTTAAAATGTATAAATAATAATTATCTAAAGAACCTTTCATTAATATATTATATTAATCAACTTTATACGCACTTTAGTGAGCGAGGTCTGAGAGACCCCTCCACACTAGTTACGAGACGGTTTGTGACACAGCAGTTAAGGGTTAAGTCAATTTCTGGTTTACCCTTCATAGACATTGCGACTCCGACCACATGAGCCATCCATTTCATTTTTGAGATCTTTGCGAAATTCAAGTAACATAGTAATTCATTTGACAGGAATGTACACTATCTGCACAATTGATTCGGAGTTTCACGGCTTTAAGTAACAAGGGTTTCAAAAAGGTGGGAAAGGAAACCAATCAAACAGGTCGGCCACTGCGCGCGGAAAGAAGTAACGTCTGCTCAGCTCGAATCCTTGAAATTGTCTCATTTGGCCCCTCCAGTTGACACTGGGGGAATGTTAATTCAGAGGGCACCCCATAAAAACCATTTGGACGGGAAGGAGATCTTCCCGCTAGATGGTTCGGGATCTACAACCGGCGGTCAGTGGCGACCTCTGACCCGAGGTGTTCAATTAACGTTGCACTGAAGCACGACACAACAGGCAATTGACGATATTCCGGGATCCAACTAGAAGGGAAATATCCGCATCACATAATTTTGAACAACGGTCAGATGACGAGGTCATACCTGAACATGCTCATCACTGTCCAAAAACTAACATTTCGCAAACGTGAAGACATTTTAGGCCATGACATATTTGGCGAGCATCAGCCTAATTTGTACACGACAGTCTTTTGATGGATTCGAACTCGTAACCCTGCTGTTTCTATTGCATTACTCTTCCAGTCGAGCTAACACGGCCCCGTTACTAAGGGTAACAACAGCTAAGGTTTGATTTCCAGCATCTTTCAGAGCAATGAATTTGGCAGTCTGGAGCAAAAGTAAAAAGCATGCAATTTTTCAGAGCATTTTGGAGAAGATTCGTGAAACATTTTAAAGTGAGCAGTCGTTTTAAATATGACAGTGGCGTAACGTCAGGTCAACGGGAGCTGCAAAAAAACAAGAGTTCCTGAAGGATCCCACGTCGTAACACTGCTGTTTCTAGTGTAATACTCTTCCAATCGGGATACTACGGCCCCGTTACTAGGGGTAACAACAGCTAAGGTTTTATTTCCTGCATCTTTCAGAGCAATCATTTGGCAATCAGGAGCAAAAGTAATAAGCATGCCAATTTTCAGAGTATTTTGGAGAAGATTCGTGAAACATTTTAAAGCGAACATCCGTTTTCAATATGATAGTGGCGCAACGTCCGCTCGACGGGAGCTGCAGAAAAACAGAAGTTCTTGATGGATCCCACGTCCTGCAAAAGTCTAAGCTTGAGTTGACGAGCCAATCCATCCCAATTCTACCGAAATAGAGAAAGATAGCTGTTAGCATTGGGACTCCGTCTGCGTGAGACAACTGTTCAGTGAATATTCTTTTGAATGTTTGCATTTTCTTTACTTTTACACACAAATAGAAAAAGTTGACATTGGGACTCAGTCTGGGTGAGACAACTCCTGTGCAGTCAATATTCTTTTGAATTTTTGCATTTTCGACGCTTTTCCGTACAAAAAGAAAGCAGTTGGCATTGGGACTAAGTCTGGGTGAGACATCTGTTGTGTCGACATTGTTAAAAATGAGAATGTTGTATAAAATGAGATTCTAGGGGAATTTTGATTCAAAATTTTCCATTTCCTGGAAAACAGCAACTACACTTTAAAACACAGGAAACAAAAGGCTTTAGAAAGACCAGTAAACCTGAAAGAATGCCATTTTAAGTAAAATGCCTTAACAAAGGCACTTAAATCAGCTTATTTTTCATGAAACACACATATTTCAAGTCAGTCGAATAAAATTTTAGTCTTGTCTAAAAAAAAAGCAAAATCGTTAACCCTTCTTTGCATGATGGTGGAAATTTCCATCATAACATTGAATGCCCAAAAATTATATAAAAGAACAAGTTCACTTTAAGTTGATCGTGTCTGGATACCTTTTTAATGTCCATTGCATAAAAAAAAAACATAGCTGTCAAAAATAAGCAAGCGTCACTATCAGTAAAACGAGCTTGAAGTTGTCATTCCGCTGTTTGTTGTAGTTGCAATAAACGTATGATTTCTTTTTTAATTTTGTTTTAGTATATTTGAGTTTCTATTGCTAAAAAAGTGAAAATGAGTGGAAGAAAGGTTTGTAACATGTGTTTCTGTTATTTTTAGAGCAATTTCAGAAAAAGTTTGCGTTTAATTTAAAAAATACCACATGATACCATCCTATTGTTTTTTACTAAATTTATACTATAAATATATACTAAGATTTTTTTAACCATTTTTCCTTTAATTTTGAACATGAATTATATCACCTTGATTTATTTCACCAATAAAGAAAAAATCATGCAAAGAAGGGTTAAGCTGAGATTTTATAACTTCTTAGGTAGCCATTAGGAAATAATAAAAGGAATTCTTTCCTCTCTACTCGGAGCTAATGTAGAGATAATTTTTGTCTTAATCGGGATACAAAAGAGAAATCATTGTTTAAACACAATTTATCTTTCTAATAGGCTCTCTATGCTAACGACTCTAGAAGCGATGAGTTTAAGCAACTGTTGTCTCGGTATATTAATATAAAATTACTTCAAGGTAGCACATTATCATCTTTTAACTGCTTTTTCATAAACAGCTCATGAACATCATCTGTCTCCATGTTTCGATGCTTCGCACTTTCCATGTTTTTAAAACCACTATAACTCACAAATAAGGGTTAACTTCCTGTTAAAAAATTTCTGTTTTTCACGATGTCTCACAAAAGAGCAGATATTTGAGGTAGGTATGCATTTAAATCAACGTCGCACTGGAGCAGCACATTTAGGTATTGGCTACAGTTCGGGATCAAACCTGAAGGGAAAGATAGGAGGGCAACACCGCGTAATTCGAGATCGCATATTATCTGGCAACCTCTTCAAACTTCCACATCTCGACAACGGGAGGACATTTTAGGCTATGACAGATTAACGTGCACTATCCCCCTTGTTCACGACGGTCTTTTGTTGAATACGAACTTGCAGCTCTCCGTTTGCTAACCCGTTACTCTGGCAACCGACCGTGCTACCGCGATCCGCAGATATTTCAAAATCGCTTTTTAATATACACTACCCTACAATAATGGACCGGGCCACAGCGGATTTGCATAAAATCCGACTACTTGTTTGGGGGTGTTTTTCGTGGTATGGCCTGGAACCTTTGCATGTTGTTCCTGGTCAATTGAACGCCGACATGGACATTTTGGACAATCAGGTTCTTCCCACGCTTTGGAAATTTTATGGAATGGACGAATGTTACTTCCAGGGCGACCTCTGCAGCCTCTGTCAAGCTGTCGTATCAAGATATGGATGTAAAACGTTTTCCCTGGCCTGCTCAGAGTCCCGACCTAAACCCCGTAGAACATTTGTGTGACGAGTTTAGAGCGACGCTTACGTACCAGGGAACCACGTCCGAAATCTACAGCTGAGCTGGTGACATTCTTGAGGCAGGAATGGGCACAAATACCCATAACTGTGTATCAAAACCTTGTTGAAGGTATGACGGATTGCTAGTGTAATTGCAGAACGGGGAGACCATCCCCCTATAAAGCATGTATTATTTCCCTTATACCATCATATCTTGCTATCTGGTCAAATATTGTAGGGTAGGGTAAGTACCAAATTGCTACACGTGGGAAGCGCCGAGGTATCCTAGTTGGAAATGCAACGAATTAGCAACCGTAAGGCCCGTAGCAATCACCTCAAGAAACCAGCAATTACTCACTACCAAGCTTGGGCCACCAACACAATCAACAACAATCAGGCTCAAATAAAAATTATAAATGTTATGAAATTCTTAGTGGAAAACATTAACATTATCACCAACTAGCAATCAGAAGACTGTGTACATTTGTATTTTATTGTTAATTTTTAGTTTCTGTCTTTTTCCTGTACATAATTAATGGAATTAGTCGTTTACTATTTAAATATTAGTGTAATTTAGATAGAGTCAAAAATGATTGTTACTTCGTTAAATCAGCTTTGTGTACGTGAGGCTGGTGGGAGAGAAAAGCAGGACTGCACCTGATATTTTAATTAAAAATTGGGGAAATTGTTGACCTTGCCAAAAGAGGAAAACTAAATTTAAGTCAAATCTCATGCAAAATAGTTAGGGAAAATCCTGCAGACCCTACTTAAATGTCTTAAATGTACTATCAAAAGGATATTTTAACATTATTTTCAAAAGGATATATAATCAGTATTATCAAAAGAATGTATAAGTCATGTAAAATGTGTATCAAATGTATTTTCAGAAATTTCGTCACGGGTTGAGACCAGATTAGTCCGGTTTCCTTTGACGGGCTCACTCCATTTTTCCGTGGGTGACTAGTAAACCCTTTAACCTGACTAAAGTCGGGAGGTGAGGCGGTCACCTGCGGTGACCAACCAACCAACCGTAAGGCCCGGAAGAAGAAAGTGCTTAAAACTGCGAAGTACGTCGCAGAACAAACTAAGTCTTTGCAGAACAGTTTTTCAAAATTTTGGCCGAATTTTTTTTTTTTGAGTTAAGATGTTCTGCAGTGCAAAGCACGCTCCTTGCCACATCGTTTTTTTCTTTTCTAGCTACGTAACAACCTCCCTACATCGGCCAAATCACCACAAACCCTTTATAAGTAACACATCTTCTACGTCAATGACATTTAACTTCAAAAGTTATCCACAGAATTGCAAATTCTGAAAGTATGTCGCGGTTTTAAATAAAGTAAGTTAATTAATTTTGATGTGTGCCTGCGTTTTATTATAAATACGTAATACATATTTAGCCGATAATTGTGTTTTACGTCTGTTTTTGATTTTGCTGCAGTTTTCAAAATTCGGAGAACAATTGCAATTGCTTGGAGCTGTGTTGCAGAACACTGAATGTAATTCTGCACCTGAGCCGTAAGGTTGCGAGTTCGAAACGCGGTCCAGCCAAAGACCGAAGTGTCTACGTGGGCTGGTGCACATTAAATCTGACCTGGCCTCAAATGTCCTCACGTTGGAAGTTTGGAAAGTGGGATGCTAGTTCAGGTGTTCTTCTCATCATCGGAACGTGGTTCAAAATTACGAGGTGTTGTCCTCGGATTTCTCCATTCTGAATGGATTCCGGTTCGTCGCCATTAGCCCGTTGTGTTACTCCAGTGTTTACGTTATTTAAATATCTACCTACCTTGTTGGTAGTTGAATTTATGTGGCGCTGGAGCAACACGACGAGCTATTAGTTCTATGCGGAAGTTTGGCTTGCTTTCACAAAAAAGTGAGAATATTTCAGGCTCCCTCTGTATACGACGGTCTTTGATTGGATTGGTTTTCGAATTCATAACCCTACTGATTTTAATCCGAGACTCTTCCAACTGGGCTACAATACCGGTATAGTGGTTAAGGTGTTAGCCTCTAGATATGAAAGTTCCTGGTTCGAATCCGGGTCCGGGCATGGATGTTTGTAAGCGTATGGTGTAGAGGCGGCTGATGCGCCTTAAATCTGCCGTGGCCGAAAGTCCTCACGTTGGGTTCGTGTGGAAGTTTGGAGAGTGGGGTGCCAGCTCAGGTGTTGCTTAGTCATCTGACCGTGGTTCAAAATTACGAGGTGTTGTCCTCGGATCTTTCCCTTAGGGGTTTTATCCCGGACCATCGTTAATAGCCCGTTGTGTTGCTCTAGTACGACGTTAACTAAAATTACCATTATGATTGCCATCCAACTGGATAATTAGTAATTGGTAATTTTTAGTTAACGTCGTACTAGAGCAACACAACGGGCTATTGACGACTGTCCGGGATCAGTCCCTTAAGGGAAAGATCCGAGGACAACACCTCGTAATTTTGAACCACGGTCAGATGACGAAGCAACACCTGAGCTGGCACCCCACTCTCCAAACTTCCACGCCAACCCAACGTGAGGACTTTCGGCCACGACAGATTTAAGGTGCACCAGCCGCCTCTACACCATACGTTCACAAACATCCATGCCCGGACCCGGATTCGAACCAGGAACCTTCCGATCTAGAGGCTAACACCTTAACCACTATACCGGTTGGTCGGCACCATCCAACTGGGACACCGCGCCCCGCTTCCTTATTGCTAATGGTAATGGTAATGGTAATTTCAGTTAACGTCGTACTAGAGCAACACAATGGGCTATTGACGACGGTCCGGGATCAGTCCATTAAGGCTTCCTTATTGGAGGGGATGACCAATAAGGTACTAGAGGGACTGATAATATCAAGGTCCTTTTGCAACTGGTCCCGATCTATTAACATAACATCCGTAGAACCTCTAGGGAAGTCCAGTTACCTCTTTCCTATATTTTTATGGTTGGGCCCAAAAGATTGTTAATAGCAAATGACTAAAATTTCCCTAGAATATATCCCTTTTGTACTACGTAACAAATCAAAATACCAATCTCTAAGTTTTATAAATTAAATATCTCAAAAAAGTTTCGATTATACTAGAATAAAATATATTTACTTTTATCTGGTGTTTAGTTTACTTCGGGTTAATTAAATTCCATTTACTTTCGTCAGACGACCCCCCCCCCCTTTCAACTAAAGGTGGTTTTATACTCCATTCCACTCGTGTAGGCACGTAAAAAGAACGCGCACCGAGAGATTTTACAATCCGCTCAAAAAGTGAGCTCACGTAAAGAATTGCGCGTGCCTGATTTCTGAAATCTTTTGAAATATTTCATTAACTTTTCTAGAAACTAGAAACCAAGTTTGATTAGCAACGCATAAGATTAAGGATTTCGCAGTCAACAAGTTGTCTTATCTGCTCAGGTACGTTTTGACGATAAGGTTCGCATTTTAGTTTTTCTCGTTAAGGTGGTTATTGAATGACATTTTATATAATGCTTTATATAAACAGGAGTGTGTGTGTGCTGCTTTCATTAAGAGAGATAAGTGTAAAAAATTACATAATGATTTCATTGCACAACTAAAAATAGATTGGAGTTAAATTTCCGCTCACGGATGTAAAATGAATGTCCTTACGTTGACGAGGAGTTTGGAGAGTGGGGTGCCCACTCAGGTGTCGAACTCATTCTCTGAGAGTGGTTCAAAATGAAGAGGTGTGGTCCTAGGATCTTTCCCTCAAGGGACTGATCCCGGACCGTCGTCAATAGCCCGTTGTGTTGCTCTAGTACGACGTTAACTAAAATTACCATTACCCGGAGCATCGCCAATGCTCCTCTGCGACGTAAATTCAACTACCTACCAAGCTACCTCAAATGAAAAGTATGTTTCTGCCACTTTATTTGAAGAGTACAGTTACTGGTCCCAACACTAAGCACCAATCAAGTCCAAGATTGATCAATTCCATAAATGCTTATGTTGCGATTTATATCATGAAATAGAGGTAATGGTAATGGTAAGGTATTTTTTAATTAACGTCATACTAGAGCAACACAGAGGGCTATTGACGACGTTCCGGGATTAATCCCCTAAGGGAAAGATCCAAGGACAACAACATGTAATCTAGAAACCATGGTCAGATGACGAAACAAGGTGAAAGATAATACAAGGTAATTGGTAATTTTTAATTAAAGTCCTACTAGAGCAACACAACGGGCTATTGACGACGGTCCGGGATCAATCCCTTAAGGGAAAGATCCGAGGACAACACCTCGTAATTTTGAACCTCGGTCAGATGACGATGCAACAACTGAGCTGACACCCCTCTCTCCAAACTTCCACACCAACCCAACGTAAGGACGTTTGGCCACGACAGATTTAAGGAACACTAGCCTCCTCTACACCAAACGCTTACAAACATCCATGCACTGACCCGGATTTGAACCAGGAACCTTCCGATCTAGAGGCTAACACCTTAACCACCAGACCGGTTGGTCGGCCCATGAAATAGAGAGAGGGGTTTAAACCGAGTTTCATTCTTTCTGTTTTCAAATGGGTTTTCAATGGTACTTTTACTGTTGATAGATAGGTAGATATTTCAATTATTACGTCGTACTGGAGCATCACGACTTTTACTGTTGATTGGTTGGGTTAGGTTATATTTGGCCAATCTGCGTCAAAACAGCTCCAAGTAAATACACATACACTCATAAGGAAGGGTTTAATGACACAGAAGAGAGAAATACACCCAGGAGAAGTCGAACTTGCACCGCCTACAACTAGCAGGTTGCTAGCGCAGTGAGTGAACCAACTGAGCCACTGCCGACTCCGGTACTTTTAAAGGTAATTTTGATTTTGAAATGAATAAATGATTAGTTACCGACATTTTATTTCCCTCCTTGCACTGAATCATATCCAATATGAATCATTTCTTCAGCTAGATGGCATATTAAATATACTATCCAGTTGAAAAAGCTAACAATTGACTAGATAGATACAGATGATTTTTCTGCGCATGTAGACAGAAAACCCGAAATCACATTTTTTTGTTTCACACCTTTGCCGAAGATATTCCGGAGTCCAAAAGTTAAGAGTGGCAGAACCGTTATAGCCGGATTGCGGTTATGCGTTCAGATCGCAGTGTCTGACGGCCGGCTATCGGTTCGTGCCGCAGAGATTGCCTGTAGGACCCTTCCAGGGTGAACTGGAATTATGGGTTTGGGGCAAGGCCGTTGTCTCTGCGGTCAAATAGCGGCAGGAAACTCCACGGGGTGCCACTTGGTAACTAGGGTGTTGGTGGGCTAACCAAGCCGGCTGCTCTAGACCAGAGATTCCCAACCGGTGGTACGCGGCAACGTTTCAGGTGGTACGCAAGGATGATACGAGCGGCCCAAATATTCTACGAAGTTTGTTCGTCCAAATATTCTACGAAGTTACGACAGTAAGACCAAGGCAACCATTGAGATGGTTTCCTGTCATGTCAGAAAAGCCACATGCAGGGCAAGTTGGAGAGTTTGATGAGCCAATTCGCTGCAGATGATTTTACAAACAGTCGTGTCTAATGAGAACGTGAAAACAAGGGCTTTTATAGCTTTCAATGTACCCTATGGAAGCTAAGTCCTGCAATGTATTCCAGTCATTCTCTTTAAAATAGCTTTGTCGTTGTAGCATCTCGTCGAAACCACTTAGAATGTTAAGTTGGTAATGTTTGGTTTTTGTATTCATAATCCTCTGCTCATGTCAGTAGTCAATTCGTGGTAACTACTATTCCAGCTGAACGACTGACTCTTGTTAGATAACGTAGCCAGATTTCGTATTCAGTCCGTAGATATAGACATGTATCGTATGTATTCGTGATACGTATTCGTTAATTATCTCTACTATTATAAAAGGAAGTGTTTGTCTGTTTTTTTTTTTTCGTGGCAGCAAAATCCTGACGATTCTATGGGACTTCCAACAATGAGATTTGGCACACAGGTAGTCCGAACTTTTTGCAAATTTTGGGTCTCGGAGAATTTTAAAATTCAATCCAGAACATTTTAAAATGAATTTAGTGAAATTTAATTATTACTGTTTTCTTTGGAATGGCAACCGCATAAATTTGGTAATTGGTAATTTTTTAGTTAACGTCGTACTAGAGCAACACAACGAGCTATTGACGACGGTCCGGGATCAGTCCCTTAAGGGAAAGATCCGAGGACAACACCTCGTAATTTTGAACCACGGTCAGATGACGAAGCAACACCTGAGCTGGCACCCCACTCTCCAAACTTCCACTCCAACCCAACGTGAAGGCAACCGCATAAAGATATGACAGATTCAAAACATTTTTCCCGTTTCCGTTTTCATTTTGCGCGGAGGAATGATTTTCCAGCAGAGTATAAAAAAAAAAGTTTTAACTTTAGTTGTATGCCGACCAACCGGGATAGTGGTTAAGGTGTTAGCCTCTAGATCGGAAGGTCCCCGGTTCGAATCCGGGTTCGGGCATGGATGTTTGTAAGCGTATACCAGCTCAGGTGTTGCTTCGTCATCTGAACATGGTTCAAAATTACGAAGTATAAATTGTTAGGGGCAATGATGGTCCTCCCACTGGGTGCTCCTTTACAAGTGGCCATCAATTACGGACTTGTAGTGGCCAATAATTTAGGTCAAATGTACCGTCCATTAGAAGAAAAAAAACTTTAGTTGTATAGTTCTTTTTTTCTATCTCCTAGACCGTTAAAGATGGAGTAAAAATTTCAACGGATTTAAAATCTGCGGAAAATTTCACTTTAGATCGATACCTAAAAATATGATTATGATTAAAAAAATAATTTTTTAATTGAATATGTATTTTACATTTTTACAAGAGATTGTGACGTCACGTGAACTTTCTCTTTCGAAAAAAAAAACATTGTAACTTCATCCCTTCGCGTTCAAAAAAAGAAACAGATTACATTTCCTGTCCCATTCCATTTCCGTGAATGAGAGCAAGAAATAAAAAAACGTATTGACTGGGATTGTTAAGTTTTTTTTCGTAAAATCGGAATCGCTAAAGGTAGATTGAAAATTTCAACGGATTTTAAATCTGCGCAAAATTTTACTTTAGATTGATACATAAAAATATGATTTTCTTTAAATAAATAATTTTTAAATTGAATATATCTTCAAAGGAATTGAAATCTGCGGAAAATTTTATACCCCAGATTAATACCTTACATCACGGCGTTGCCCGTGGTGTTGGTTTGTGAAGCAAACTAACACTACGTGCACGGGCAATGCCGGGCTAGCCACGCATTGGCTAGTAATTTATAAATACAAACTCGGAATCTCCATCTCTCTCACTGGGAATTTTCACAAATTTCCAATAAATTCGCCAACAAAGTTTATCTTGTACAAGCTTAATCGGATTACAACCAGCTGGACACTTCATGTGTTGGATATCTTTGGTTCAAACCATACATGGGAGTATATGATGACTAGGTCAACTTTTTTGTTGCAGTAAAAATGGAAAAGGTTGCATTTATCATTCCCTAAAGTTGCATTTATGGAAATAAAGTTGCATTTATTTTTGATACACTAATTCTAAAATGAATTATTCGTAAATAATGAAAAAAATTCAAAATGTACTAACAATTTTTGTCGTGTACAACAGTATTATAATATATACTGAAATACAGAAGAACGTTGAAATGGCCGATCCTTGGCCTGTAATTTCTTTAACATTGAAAACCTGAGCCAGCCGCAGTCATATAATGTGCTGTATCGGATAATAGAAGCGCAAAATCCTTTCTCTCAAGTTTCAGAGATTTTAAAACGTCATTTACAAGGCGAACAACATATTGTGATGATCGACACTGATCTCGCAAACTCTGCAGTCGATTACGCAAGTTTCCTTTTTATTATCAAGAGTGCCAACCAATGTGTTAAAGTACTTCTTGATATTTATTTCACTTTCGTCTTAGGACGAACACCTTCTTACCATAAACTTGTTTCACCCGCAATACTTCGGCGTTCGCAAGATCAGACACACGTGATCGAAGGGTTGATTCAGAGAGCAAAAAATGAAATAGTAATTTGATATTAATTAATTTTAAGCTATATTTTAAAAAAGTTGCAGGTGGTTGCATGAATGCAAAAAGTTGCATTTATGCAGAAAGTTGCATTTATGTTGCGGTTATAACTCACTTATTTTTCACCCCGTGCAGGAGGAATTTTGCTTTTAGTACTTTACATGCAGCGTAGAAAGCGTGAAAAAAAGTTGCATTTGTTGCAAAAAGTTGCCCCAGTGATGACACGAATCGTGGCATGGTTGTGCGTTCTGGACACAAGAAATTTCTGGTGACTCACATGGTGATTATTATTTGGACGACTTTTTAAAGTACTATTCCTCCATTAAGAAGAATGCTTTTTCAAAAACAATTACTCTCAATGTCTTTGCAGAATAAATTTCGTCGATTCTTTATCCAAACAATTAAAAAGTTGAAAACTTGCCGTTCGTTGAGGTGCAGTTACGAATAACGTTTTCAGATAGGGATGTATAAATAAATAATTATCTGTTATTGAGAACATGCAACTGTCATTTAGGGTGTGGTTGCGATAAATTCATTTAATCAATTCAACAAAACGCGCGGATTATTCTCCTTTCATTTTATATTTGTTCAGGATGTAAGAAATTAGAGTTGTACAACTCAGCTGACTAATTCATAAAAAGCTTGTTAAATAATTATAAGTATTTTATAATTTGCAATTTAAAGATTTTGATCTGTAGAAATATTTTTAGAAAGTTTGCTTTCTTTCGGCTAATCATTTTGTTACACATGCGAGAGTTTCCACAGCGTATAGAGTACTTACAAATTAGAATAAAACTCTCTCTCTCTCTCTAACAGAAGAAAAACACTCTTTCAAAACTTTAACAGTCATTAATTACTTTGTATGGATGTTTTATTCGTTTTAGGATATTTATATCGCGAAAGTAACAGTTCTAGCAAACTTCGGCAGACCATGTGTGAAAGTTCTGTTTTATCATTCACCATCAGTATTCTCGCGGACCTCTATAAATAGGCATTGCCCATTTGCATCTAAACGATTTGCTTTTATATTTTGATGTTTGGCACGATCTCTTGTCTCAAGCTCCACCCATCCTAATCCAAAAATCTAAGAAAAGACTTCACTGGTCACAAACGTAGCCGCGGGCAAGGCATTCGATGACCTTGCATATCTTTTTAAAACTTTCTGGGAGAACCGACAGGAAGATAAAGTGCGTATCAATGGGAAATAAATTAATCATCACCCAATGAACATAATAATATAGAAGCAACCGGGTAAGGGGGAAGTTCTGCGTAGGAAAAAAGCAATTAGACACTCACAACATTCCATTTTTAGTAGGTCACTTTTTTTTATTTGCGGTGTGAAAATACTGTTTTCGGTTCAAACCTTGAAATCCCTCACCTTGAAACAATTGTGGCCTTGAATTTGATGTGAAGTCGGTATCTGTATACAACCCAAACCCCAAAGCTCGGATTTTTGTTAAGAGTACAATTTCGTCGAATAGCGTGAAAAGATAGACGATTTTCGGTTAAGAAAAGAGGACGATTCGTAAAGATTTCTGTCCTGTCTGTCACATCTGTCATTATTCTATTTCATGCTGCATAAACCTGTTTGCCGTTGTCATTCTGAAGAGTGTTGGGTTTTCATGGAAGCTATTTACATACTCACGTTATGCTCTCAGGTTTATAACTACATTTTACCTTGAACTTAGTGTTTTTATTTTACCATCCTGACTCTAGATAAGATTACGCACTGTGCTGACAGAAGTCACCGGACGCATAGAGTAACAACAAAACAGCATTTATTATGCCGTCTGACTATAAATTAAAATTTTCAATTTCAAAGTCTACATTCACATGAGTAAGTAACATGTAGTCAGGGCCGATCCAAGAAAAGTTTATTACAGACTAGCCACTGCATGGCTAGCCCGGCGTTGCCCGTGCCCGTAGTGTAAGGTATTAATCTAGTGTAAAATTTCCCGCAGATTTCAAATCCGTTGAAGATAAATTCAATTAAAAAATTATTTGTTTAAAGAAAATCATATTTTTAGGTATCAATCCAGACTGAAATTTCCCGCAGATTTCAAATCCGTTGAAGATATATTCAATTAAAAAATTATTTGTTTAAAGAAAATCATATTTTTAGGTATCAATCCAGACTGAAATTTTCCGCAGTTTTCAAATCCGTTGAAATTTTTACTCTATCTTTAACGGTCTTGGAGATAGAAAAAAGAACTGTGACTCCAGTTAAAAAATTTATCGTCTGGCTGGAAAATCATTCCTCCGTGCAAAATCAAAGTGAGAACGAAAAAAATAATTTATCCGCGTTCTTTCGGATAAAAAAAATTGGCTTGGTTCCAAAACCTGACTGCAAGGTCACGTGGGTTGAAAAAGCCCTCCGCGTTTGAAGAACCAGGTAGAGAATAAAACTATTAAATTCATTTAAAAATCTTACAGATTGAATTTTAAAAATTCGCCGCGACCCAAAAATTGCAAAAAATTTGGACTACCTGTGTTTCAAATCTCATTGCTGTAAGTGCCATAGAATCGTAAGGATTTTGGGCCCGCGAAGAAACAGACAAACACTTCCTTTTATAATAATAGAGAAGATGGGATTTGGCGCTCCATCCCATTTCAAATATTCACCGTTTTGTTTGAGGCTCGAGGCCGGCAATTGATATTGATATCACTCTTTTAAGACAGTTCACATCAATATTTAAAAGAAAAAAAATTATGTTTTTTGTTTTTTGAAGATATTTAGTGTAAAATTTTGTTGGGGGATAGTATCGATAACAAATGAGAGGGGGAGACATTTTGGTCCTTGTTAACATTTGATATTTTAAGGGGGAAGGGTTCTTGAAAACACGATAAATTCATATCGACACATATGAATGGTCTCTAAAGGTAATCAGCTTTTTTATGTTGCGGATGCCGGTCTTACCAGTGCAGTATATAGGGTTCTGGCGCTTTTGGATAAGATAGGGCTTGGCACCCCCATGTCAAAATGTATACAGGCAAAAGTAGGACTTGAAATAAAAAGCATTTAACTGGATATACTACTTCATTTATAATTAAAGAGTTTTATAAAAAAAACTATATGTGAAAGTTGTATTAACATGTATCCTAATTTTAAAATTTTATCTAGAACATTTTTAAATGAATTTATTAGTATTTTTGACTTTTCTTTCTTCCCTTCCGGAGTGACGTCAGATAAAAGAAGCCAGCTAATTTTGCTATTTTCGATCTCTGACGTCACAAGCGTGTTTCGTCCGAATTGCCTTTGATGCTTTGGAACCATGCCAAGTTTTTCTATTCTAGCGTGTTTCGATTCACGTTGTTGATAACAGTCACCTCGAGGCCATCACGGCGTTTCAGCCAATTATATATATATAGATGACTGGCGTTCTTCAATGCTTTTTTCTATCTCAGAAGATAGAATGAAAATTTCAACGGTTTTAAAAACTGTGGAAAATTTTACATTAGATTACCGTATACACTTGATTTTTTTTAAAGTAACTTTTCGATTGAATATTGTTTTTATTTTTCGCGAGATTGTGACGTCACGCCTATTGGTTCTCTTCGCAATTAAATGTGAATGCGTAGGAATCACACCTTGGTTAGCGAATGTTTGCGAGCGGTGGTCACACCTGACCCCAGGAAAAGAACTGTCACGGGCAAGGAAAATTTTACATTTGATCGATACCTTATACATTTTATTTTCTCTTTTAAAATATTTTTCAATTGAGTATTTATATTTTCGCAAGATATTAAGACGTCACGCTGATTGGATCTCTTCGCAATTCCAATTCGGCCGCATTTGACAATGACGAGGCCATCACGGCGTTGAACCGTGATGTTGGTTTGCGAAGCGAACCAAATGGGAATTCGTAGCAATCTCCGGGGGTTAGAGAGCAGTGGTCCCACCTAACCCCACGAAAAGAACTGTCACGGTCAAAGCCGTGCTGGCCACGCATTGGCCAGTGTTCTTATAAATTATAATAATTACAACTATTAATAAATATCTACTTAAATATAAATCTTAGTTTGGATTTATTTACCTTAATGTAGTCATTTAGATGTTCGTAAATAGCTTCAAAAACTTCTAGGATAAATTGACTTATAAAGTTGTTGCTACACTGAAGAAATATTTTAAAAAGCGATAGCTGGCTTCTGTTGCAAGAAAACATAAATTAACCTGTCGTTTACCTTTTGCTGGAATAGCAACTCACAAAAAGCAGTGTCTCGTTTCATTTTAGGAGTTATCGTTTCAAAAGCAAAGAATCAAACTGGTCTAACTCCAATCTCATAAGCTATCTATATTCTTTGAAATCATCAGTTTCAAATTCCCTTAACAGTGTTGCAGTTCCTCCTCTAGTATCTCTTCTTAATAGCCACGGTCTTGTCTCATAATAGTTTTCTATCTCTACTATTATAAAAGGAAGTGTTTGTCTGTCTGTTTTTTTTTTTTTTGAACGCAAAGTCCTTACGAATCTATGGCACTTACAGTAATGGGATTTGGCACACACGTAGTGCGAATTTTTTGCAATTTTAGGGTCGAGGCGAATTTTTAAATTCAATCTTGAACATTTTTAAATTAATTTAATAGTTTTTTCACCATTCTCATTCTTTCGCGGTAATTCCGAGGATGAAGAAACATATCAAAATTTAGACTTTTCGCCCTCACGTGTCACCTTGACGTCAGCCTTTGGAACCATGCCAAGTTTTTTTCATCTCCGGGTAAGAGAACACATTCGAATGACCTTCGTTTGTTTTGAGATTCATTCATTTTGATTTCCTGCGAAACTGATTCCAGTAAAGGAAACAGATTGCATTTTCTGCCCTTCGCGTTAAAACAAAAATAAAAACAGAATTTTATTTTAGCGAAGGAGAGCAAAGAAATGAAAAAATTTTGACTGGGACTGTTAAGTTCTTTTTTCGTAAAATCAGAATCGTTAAAGACAGATTAAAAATTTCAACACATTTGAAATCTGCGGAAAAATTTACACCAGTTTACAACCAAACATCACCACTGGCACGGGCAACGCCGGGCTAGACACGCAGTGGCTAGTTATTGCTAATTTCATCTTCGATTTCCTCTATGATGGCAGGTATGATCAAGTTGAACAGTGTTTAAAAACTCTTTTAAATTTTCTCATTTTCCTTCGTCGCGGAACCCTGTTTACAGTACTCTTTAAACAATCTAAATGAGTCCACTCTCTCTTAGACATGTGTGATCACCTCTACTCTCCAATAAGTTTCTCGGCCGAGTAACAAAGCGAGTGACTCGGCAGGTGTAAACTAGCCTTAATTATCGGAATTAGCTGAAATTTGGCATGTCTATTTTAGAAGTCCTTCTGAATCGATTCCCAATAAAATATAAGGTTCCAATTCATAATATTTTCAAATAGTAGTTTAATATTTATTATTGCACACTAAAAACTATTTAAAAAAATATTAGGTGGATTTTGTTTGGGTTGTTTAACAGTAACGTGGTACAACATATCAGCGCTATAGAATTATTATTTAAGAATATATCTATAAAAGTCTAAGAAACTCATTCCTTAGGAGCTCCCATCTTTCTGTACTCATAACTTTGATACGGTAAGACTTAATGATATGAAATTTGGTATCTGTAGTTAAATTTTGATACATGAATTCGATACGATCCGAAAACTATTATCCGAGGTTTATCATAAACCTTTGGTTCCTCCCTAAAATCGCAATAATTGGGAAAATTTAATGTAGCTCAAAAACTAACTATCGGAAAGATTTGAAATTTTGCATGGTCATACTAGAAGTACTTTTAAATCAATTCCCATAAAAATATATTGAGGTTTCAATTCATAATTTTTTCAAACATTAATTTAGTAATTATTATTGCATTCTAAAAACTATTTTTTTTAAATATTAGGTGTATTTTGTTTGGGTTGTTTAACAGTATCGTGGTACAAAATATCAGCGCTATAGAAATATTATTTAGGAAGTTATGCATTAAAGTCTAAAATGTTGATTTAACATTAGGGAACTTCCATCATTCTGTACTCATAACTTCGAAACAGTAAGACCTAATGACATGAAATTTGGTATATGAAGCTAAATTTTGATTTATAGATTCGAAATTGTGTGTCAAAATAGGGGGTTTCTATTTGAAATTATGAAGTTGGTGCTCAATTTAATATGAAGACAGCCTCTTATGCAAATTTTATGCATTTGAATTTATAGAAGACGTTAAATCCTGTCAAACACTATTTTTGAATTTTCTCTACTCTTATAAGCAAGGTTGGGCGGTAACGCGTTACTTGTAACAATTACTTTTTACAGTAATCTTATAGGTAATTCGTTACATTTGAAAACCATTAATTTTACAGGTAGTTCGTTACATAATTTTCGAGAAAGTAATTTTAGTTACAGTTAGGCGTTACAATTTATTTTCATTTTATTTTGTTTGAAAATCTAGCGTGCAAAAATATTTTTGTTCTACATTTGCGAAGTGCCAAGGTTTCCTACTGATTGCACTGATGACCAACATTCATCTAGCAGTGACGATGAATTTTTTGAGACAGTGGAAACTAGACATCCCTTTACCGTTTTTGAGTTATCCACTTATTTTCAAAACAAAGATTGTAGTTTGTCTGCATTCTGTTCTCTACCTACAGCAAAAAGCATGTTTGTAAAATAAAATACTCCCTTGCCAGCCAGTGCGGCTGATGAAAGATTGTTTAGGCGGTTTGTGTTTCCGACCCAATCGCAGCCGCATATATGACAAAAAATTTGAGATGCAGCTTTTGCTGTATCACAATAAATAGATTTTCGTATAACGATGTAATAAAGTTCATAAAAAATCTTTCGAATTTTGATTCCTACATTATTTTTAAAACATTTGTAAATATGGAATTTTGCCGTAAAAAGTAATCTTAAAAGTCATTGTAATTGTAATGCGGTACTAATGAAATGTAGTAATTTTACAGGTAATTCGTTATTTTTCACGAAAAGTAATTGTAATTGTAACAAGTTACATTTAACAAGCAATAAGTGCTGCTTATAAGTGCTTGAAGGAAGGGAGGTGTTTTTTTCCCACCAACTCTATATTTACAAATGAATGATTTACCTTTTTACTTTTTAAGAAATTGAGGAGCAAACTTAAATATGATAATTTTGCTGCTACGAAAACTTAATTCGCTGCTACGATGTCCTAGATAAAATTGTAGACTTCTTTTAATTGAAATATTTGTTTGATTTCGAATTGAGAGACAAACATAATCGTGTTTCCAAAAGCCTATTCCAACATAAATTTGTTTCTTTGCTAATGGTGCTTGAAAATTATTTCACTATCATTTTCTCCATGTGACGGTTTGCGAAATATTTTCATGTATGTTTTGATTATGCTGAACTATTGGAGGAATAAGTTGATGAATTTCTTTACTCGGCGACCTTCCTATGGGCCTGATTGAATATTCATCAGACATCTACTGCCATACTTTATCTCTATTCATATCGTATCCTCTCCGTTCTATATTAAGGTATAACCTTGAAGTGTTCCAAATATCGCAGTGTCCTCGAAAAAAGTTGATTCTTTTGATCCATATCAAACCTCATAAAATTGTAAGTGTCAAAACAGTAATGTAATGTCACACTGTTGTACGGTTTTAGAGCGCGTGGTAGATAGCTTGCATCAAATAAATTGTATAAATTCGCACTATTTTAGAATGTCCTTTTTCATTTGCATATAAAATCCGTTCATAACAAGCAACTTCTGTTTCAAGGATACTGAAATTATTTATAGTTAAGTGAGGTAGAGATGGAGCACTTTCAAGATAACCGATTTCTGTGAATTCACGTAACAAAATATACGATGACTTTCTTCAATTCCAAATAATATTATCTAATAATTGCAATATGAAAGTCATGTTTGTTGAAAATTAGACTAACAGTTCAAGAAAGGATTTTTAGAAAGATAGGTCAAATTTATTTTTTCGCTTTCATTTTCCGAGCAACGATTTCAGCGGACGAACAAAACATCTAAACAGTTTTAACTGTAGTTCTTTTTTCTATCTCCTGGAACGTTAAAGATAGAGTAAAAATTTCAGCGGCTTTGAAATCTGCGGAAAATTTCACATCAAATCGATACCTAAAAATGTGATTTTCTTTATATAAATAATTTTTCAATTGTAACTTTTATATTTTTTCCAATACTAATTGGGCCTTCGCGATTATTAAAGAAATCACCGATTCATTTCCTGCGCCAAACAATTCAAGCGAAGGGAAGGAAAACAAAAAAAAATTGTGACTGGCATTGTTTAGTTCTTTTTTGTGAAATCAGGATCGTTAAAGACAGATATTTACTAATAATTTTAGGAAATAATAGCATTAAATACAACTTAATATATAAATATTTAATTGAAAAATTATTCCTTAAAAGAAAATTAAACGTATAAGGTATCTATCTGGTGTAAAATTTTCCGCAGATTTAAATCCGTTGAAATTTTCATTCTATCTTTAACGATCGCTGAGATAGAAAAAAAAAGAACTGAAGAAACCCAGTCATAACTTTAATTATTTCTTTTGCTACACTTGAATCCGTTGCTCAGGAAATCAAAATGAATGAATCTCGAATCAAACAAAGGTCATTCTTCGCGTCGGCAAAATTCGTAATGGATAAAACATAAAAGTAACAATTTAAAAATTATTTATTTAAAGAAAATCATATTTTTAGGTACCAATCTATTGCGAAATTTTTAAGTTAAAACATTATTTTTTTTTTATCGTCCACTGAAAAATCATTCCTCCGCAAAATGAAATGGAAGCACGGAAAAAATAAATTTAGAATCTCTTATCTGTTATGCTGTTGCCATTCTAAGGAAAAAATAATAATAAAATATGTCATTAAATTCATTTTAAAATGTTCTAGATTAAATTTTTTAATTCGGGCTTCGCACAAAAATTGCACAAATTTCGAACTACCTGTGTGCCAAATCTCATTACTGTAAGTGCCATAGATTCGTCACAACAGTCCCCTCACACACATAAACACTTCCTTTTATAATAGTAGAAATAACATAAATCACGTCAACAGTCGGGAGTGTCATCAACCAGAAAGCGAAACTCAAAACTAACCATACAAGCGCACTGAAGCTGCAGACACAGCAAGGTAAGCAATATAATTTCAAAAACAAAAGGAAATTCAAAATAAAAACCATAAGGAAATTTTCAAAAATAAAAGTGTTGGTGGATCATGGAGAAGCCTGACCCAGACAACACAAAATGGGGTTTTCTACATATGAGCTGCATTACGCTAAAAACTTGCTCATAAACTTCCCTGACACCATTAAATAACAGACACACAAAACAGTATAATTTCAAACCATATAAATAAGTTAAAGAATAAATAGGTCGTGGTCACAAAGTCCCCCATGTTCCCATACCAAATCAATACCTCTGGGGGTACCTAATCAGGGGGTTATGGGCCTCTGATTGGGATCTAAATTACGATATGTGTGAGTGAATGGATATGTGAAAGGGACCTTCATGTAAAACGGATGTGTCATGCATGAAGAAGTCCAACCCTCCGGGGCAATGGCACCCCCAATTGGGCCATATATGGCCCGCACGACAACAACAACAACAAGTGAAAGAATACGAAATCAAACCCACAACACCAGCTGGAAGACCTGTGATACTTAACCCGAAGATAGACATCCATCAAATGTCACTATCTATTTCGTCCAACAAAACTTAAATACAAAAATAATCATCCGATTTCAAAATTCCATATTTTCAACAAAAAAAACGACACAGAAATAATACATGAATACGAAGAGAAAATATGAAAGTTTTGTACTGTGAAGAATAGATGGCAATCGTGTGTTCTTCGTGAAGCTATTTCATGAAAGCTGGTTTTGCGGAAAAAACAGTAGGCATTGGCAGTACCTATTTGGCAGTACCTAAAACATTGGCAGTACCTATTTGGATATTTTGCAAATCTGGCCTTTTCCCCAGAAAGATAAAGGAAGATCTCTCCAACTTCGTTTTCCAACAAAATGTTGCACCACCCCACTGGGCTACAGAGGTTCGTCGATAAACTTAACACGGAGCTATCTCGCAGTTGGATCGATCGCAGTGGACCAGATGACTTGATGTTGCACAGCTGGCCACATAGATCACCTGACCCCATGCGATTCCTTCCTTTAGGAGTTTGTAAAAGATAAAGTGTATGTGTCACCATTACCCACAAATTTATGTGTACTTAAAACTACGGATTTCTGCTGCTGTACAATCAATTACCACTGACGCTTTACAACGTGTTTGGCAGGAATTTATATACCGTCTTGACATTATAGGTGTAGCTAAAGGGAGTTATATCGGACGCTTGTAAAAAAAACTTCCATATTTTTCCTTTGTATTCATGTATTACTTATCATTCTGTGTCGTTTATTTATGGAATTTTGAAATCGGATGATTCGTTTTGAATAACCCTGTATAAAGAACAGTTAAACTTGTCGCATTGAAACGATTCAAATAAAAAAATGGTTAATGAATTTACATACCGTCTTCACATTATAGGTGTAGCTAAAGGGAGTTATATCGGACGCTTGTAAAAAAAACTTCCATATTTTTCCTTTGTATTCATGTATTACTTATCATTCTGTGTCGTTTATTTATGGAATTTTGAAATCGGATGATTCGTTTTGAATAACCCTGTATAAAGAACAGTTAAACTTGTCGCATTGAAACGATTCAAATATAAAAATGGTTAATGAATTTACATACCGTCTTCACATTATAGGTGTAGCTAAAGGGAGTTATATCGGACGCTTGTAAAAAAAACTTCCATATTTTCCCTTTGTATTCATGTATTACTTATCATTCTGTGTCGTTTATTTATGGAATTTTGAAATCGGATGATTCGTTTTGAATAACCCTGTATAAAGAACAGTTAAACTTGTCGCATTGAAACGATTCAAATATAAAAATGGTTAATGAATTTACATACCGTCTTCACATTATAGGTGTAGCTAAAGGGAGTTATATCGGACGCTTGTAAAAAAAACTTCCATATTTTCCCTTTGTATTCATGTATTACTTATCATTCTGTGTCGTTTATTTATGGAATTTTGAAATCGGATGATTCGTTTTGAATAACCCTGTATAAAGAACAGTTAAACTTGTCGCATTGAAACGATTCAAATATAAAAATGGTTAATGAATTTACATACCGTCTTCACATTATAGGTGTAGCTAAAGGGAGTTATATCGGACGCTTGTAAAAAAAACTTCCATATTTTCCCTTTGTATTCATGTATTACTTATCATTCTGTGTCGTTTATTTATGGAATTTTGAAATCGGATGATTCGTTTTGAATAACCCTGTATAAAGAACAGTTAAACTTGTCGCATTGAAACGATTCAAATATAAAAATGGTAGTATTGGTATGCAAGAAAAGATATTGTTCGTGTTTAACTATCCCGAACCAAGATTGTTCTGATTTCTATTTTGAAAAGGTCGAATATAAAAAAATTGTGTTCCTCTCCACCCTCAATTTAAAAAAAAATTCAATTACAGCATAACAGAATTGAAAGGCAAATGCTCCAGAAGTTGTGAGAAAATATAGTTAATTATCGATTAAAGCCCGTTCTCACGAATCCAGTTTAATTGACCGATTATAAAAGTTGAATCAATAAAAGTTGAATCAATAAAAGTTGAATCAATAAAAGTTGAATGTGACTTGAATCAGGTTTTGTTCACACATTTCAGTAGAAACTGATCAACAGTTTAATAAGCGAAAATATAAAAGTTACAATTGAAAAATTATTTATTTATAGAAAATCACATTTGAGGTTACGAACTGGCGTAAAATTTTCCGCAGATTTTAAATCCGTTGAAATTTTTACTCTATCTTTTACGATCGCAAAGATACACACTTGGCCTATAGAATAAAAAAGCACTTTTGTTTTGTTTCTCGAATAAAATAAACCACGACAGATCGTTTGCGTGGAAATAACTCGAAAGCAGATGGCGGATGACTCATCACTTGAACGATAAAGTTTCAATGGGTCAAACCTTTCTTGATCCACTAAAAAGTAGATCAACTCTATTGAAACAAAGGTTCTCACTTTTTGTTTTTATATCAACTTTTCTTGATCAACTGTAATCGCGGTCAATTAAACTTGATTCGTGAGAACGCGCCTTTATATAATTGCTGATATTGTTAAATCTTTCAAGAATAGTATTAAAGAAAGGAAAATGGTATTTATTAATAAGAAGCGGTGTGTTTTGGGGATTATTACATTATTAGAGGAAGTTAGATCCAGAGTTACAAATCTTTCTGAAACGCATCAGTTGACCAGCAATTGTATAAAAATGCTTTTTTTTTAGAAATATTAGAGTCCCAAAAGATTAATTTTATAACTGGAAATTTAAAATCATCACGCTTATCGCAAACATTAATACAATTTTGTTGTACGAAACTAAAATTTTCAAGTCAAGAAAATAAGTTATGTCACTATTAAATTTTTTAACTAAATATAAGTCATCTGGATATATTTATTTCCAAATGTTAGTAACGTTAGTGTTATTAAAAGGAGTTAAATCATCAATATATCTAAAGGCAGAATTAATTTGTCGGTAAATTGTTTTTTCAAATACAATGTAATGTAAAATTGACAAGAATGGAAGAAAAATTAGAACCTTGGGGTATACCTTTAATTTGAGCACTATTATATTATTAGCGCATATTATATTATAGCACATTATATATTTGCTCACTATTAAAAATGAAATTATTAAAAATACAAAACTGACACTCCTCAAAATCAATATTAAGTTAAAATTACTGGTTTTAATATTATTTATAAAATAAAACCCTATTATTTTCCCAGGTGATAAGCCAACTTCAATAATGACGTCAATAATAATTTTTAAATACTTAAAGAGCAAAAAGCCGTATTTTATTATATAAGTATTAGTACCACAGGTGATATATTTAATTGGATCTTCTAAGAAATTTATGAATAATAGTAATACTAATAGTAATCTCCAATCTCATATTATTTTACCCTATACTAAAATAGAAATCGTTACACTCTCGGTTATGGATACCTAAATACGAACATCTTTTTTGTATACCAACACTACTATTTTTAAATTTCAATAGTTTCAATGCAAAACGGTTTAACTGTCATCAATATTAAAGTTTTGTTGGACTGGGACATTTGATGGCGATCTTCGGACTTTGTTTCACCGATCTCCCAGCTGTTGTGAGTTTGATTTCGTATTCTTTTTCTTATTATATTTTATATGGTTTAAAATTATACCGTTTTGTGTGTTTGCTTTTTAGTGGTGTTTTGGAAGTTTATGAGCAATTTTGTAGCGTATTTTTTAGCGTTCATACGTAGAAAACCCCATTTTGTATTATCCTATTCAGACTCCTCTCTGATGACGCCCTGATCCACGAACACTTTCATTTTAACTACACCTATTAGTCTGAAATGCCTGCAGTTCGTATCATAGCGCATAAAAGTAGCCTCACGATAGGATTTAGAGTTGCGACGTGGGCTTTGTATAAAGTCGGTGTTGGTCTAACTACACTAAAGCGACAACGCAGTAAAATTATGACAGTGTTATGCAAACAATACTGATATTTTCGTGAGGCAAAATGTAGCAGTGTCGCCTAAAGGGAGAAGCTGATACTAAACAAAAGCATAAAAACAGTATTTGGTTTGGTCGTATAACAAAACATTTTGGGGCGTACATGAAAAGAGGCCGTTATAGCGAAATGCTAAAATTTTGTTATTCTTTAGTGCAATTTCTTGTTTGTTTCTGTGTTTGAGTGTCTTTTGGAAAGAATAGCATTATTTAATTTAGATAATTTATGCAGCATAAAAATTTACAAAAGCATCACTTGTAACTTTTGGTTTTGATATCTATTTGGAAGTTTAGCGATTTCTGTGTACTTCAATTTTCGTACAGCAACATTTCCATCAATCATCAACGCATCTGAATCAGATGCGTCAAATGTGCATACTGTTCCACTCTTGAGTCATCTGATTTAGTCGTATGTACAACACCTTCTCCGATTCTATCTTGGAATACATGGCGACAATAAATTGATAGAACATGTCTTTACTTCTCAGTAAAACGTTGAAATTCGAAGAGCACATCATCATCCTGTGAGCGTAGAATTACATAGAAGAAATGTTCTTAGTTTGTATAAATGATCGAAATCCAAGATTGGCCTGAGTGCAGTAAAGACCTTTTCAACTCTGTGGACATTTTTAGGAAACCAAATAAAACAAAAATATAATAATAAATTAATTTTAAAATGTTATACATTAAATTTAAAATAGGGATTAAATTTCGATTTTCTTTCCATAAGACATCAAAACAAAAATTATAAAAATTAACTATACAAAAACCGAAGTACTATACAGAAACAAAAAAACAAAAAAAAGATTGCATAAATGAAACAAACCAGAAATTGCACAAAAGATCCAAATTAAATATCGCTAAAGTTTGAAAAAAATATCCAAAATAAAAGCTAATATGCTTTAAAAATCAAAATCCATACTATCGTAGTCTAAAAAAGAAACAATAACAAACGTATTGCACAACCGTTATTCAGTTCCAAAAATGAAGTAAGCACAATAAAAAGATACTTATATAAAAGATGAAAAGTTAATGCTAGCTAAAAGTTAATATGCTTTTAAAAGGGCAATAAATTTTGAAAGGATATCCAGTAATCGGGCGGCTACACGGCAACGGATACACACGCGCGGTAAACACGGATTCATTCAATACCGATTCATGACTGTTGCCATTCGGAGGAAAGAAAATAATAATTGAACACCGCATTAAACTAATTTTAAAATTTTCAAGATTAAATTTTAAAAATCGGGCTGGTCTATAAAATCGCAAAAAATTTGGGACCACATGTGTGCCGAATTTCATTTTAGTAAAAGCCATAAATTCGTCAGTACATGGCGTACACGCACACACAGAAACTTCATTTTATAATAGTAGAGATATATTCAACTTAAAAATTATTTATTTAAAAAAAAAATCATATTTTTAGGTATCGATCTAATGTGAAATTTTCCGCAGATTTCAAATCCGTTGAAATAATTTTTACTCTATCATTAACGGTCTAGGAAATAGAAAAAAGTATATAACTCCAGTTAAAACTTAGTTTTTTTATCGTCCACTGAAAAATCTTTCCTCCTCAAAATCAAACGGAAAAAATAAATTTAGAATCTGTCATATCTTTATGCTGTTGCCATTCCAAAGAAAACCATAATAATTAAATTCCATTAAATTCATTTTGAAATGTTCTAGATAGAATTTTAAAATTCGAAAAATTGATGATCACATACAGAAAACAAACAGAAATCTGACACACTTAGTTTTATAATAGTAGAGATTATATGGACACACTGCAGAAATTCGTAGGATGATCCATCTTAGTGTGGGGTTGTTTTTCCTGGTTACGACTTGGGATGCGACATCGACAGCAAAACATCGATGTTTTGAAACATCGATGTTCAAAATTAAAACATCGATGTTGATAATACATCGCCCCAAAACCATCGATGTTTTTAAAATTCAGTGTATTTGAACTTTTTTCCCCCATTTCTTAAAACTGATTTAGAACCTAGTGATACAAGATCGACAGCAAAACATCGATGATGATAATGCATCACCCCCAAACTCTGTATGTTTTTAAAATTCAGTGTATTCAAACTTTTTACCCCATTTCTTAAAACTGCTTTAGCAACTAGTGATGCGACATCGGCTCCAATACATCGGGTTTTTTTATAAAAAATCGACATCGATGTCGCATCCCTACTTTTCAGACCCTTCACCCTTGGTCACTTTGGTCTAAAAGTATGTTCAATTTGCTGATTATGGAAGTTATGCTACTTGGTAATTTTTTAA